>OY755250.1:70863585-71236085 GCA_963576725.1 Azorinus chamasolen | reverse complement strand
TTTCCAAACCGGAATTCTTGGAGAGCTGAAATTAGATACCTTAAAACAGACAGATGGCGGCTTAATACAGAGTGAAAGTCATACAGGAAGTTCATAAAGCAGCATTCTGCATGATTATTACCCTACCCTAAACTGCCACCTGTCTCTAAGACCGATATTGATACAAATTACTTCGAGATAACAGAGATTCGAGCTATCCGATTTCTTAACAGTACACTTTCTCAATCGAAAAGTAGTAAAGTCAAGCAGGCAAAGCCACATGCAAGACGCAACCACCACCAAAACACCGATAGACAGCATGAAACACACACACACACACACACACACACACACACACACACACACACACACACACACACACACCCAAACGCATACGCACACACACATACGAAATGAACACAGAAAGCACCAAAAGACACACAAGAAACAGGGACAAACGTTCCACAACATGAACAAACCACAAGCAAAAAGACGCAAGGCAAACAAAAGGAAGGGTGACAAAGAGAGTACCGCCTTGGCACGGTCAGCAGCAAAAACACCACTGGGGGTTTAAACCGGTTTACGGACGTCCTAACCTCACACTTCTCTCAAAGTCACCCTAGCTTTATGTTTTTGCTGAAGTTCACAGCTTAAGTCAGGTCTGAGTAACGTTGAAAGTTCCTTAAAGAGATTTCAGCATTACTTTCGACCTGCAATACGTTGTCACGTATGTTTTATATATGTGTAGTGATATATTTTAGAACAATTCGGCATTGTAAATTTCGATAGAACTGAGCTTTAAGTTCGAGTTATCTCGATGTTCGAGTTATCCGAGTTCGATATATTAAATTCAATTTACGTATTAGTATTGATATTTAATATAGTCAGGAGCTTTCTGCATGACTTTCAATCTGCATTAAGCAACTACCTACCTGCAAAAGACATCGATTCCTCATAAATAAAAGCTCGAAGTTTTCCTGTTTTTAAATACGGATGACATGTTACAGTTATGTTAGCACATATCAATCGAGAATACGTTACAGAAGCAGAATAAAAACATTTACACACAAGCTGTGTATAAACAATAACGCGCAAACCGTATGTAAACAATAACACGTAAACTGTATATAAACAATAAAAAATAAACTGTATATAAATCATAACAGATACACTGTATATAAACGATAACACGTAAACTGTTCTCGTATATAAACAATAAAACATAAATTGTACATAAACCATAACACATACACTGTATATAAACAATAACACATATACTTATAAATAAATAACACATATCAAACTATATATAAACAATAACACATAATACTGTATATACAGAATAACACATAAACTGTATATAACCCATGACACATAAACTGTATATATATTAAACTTAAAGGAAATAGTACTCTGAAAAGTGTGTATATAATGCTGAGAAATGATGCTGACCTTAATAACTCGTATAACAAACTGAATTGGGCTTATCACATTGAAATATTTTAGAAACACACGGTCTTTCATATATTTGGACAGAACTAGACATCCTCTTTATAAACTATGTTTTTATAAAGAAACGAATTGTAGATAACTTCAGACAAAGTTGGTATTCTTTGTGCTTGTGGTTTTTTGTACTTGTTTTTACTATGTATTATATAATGCTGATTGACATGTATGTCTTTTGCAAATAAAACATACTATATATCTTTGTTCATGTTGTGAAACGTTCGTCCCTGTTTCTTGTATGTCTTTTGGTGTTTTCTGTGTTCATTTCGTGTGTGTGTGTGTGTGTGTGTGTGTGTGTGTGCGTTTGGGTGTGTGTGTGTGTGTGTGTGTGTGTGTGTGTGTGTCATGCTGTCTATCGGTGTTTTGGTGGTGGTTGCGTCTTGCAAGTGGCTTTGCCTGCTTGACTTTACTACTTTTCCATTCAAACATAAATAACTCCAATCGACTTCAGACATATTGCAGATTTAAATATGATTTCAATTTTGAAAGCTACTTGGATATTATAAAAGAAAGGAGATACAGAATAGCATTGTCTAGATTTAGAACATCATCACACCATTTAAAAATAGAAAGAGGTAGATATGAAAATATTCCAAAAGAAGACAGAAAATGTAGCTTTTCTAATCTCAATTGTATTGAAAATGAATATCACTTTTTACTTGTATGTCCCTTTTATAATGATTTGAGAAAACGTTTCATGAAACCTTACCTTTGTAGATGACCAACATTAAACAAATTCGATACATTAATGGCATCTACCAATAAGAAGACATTATTAAGACTTTCGAAGTACATTTACTTTGCTTCAAAATGTAGACAATAATTCAAGATAAGCATTTTGTATACAGATAAAGTAGAAACGATTTGTTTTGCACAAGTACTTTTTCAAATGATGATTTAGATAAATATCATTTACAGGAATAATTGTAAATTATGTTACAGTGCTCATAAATTATGTACATGTATATGACTTCTCTGTAAATATGTTCATGTTATCATTATTGCCTTATAAAGGCTAGAAACATTGTAAAATGTTTAATGCCAATAAAGGTTATGTTATATAATCAATGACACATAAACTGTTTATAAACAATATCACTGCTGACACTGTTTGATGACCTACATGTACATCGAATGGGTACATCGAATAAGTACTTACAGTATGCAAATTTTAATCTAACGACTGATTCCGGTCAATGACGAACGCTACTCTGTTGGTGTCCGCAGCAATCCATTTTTCTATTTCTTTTTCGAACCATTTAGTGTTAAGGAAAATAGATTCCGATTCTGAAGTCAGTTTGAAACGTAAAATATGCGGAAAATGGCACAGCATACATCTTTAAAGTTCAGAAGTTGTGAAGGGTTGGATATTTGTGAACTTGTATCATCAAGGCTAACTATCATTATAACATACGTGTATCTCGTGCTGCTTCTCGATGTCGTTGACTGTAACAGTTTTGGGCACTATAGCACAGAGGCTCTTACTTTAAGGTTACTGAACTCATAAATGATTAATCACCGTGGCCTTTCACCGCCTTTGTTTTGGCAAATAATTATTGATGCACGTTATCGAAGGCTCGTGCATTTTCACGACACTGCCTGTTTTATTTAGACTGTTTGTATAACAAGAGTATAGCTATCCCGTGACTTTTTACGACATTGTTCGACGGATGCCCCGCTTTTATTGGACTATATGTCTAACGGCATTGAAGCAATTATGTGCCCTTCCAAGACCTTTTTGATGAACACATGCTTTGTTTTACTTTGCCTGTGGATCCTTCTTGCGAGCTTGTTATCAAACGGACGTACAGTAAAACGCTATAGTACGAATACTCAAATATATATTGTTGAAGTTTGACACAGATAGAAGCTTAATGCAGGGTGAAATGTATACGTAAAGGTCCTCTGTGAGCTTTCTATGTGGCTTTTACCCTTCATTAAGCAGTCACTAAGCAATTAAGCAGTCACTAAGCCATTAAGTAGCCATCTGCCTAAAAGACAACAAAAGTTCGTAGTATCGAGTGTATGACCCTCAGTACGCCACGATTATAACAGTACATTGTGTCTGTTTTTGAAGTGAGGGTCTGTGTTATTTGAATGCAATCACAACAGGAATTGGCCACATTACACGTGCAGTTAACCCTTTACATGATGACTAACCATGTCAGAAACAATAACTATATGTTTGTTATTTGCCTGAATTGGCATTATGACGTAATGTCAAGGACATTCTAACCAAGACATAAACCCGAAAATGTCGAAAGAGGTTTGTCGGCCCTTGTATCATTTTGAAAGATTGATCCTCTTGACTCGAGCAATATTTTGTTCCTAAATCCAAGTTTAAAAAACGGCTGATTGGCCAGATACATGAGATTGTTCTCATACACCAGAATTTTTTTTGGCGACTTCGCACCGTCTTCATCAACTGATTACTGGTCACGTGAAATGAGTTCAAATACAGTGTTGTTATATTTTCTGGTCTTTCGGGATCATTAGTTTTGATGTTATTAGTTTTGAAAATTGAAAACTGCTATAGCCGGTGCTAAGGGGCGTGAGTAGTGTTACACTTTTAATTACTACTCATGAACAGACTCAATAATACCGAGTCTGCAATTTTCTCTTTTAGCATTTCCATTTCTGTTTTCGAAGGATAACCCATTTTGAAAATATATTAAGTTTGCTTTGAACTCATATTAATTAGCTACATAATTTATGCAAACAGCTCATATCTTGATCAAACGCCAAGTAACTCGGTGTTGTATCATGATCCGAGCTACAACACACCCAGAACGTACTTACTGCGAAACAAGCAAAAATTATAAAATAATAAATAAATTGAAATATAATTTAAAATATTAAATAGATTAAAAATAAATAATAATAAAATATGAGCAAATGAAACACAAATCACAGGCGAACAATTTGAACAATTTGAACAATCTGGAAGAACATAGATGTCAGTGGTCCAAAAGATAAAGGAGATGCTACATACCCGACTGTTGGACGATACTGCAACAGAACAGTACCAGTAATCCTGTAAAACAAAAACCCATAAACAAAGTTAAAGTAACAAATGTGTCCCACATAAGTCTCATAATTATAGTACGTCGAAATTGGCAGTATTGTTGATCTATAACCTCAAAATAAAAGCCCTAGTTTCGTTGCCATGTGTGATATTTCTACATTTTATTAACACATATGCGCCCAATGGATTCTTTCATACCCATATATTTGATAATATTCTGAAAATGGGTGATCCCTCGAAAGCAAAAGAAGTAATGCAAAAAGAGAAAATTGCAGACTCGGTTTTATTGAGTATGTTCATGAGTAGTAATTAAAAGTGCAACACTACTCACGCCCCTAGCACCATAAGTCCATTCCATTTTTATCTTAGGGATGCCCGGTCTAAATGCTCATTTTCGTTTTACTTATATTGAAATTCCTATCAGCAAACAGTGTTGGCTCTTATCAGACGCCGCATAACACTCTGCACTCTTTGCCTATTTCTCATAGGTGGGATCGTGGGCACAAATGGGGTAAATGGAAAAGTAGTAAAGTCAAGCAGGCAAAGCCACATGCAAGACGCAACCACCACCAAAACACCGATAGACAGCATGACACACACACACACACACACACACACACACAACCACACACCCAAACGCGCACACACACACACACACGAAATGAACACAGAAAACACCAAAAGAGACACAAGAACCAGGGACAAACGTTCCACAACATGAACAAACCACAAGCACAAAGACGCAAGGCAAACAAAAGGAAGGGTGACAAAGAGAGTACCGCCTTGGCACGGTCAGCAGCAAAAACACCACTGGGGGTTTAAACCGGTTTACGGACGTCCTAACTTCACACTTCTCTCAAAGTCACCCTAGCTTTATAAATATTGTAAATAAAGGTTTTCCGCTGGACTTACCCACAACATAGACGACGGTGAACAACATGTAAAACATAGCATAATAACTGTGACAATCCGTCAAATATGTACTCAATGACTTTGCTGAAGTCAGAGCACCTGCAGGTAAGCCGTTAAGGGCACGACAGGGAAAAAATAATACATGAGTCTGGTAAGCTATTCCTGTATCCAAGTTTAAGAATATAGTTACCATCATAGAGTACTACCCTCGGCCTGTCATCGCGCAAGCAAAGAGGGAAGCGTAGCTACCGACTGTAAAAGGGTCGATAACCAAACATGCAGTGTGTTGCAATATAATAGGATCATAACCTTTATTTTTAAATGTTTTAATTTGTTTTATAAACAAATCATGAAAATGGATATGACCCCGAATTTTCCTAAGTTTGTAGATAACATCCCCATAAAATTCTGGTTGAAAAATGCCTTGTCAAAATATAAGCAATTTTGCAACAGTTTGATCGGTAATATGGTGACTCTTTCATATGGGTTGATATGCGTGTTGGGTGTTTTTGGGGCGGTGTTGCGGTGGACCGACAGTCTTTATGCGATGGTTGGAAATGCAATATTGCGATATGATGAGCAATATTCGGACGTTTCGATAGGCAATTGTGGGACGGTTTAACGAACAACACACATTGATAGGGAATATTGTGACGGTTTGATACACACTATTGATATGGTTTACTTTGCCACGGTTTGACAGACATGTTGTGAAGTTTTGAACTTTTCACTTGAATAAAATTTCGTATTATATGCCAATTTACACTGTATTTTCCATCGCGATGGCTGTAGATTATTCGGAGAGGGGATATGTTTATTTACCATGTTTGTATTTTAAGATGATACGGAATTGTCGTGGTGCTGTTCGGTGTATGAGGTGTTTCCTGCATGACTCATGCATGTACCTTTGATAGACATAAGGCTACGTATGGATAGACAACACTGTGACGGTACGATAGACAATATTGGTAGAGTCAATGGTCAATAGCAAGACCAGGTTACTGTCCGGGAATAACTTACATCAATAAATGTTAACTGATACGTGTGACCTTACAGTCACACGTCCCTTCAAGAGACCCTGTGTAACATCGATATCTCATCAGAATACAAACTGTGTAATACTGTGTAATACTTCGCCAATAGTGTCTCATCAGAATACAAGTAAAAAATGAGTCATGCAGGAAACACCACATACAGAACAAACACTCGCCCGAACAGCAACACAAGGAAACAGCAATTGTACATAAGTAGAAAAAACAACAAGAGACGCACAAAGACAAAACAAACATTTAATAGGAGGAAGATGGAAGTACCGCCTTGGAACGGTCAGTGACAAAAGTCACCGGGGGGTTAAACCGGTTTATGGGCGCCTAACCTCACACTTATTCCATCCCCATCCTAAAAGACAAACAGTGTTAATAAACGTATCCCCTCTCCGACTAATCTACAACAACCGCGACAGCAAATACAGTGGTAAAGTGCATGTATAACAAAAAAAAAACATTTAATTGAACATACTGTATCCACCTATCGCTAGTGTACTCAATGATTGATCTGCAAACAGAGTAACTGTAGAAAAGTAATAAAGGGTACGACAAAAATGAAATAGTACAGATATCCGACGTTCTCCTTCCATTTCTGGATTTAAGAGGTCGCCTTCATAGAGTACTTAACCTTTCTTGTCGGCGTACATGCAAAGAGGCCATCGTGATTGCAAACTGCAAAGGTTTCACAACCAAACATGCAGTATGTTGTAGTACTACAGGATCATATCCCTTTTTAATGAATTGTTTTATATATTTGATGAACAAAGTGAGAAATTGGGTATGTCCAATAATTTTACGAAGTTTGTAAATCACATCACCATAAAATTCAGGATGTGAAATACCGTGTCGCAGAAGCACCTTGAGATTACATTGGTACTTGCCAATAAGCGAGAGATTTCGATAGTAAAATTTAGAGAATTTTTTTCTTAGTTTATGGTATCTATATCCTTGTTTAAGCATTTTTTCAGTTAAAATGAGATTTTGACTGTTAAAATCGTCAATAGATGAACAAGCTCTAGCAAAACGAATAAGTTGAGATATATAAACCCCGTAAGATGGAGCACGGGGAACATCCCGTCAAGATGAGGAAAATTTACAATATTAAAATCAAAATCATCTCTTTTGTCATATATTTTAGAAGAAATCATTCCATTATTAATTTTAAGGTCTAGGTCAAGAAACGCTGCATAATTGTCGGACGGGTTAGCTTTATTCAATTTGAGTTCTTTAGGATAAATTGTAGGAATCAAAGCATCGAAGAAAGGGTTATCTAAGTTAGAAATATAATCCAAATATCGACAAGTTTCATTGAAGGTTTTTATAACATCTTCTTGTGATTGAGGATTCAAACTCAACATGAAATCTCTCTCATAGCAGTACAAAAACAAATCTGCGACAAGTGGTGCACAATTCGTACCCATAGAAATACCAATTACCTGACAGTATATAGCATTCCCATAACGTACAAATATGTTATCCAAAAGAAAGGTTAGTGCTTCGCAAACTTCTGAGCAAGTCCAATTGGTGTAATATTTCATTTGCTCGTCAGTAAAGAAAGCTTTTTCAGCATTACATGATAAGAATGATGTTTTTTCTCGGGCAAATACTTTCTGGATCAAGTTAGTAAGCTTACTCTTAATTAGAATATGAGGAAGAGTTGTGTACAGAGTAGAAAAATCGTACGTGCTTACAGTGGATGCAAGCTACCTTTTGTTCTTAAGTTTGTTTAAGACTTCTGAAGAGTTCTTGATAGACCAGAAGAGATTTATTCCAGAATTTTAGAAGTCTTATCACAGTAGAATTTTACATGTTGCTTTAACTTCGTTAAAAAAGAAGTCAAAAGTATAGACAATTTATTGGTTGTACATGAACTAGATTTTGCAATAAAATGCGCTTTATATGGTTTTTTTATGTAGTTTTGTTAATCAATACATAGTAGGAAGTTTATGTTGTGTAATGTTAATATCGGTTCCAAATTGTTCACACTTTTTGACATGGTCTGAAATGATGATCTTTTCGTCAGTGCTAACTGAAATGTATGACTTGGTATTAATAATTTCCTGCTTCAAGACATCGATATAATGTAATCGTCAAATAATAATCACATTATTTGATGCCTTATCAGCAGGAACAAAAACGTATTTTGAATGGAAATCCTGTAAACCCTTTTTAAGATGTCTAAAGGAAGTTCTATGTTTAGGTGGAAGAAGGTGTTTATTAGATCTGTAAAAGGAAATGCGTTTATCAATTATATCAAACATTAGTTTTTTCCAACAAGAAAGAGCATTAGATTTAACATGTTCTCTTCGACACCATTTAACACTAAAATTTTGTAAAGCCTCCGCATTCTGAGCTCGACAAGAGTTAAAATCTATCAAGGATGGTATTCTATATTTGGGACCTTTATTCAAAAGAGGTCGTAGAAGTTTATCTTTAATTATCCCAGAATTACCAATAATCACATGACCAGCCGGAGAATAGCAAAATTTTGAGGTGGCGCAATCTCAATTATCAGGAATATTATAATTAATATTAAGGTCGGCCACAATTTTATTACAGTTGAAAATTGTATTTCTGATGGGTTTGTTATATTTGTAGCAGATGATAGGTGGTTCTGTATTTTTAAAGTATTTAGGAATAGTGTCAATTACATTTTTGTCTCTAAAAATACTTTGGAGGTCTATAAAATCAATACCTTTATTAATAAAAGGAATTTTCAAGAAGAATCTTTGGTGTTCAGATAATTTGTCGATGTGCGGTCAGAGAACATGTAGAGTAAAGCTTTTTATCAAACTAGCCGTTCCTATGAGAGGATTTGATCGAAAAATAATTTTATCGGCTTGCTCGTCAATTTCTTTTAATGAACATATAGATAAGGAGGAAAGTCTAGAAAGCATGGCATGTTTACCCGAAGTTAGGCGTAAAGTATGTAGATCAAGAAGATCTCATTTTCAAACGAGATTTTCGTTTAATATTACCATTTTTGCGAATGCCATACGATCGAGATTTGCGTTTTCTAATAGAAAAAAATTGAAAAAATATCTATATCTGGTTCTTTTGAAATACTTCCAGTCTGGTAAATATTATCATTCAGTCCTAAAGGAAAAGGTGTTTGCAATTTTTTGATCCAATTTAATTCAGATATAAATCTAGCTTTCGATTTATAACTACTAGTCGCCTCCTTATCATATGTTATATGCTCAACAATTTGTACTAAATCATCTTTAAAAGAATGGCCAGATTTCAAAAAGTGTTGGTATAAAAAAAAAATAGTTTACGATTTCGACACTGATATGCATGCTCACGAAATCGAGTTTTCAAATCACGTCCTGTTTGTCCTACGTACTGTATACCGCAACTAGGTGCGTTTCAAGTTAAAACATAAATAACGTTAGTAGTAGTACAATCAACGTCTGAGTTTATCTTGACATTAAATGTTCTACCATTAACTGTAGATTTTATAGTGGAATTACAAGAAATGTTACTACAACATATGCACCTCTTAGCAAAGCACTTTTGGATAATTGGATACACTCTGTGTCGCCTGCATAAGGACCGTTTAAGAATAGAAAAAACATTTTGGATAACAGATTTTAAAGGTGAAAGTACAACTCTTGGTCCATTGAAAAAACATCTATTAATAGAAAGAGATGATGCCGACTGAAGATTAAGTTGTTTTAAACGAACAAAAGGTTGAAGGGAAGAGAAATTAGAAATATTTCTGGGTACTTGTACAGACGACACAGATTGCATATTTAAAGCTTTTAGTTCTATTCGATCTATTTCAACTTTATTTATATTGGAAAGAGATAGAGGGGCACCTGTATTGTGTTCCTCAACACGTCAATTACATTAGTGTAGCTACCAAGTGCATCAAGTTGTTGGTGAACACAACACCTACCACGAGGTGCATGACATACTTATGATGATCTAAGAGGCGAATGAGAGTTGTGTATGTTACTTGCATATCCTGCAAGAGAATGATAACAACATCGATTACGTGTACGGATATACATTTTATGGCCCCCACACGGCACAAGCAACACTGTTTTGATAATAAAAGTACAAAAATGAGTCATGCAGGAATCACCACATACAGAACAAACACTCGCCCGAACAGCAACACAAGGAAACAGCAAATGTACATAGTAGAAAAAACAACAAGAGACGCACAAAGACAAAACAAACATTCAATAGGAGGAAGATGGAAGTACCGCTTTGGAACGGTCAGTGACAAAAGTCACCGGGGGTTAAACCGATTCATGGGCGCCAAACCTCACACTTATTCCATCCCCATCCTAAAAGACAAACAGTGTAAATAAACGTATCCCCTCTCCGACTAATCTATAACAACCGCGATAGAAAATACAGTGGTAAAGTGCATTTCACCCTGCATTAAGCTTCCATCTGTGTAATACTGTGTAATACTTGGCCAATAGTTTCTCTAAAGCTGTTGCCATGAAAATTAAATCGAAAGCAGACACAATTGGACAGACCCCTGACTGAACAGAGTGTGGATGATATTAGAATAATTCTACATAACACATTGTATTAGGGAAGGAATTTTTAAACTCGAATTACGTTCGTTTTATCAGAGCTCAACAAATCAAGATTTCACTATATGGTGAGGTGTGTCGTGTAATTGAATATCCAAGCAATCGCTCAGTGGAACCATATATCCATGACCTGGTTAAAATTTCAGCTACAAACTGAACTTTTGACTGTCCACAACTTTGACCTGTTTCGTAATAAGCTCGTATGCAAGTGTTGTTTCGTGTTCTATATCATGCAATACGCGTGTAAAATTGTTTGATTCCTTAGTAGACGCCGAATTAGTAGGACTTCGCATTGAAAATAATTTAAAAAAGGGAAACTTACAGCTTAGCAATGAGCCTGTTAATGGTTTGGAAGAAATCATAAAGAGATAACGAGGTAATGGCTAATGTGTTCAATAACATAGTCTCAATGACGTGGGGAATATACAACGTTAAACGACTTTGTAGTTGTCAATGAAATAGTAGCAGTAGTATTAGTAGTATTAGTATTAGTATTAGTAGTAGTAGTAGTAGTAGTAGTAGTAGTAGTAGTAGTAGTAGTAGTAGTAGTAGTAGTAGTGGAATTGCATATTAGTGGTGTAAAGGGTAATGCTAATGTCGAGGGCTTGGTGCAAAACTATTCTGACTCCTTCACAAAATGAAGGAGTTAGAATAGTTTTGCACCAAGCCCTCGATTTATAGTCATAAATGTTTTATTCCTTACATAATTATTCATACATCGTACAGAAACACTTACATTGTACAGGAACACTTACATTAGCTTCTAAACAGTTGTCCATTGTCATGCTATCCTTTATTTCATTCATTAACTACGTAATATATTACTCCTTTCTGCGCGTTTGCAAACAGAGTATACCAAGATCCGATGGCTCCTATAGGACCAGACATCTGATCAGACTCTGATACAATATGATACAATATGAGACATTATGATATGACTGTGCACTTTCTGCCATAGCCAACATTCCGGTGTCCATGTGCTTCCCTTTAAATAAATACTTTTCATGCATTTTCAACTAGAGTAGGGCCAAACAAAAAGACGCCTACAGGAGTCATCTAATTTGGGACTGTCCTGTCCTATTTATCACAATGGTTTCAAAACTAGACAATTCTATGTTTTCCGTTTCTCTTTTTCTCTAGTAAATGCTCCTTTTCGGTAGATATTTTCAAAGAGGTTGGTAATGAAATAGCCTAAATGGGAATGTGTTAATGTAATGATTTTTTTGTCAGTTACTTGAAACAACAAGAATTCAGACATTGATAAGAGAATCAGTCTGGATCTACACTTGCTAACGTTTGAATTAGGCCATGAGCCAGAGGCCAAAAATTTGGCCATCGGTATCATCTTTGGGGAATAATGCTATCAATGTTTTTTTATAAGATATATGTGTCTAGAATCAGAAAATATGTGATAGCAGTAAATCGGTGATAGCTTTTTGCATTTTTTCACCAATTTTAACCCAATGGTAAAAATAGTGTTTTCTAAATCTAGCATTAAAGAAAAGACATTATTAAATGTCAAACTGATGTCTCTCTCGTGTTACTGCATGTATCTACTTGAAAATGAAAAGGCTTGTAGCTTTAGTTTCATTTATGTTGTTATTTTTTCACAAAAAGTGGTTTATATAATGTAAATTATTGCTCATACGTACATGGAATTATGTTTTCATTCATATGTATTTTGAGGAAGTAAACATTCTCCGGAGTTTTGCATACCTTCACCATCTTTATAAATAGGCTCATAAAACTTCATATGTATATTTACAGTAATGATGGCAATGAATTGACTTTAGACTAGAACCCTTACATCTAGCATATCTCAATGCAAATTGTAAGAGTTATGTCCCTTTTTTAAACTTTCATACACTCAAATTGTGTCAAAACTGAACTATTTTAAGAGTTATCCCCATGAAAGTTCACCAGCATTTCACTATCATTACATCAACGACCAAATTAACAATGAGAACCCTTTGAGCCAGAACCCAGTCATTGTTTAGGCCAAATTATGTCCCTTTATGAAACTGGTTTGTAGCAGGTAAACTATAGATATCCGATCAACCACTTCATTGCTAGCTTATTCATGATAATTATACTCTTATATATTTATTATTCATCATAAGCATTACAACTTGAACTATAAGAAATGGACCCCGTCCCTCCTTCCTTATGATGATGTTGTCTCTAATCAATTAAGCACTTTAGTGAAAAAAACAACAAGTCCCGTAATTTTGCTTAATACACAATTCCCCATCTTCATATAAAGTTGTTTATCTGTGAACGTTTTATGCATATATTATATGCTTTATAGTGAAGAAATTTGTGCCAAGACCTGTAACTCTAGATAAAATGGTCAGAACAAACATTTCCTTCTTAACGGTCATTTTCACATCAATGTTGCAAATTTGTGAAAGTTTGAAGCAAAGCCCCAATTGGTGTATATGGAGTTGGAAACATAAATGTTGCGAGACATATATAAGAGTATACAATGGTGATTACCATATCAATCATGCTTATACAGACATTCTGTTTTCACTTCAAGGTAATTTGGAGTAAAACGTATTTTGTCTGACCATCTATTAGTTTGTACATTGGGACCTGTTAAGGCCAGAATTTCAGTTAGCTCAGTCGGTTCAGCGTTCGCTTTCGGACAGGACGCTGTGAATTTGATCACTGATTGGGTCATACAAAAGACTTTCAAAATGGTACTAAGGTGGACTGGTTGGCCCGATGTCAGGTACTTGTTACAGGGTATGTGTTGCAGTTTTCAATTCTATACACTATACACGTTAAAGAATCAATTAAACCAGAGTTGCTGTATCCCTACCTGTCTCTAATGCATATATTAGCACATGATGGGCACGGTCAAGGACTTAATAATCTTTCATCGGGTACGGGTGATACAGTTGGACAGCAAAGACAGAGCAGTGATAATATATTAAAACATTGAGTTATGCAATTAATGCAGAGTTTAGTCAGGTGTGTTCTGGTTAAAAGAAGCTTCAGAATGATGCATTGCACGACATTCGTTTGGGTTCATAAAGTGTGATATTTAGTATGGATATTTGTAAAGCAAAAGGCAATGACAAAACATGAGAGGGAACCTCCAAATCAAAGTTTAACAATCTGTTATCCATTTGAAACATAATGGATATAAAGGAATTCATGATATGATAAAAATAAGCAACACTAACACATTAGTAAGTTTTGCAGAAGAAATTGACTAGGGTAAACACTGTCCAAGTACTTGATATCGTGCTGCAATAGTAGATAAAATAGAGTTTGCTCAAACAGAAACTAATTATCAATGTGGTATAAAATATTTGGCCGTAAAAGAATATACATTATGTTTAAACTATAAAGGGGAAAATCAATCAAGAACTGTGGTGATGACATCGAAGTAGAGAGCCTGGTCATCAGATGATGCTAAGCATAACAATTAAACAGATTAGGAAGCATTTGGTGAGGTTTCTAAGTAAATATAGTCAACCATTGCATTGGCAAAAGAAAGATACAGCAAATACCTTCAATGACATTAAGAAGGTCCCGGTACTTCAGTACTAACTGGATGAAGTACATGAGCGTCTGACCATGCAACTGAAGTACTAAATCAAGTGTGTATAACCTGGTCAGAGAATACAGAATACTTCGTAATGTATTTGGCTTTTCATGCTAATACATACAACAGCGTCCCACTATGTTAGAGATGCGGGACTGGAGCAATGACTCCATAACACCAGGAAGATTACCATCACTATTAAAATAAAAGTTCATGTGTAACTTCGCATTGGCACGCCCTTTATTATAAAGGTAAGGCAAGCACAGTGGTATTCCAGACCAGGAAAGAAAATTCCTAAGCAGTGTCCTTAAATTTGTTAGAACTAGGAGATCTGTTTCAGATTGTTACATGAAGTGCAGACATTTGTATGTCCACTACATTTACCACAAGTTTTTAGGTCATGCCAGACGCGGCCTTTGCTGTGCAATGATGGAGGGCAATCTTCAACAACTATGCAGCGAATACTTTGCATAGCGTTCGCATAAATACAAACGACCATGCTGTAATTCAGAATCCAAATTTTCCAAATTATTATAGTTTAGGCAATGTTATTTGTGCATTGGATGGGTGGTCAGGCAATCAACATTATTGAATTAATGGGATGTATGTGTTTTAAACTTGTGAATGCCTATAATGACTTTCTACACTTATGTCAGTAGCCGGTGAGAATACATGTATTTGTGAGTAGGGCGATTGTTTGTTGTGTATATTTGCTTTACGTTAGTTTTATCATTCATTTGCCATATAGGGCAAACACTTATCTAACAGGAGAGCTTGGAGAAATCTTCAGAAAAACGTTCTTGTTCTCTGGATCTTCAACACTCCCGCTCAGAATTACTATTAGCAGGTCGATACATTATCCTATCACCAGGTTAACATATCTTAGAGCTACCCTCATATGCCAAGTGTAAAGCAAATGCGAAACATGAATCATGTTAAAACCTTTTTGATAACCTTTGGGACAATCCCTTCAACCTCACTCTAATGGGAATCATGTTGAAGAAGATCTTGCAGAACAATGACATGGCATGTTTTATGTAGCTTATATGTCAGGGACCACGGTCAGAGAAAAACAAACGTTTTCAGAGAAAGGACACAGAGGGATTTTGTTCACTTTTTAACTAAATTGCCCTTTGTTCTAAATTTAAACAACATGTCATTCAGATTTGCCATTCGCCAGCCTACATATTAAAATCCTGATTATAATTGCAAAAATGAAATTAATCTTTATTGTATTGTAACCGTATTGGATACCTCCGTGCGACAATGAAATCACTAAAAGCATGTATGTTAGATTGATACAGGTGTCCATCAAGAATGATCCATAGTTCATCCCAACAGGCTACTAACTTATTTTGGGATAAAGTGGAAACTGGACCAATAAATACATAGTGATCAGGTCCAAATGAAATAAGAATTGTTTTTATACAAAAACTGATCACCCACCCACACCCCGAGATGACAAAGTCTCCCATATACAAATTTCAAAATCCAATAACTCTGTGGAAAATCGTCGAAGCACCGGAACAGAAATAATATAAGCACAACTAGGCATAGTGAGATCAATCCTATTAAGTTTCATGAAAATCCGACAGCATGTCTTGGAAAAACCGTTTGTGAAACACTATGCCCTCGATATTTGACCCTGAATGATGACCAGGGGGTTGAACGCGGCACATTGCCTTTGTGTGGTGAACATTTGTGCCTGGTTATGTTGAAATCCATTCGTAGATAAAAAAGGTATACAAGGGACATGGAATTTGGGACGGACGGATGGAATGATGGACGGACAGACGGAAGGACGGACAAAGCGATTACTATATGCGCGCCGTTGGGGGCTTAAAAATCAAAGTCCTTTAACTCTGCAGAAAATCAACGAACCGGAACAGGAATAAGGTAAACACAACTAGGAATAGTGCTGATCAATCCTATGAAACTTCATGAAAATCCGATAAAAGGTTTTGGATAAACCGCACGGATAAATTGAAATCGGACAGACGAACGGGCGGACGGAGGGGGGGGGGCAGACGTACGGACGAACAGACAGATGGACGTCGCACACAAAAACAATGTTTCCCCAGTATACTGGTTGGGGAGACATAACTAGCAGGTACATGGGTTACTAAAATAATAAGAATATCAAATTTTACGCAAACTTGCAGATTGGGAAATTTGCGGCTATATATGAACAGACAGACAGAAGTATGAATGGACGGACATATTGATGGACGGACATATGGGGTGGACAAATGGAATGACAGTCAGAACGACAACCTGATTCAGGTATATCATCATAATTTCGTTGTTGGGGTATGATACCAAATGTTGTAAATCAGAAATCGTTAGTTTACTTTTCAATGCTATATTTGGCTCGAAATGCGGATATTGTATAGCATAATATAAAACGCAATAACACATAGAAAGCTACCATCGATACAATGCTATCACATATTTTCTAACTCTATAGATATATATGTTTTAAAAAATTACAATGAGAATTATTCCCCTGAGATGGTACCGACCAACCCTACTGGCTCATCGACTATTGGGTCTACTCTGTTTACAAACGCGGAAAAAGGCAATTGTAAGAAGAAACAAATCAACGCTTTTCAGAGTAGTATAACCCTTTCCTGGTTTAAATAACTGTTCACATCTTTTCAAAACAGAGGTGTTTGTTTGTCTGTTTAAATCGGGGTTTTCCGTCGCTTTGCAGTATTTCAGTCGTATCCCATCGTCCAGCTAATTACAGGTTGAAGAAAACCTTAAAGATGTTTCTGTGTAGCGTTCAAATCGTATGTTTTCGTGCACGTACACACGCTTGGTAAGAACCACTGACCCATCGCAAACCAGGTGAAAGACTTCAACATACGTTGAATCCAAATGCTAAGACCGTGATTTGATCAACAGCGGCGAGGGGATAATGTTACTATAGCAAAATCTCGATTATTCGAATTTCTGTATAGAAGAATTTAGACCTTTTTAGGCAGGTGGCTGCTTAATGCATGGTGAAAGTCATGCAGAAAGCTCCTGGAGCATTATATCGCAGCATTATTACGGCCATATATTGCACATATACTACGGCCGCCGTACGGCATACTTTGAATTGTGTTAACAGAAACATACGGCTATCGTGTTGCCCCTGAAGTGTTGACCCACGACCGCACTCTTGCGGTCGCGGTAGTTGTATTTAATTTCCCAATTAAGCAACAGGGCACCCGCACGAACACCTTACTTGTATATTATTTTACTGGTATATTACAGTCTGTCATATTGGCAAGTACTTAAATGGTGTATTATTCTACTAGTATATAACTGTTTGTTATATTGGCCAATACTTAACTGGTATATTACAGTTTGTAAGTCTGTCTGGCGGAGATTATACCACCTGCCAAGAATTAAAAGGAAGGCAGGACGGTGATTTTGAATCCATGCGCTGCTTTGCAGCGAATGAGATTAGCCGAATTCATCTCCCTGATATCATCCCTCATCATGTCATCTCGTCAGTCATCAGAGCTATATGACCTATTCTGTGTCGCAGAGCCGTAAAACCCAACTCATGTACTCACTCAATGTCATATTGACCAGTACTTGACTGGTATATTATTTGACTGGTATATTTCAGTCTGTCATATTAGCCAGTACTTTACTGGTATATAATAGTACAGTGAAGCTCACTTATAACGAACTTGGATATAACGAAATATTGCATATAACAAAACAAAATTCATTCCCCCCACTCTAAATAACATAGACCTGATATAACGAAATTTTGATATAACGAAAGAAATTAGAGGGTCCCTAGAACTTCGTTATAAATGAGCTTCACTGTATGTCAGATTTGCCAGTACCTGAATGGTATATTTCATGCTATCATATTGACTAATAGCCGTGACCAATATATCGTTATACTCGCCCCAGTTAATATAATAAACGGGTGATTCTTCAAAAATTTGTAATTTTGCCTACAAATTTTTCAAAAACATTTTGCTCATAAAACCGTTTGCTTAACACGTATACCATAACTATGAACTGTCTTTGACTTATAAAGAGTAATCTCCGTGCTGATTGTTCAATAGAATTTTTTTTTTACATTTTATAAATTGCCAATGACCTGAAAATGTCATTACCGCAACGATGTATAATTGGACCTCGTTTTATCTTAATATTTAGTTAAAGGGTGTTTATCGTTCATGATGTGTGTAAAATATGAATAACGTAATTCTGTTTCTTTTAGTAATACATCTTGCAAAATCAAAAATTGTCTCTTAAGGTGATGGAAACAGCTAATTTTTAAGATTTTGATGTATCGAAATTGTCTCCAAAGTGTTACTAAATTTCTTTTAATTAACTAAAAGCATGCTTTATACTAGCTTTAGGACTAATTTATCGTAAAAGTATACAGTTCAAACATTTCCATTGCTCAACTTTTAAAAAATGGCAAAAAATGCCAAAAAATTAATGAAAAAGGTTTCGGTAATGACGTTTCGGTAATGACGTTGCGGCAATGACAGCAAAAAGTGAAGCCAAATGGTTCTGAATTTATTCAGAAATATTATTTATTTTGTTTTGGGATGCAAGTTAAAGTCGTATTTTCACAAAATAGTTGTAAGATACCAAAATAATTAAGGGTTATGTCAGTACCGAAACACATGCCGTTTCGGTAATGACCGTTTCGGTAATGACAATTTTGTTTATGTTTCATAATTTCAGGCATTTACCCAGTACATGTTTCAATTATTTTATGCATTTAAGCATCGTGTACACACAGCGTATACGACAAGATCTTTTAACATGAATTTATAGTTCAGCTTGCCTGGTTTGAGGGCGTTTCGGTGCTGACGGCCTAAAAACATAATCAATAGAAATAGATGTTTGGGAGGCCATTTCTTATAATAGAACTGGGATTGCTAATTCGAAGTGTACCCTATAATGACTGCATGGGGAAAACCTTCTGATGACGTCAGAAGGGATTTCCCTTAATTTCAAGATAAAATAGGTACAGGCTAAATCGAGGGACAACAATCAGCAGCTGAAAAAAGCCACTAAAGATTAAACTAACAGCTATATTTTGTATCAATTCATTCTATGATAATATAATGACATTATCAATAGAGAAAACTTATCAAATTTATGATGATTTAAGGTCAAGATATCTCATTCTATTATGTGTTGTATCATGAGGGACATGGGAATTTTGCGCCCCCTTTCATATTTCAAACTCGATTCCAAGAAAATGAACATAAATTCTCACTGGTTATCACTATATTCTCACTAAGGTATGTCATATTAACTAGGCAAAGATAAAATATTCTTATAAAAGTAAACTTTTTATGACTTTTAAATCATGTGAAAGGTGAGGGACAGCATATTACACATTTTTGAAGAATCACCCAAACAGTAAATGGTAAACCCCCCCCCCACACACACACACACACACACACCATAACCAACACCACCACACCTAAACTGGAACTCTAGTAGATAATAATTTAGGCCGGTGACTGTTTAATGCAGGGTGTTAGTCATGCAGAAAGATCCTGGGGGAACTTTCTGCATGACGTTCACCCTACATGAAGGCGCTACCTGTCTCCAAGAGACCCAGATCTCTACTAACTTTAACGTCCGGTTTAGAGAAGTTTTATCGTATGCAGTTAATGTTTCACATATTGATTAATAGTATGTTCTTTATTTCCTCCAATAATGGAGATCATTTCACAAACAAGCATATAAATATGTGACTTATAACGGGATCATTAAAATTATATTGTCTTAAATTGGCTTATAGAGGTGACCATTATATAAATAGATTGTCTACAATTAACTAGTAGAATTGACAGCTATATACAGTTATACTGCCTCAACTTGACTAATACAGGTGACCGTTATTTTCTCAAATTGACAAACGTAGGTGACCAATTATTTAATTAAACTATTTTAAATTTATTAATAGATCAGATCAGTATGTAGTTATATTGTCTCAAATTGACTAATACACATGTTCTGTACCTTTTCGTATACTAGCCATGTGTGATGACAATCCCCAGGGTTACAATGTCCATTCAAATACGTAACACCGTATTCCTTACTCAAGTTAATATCCACAAAAGCACTAACACAGGTGATAAAATGTCACCAACACTTCAGAAATAAAAAAAAGTCGGATAAGGCAGGGTTATCTCGCATGACCTCAGAGCCGCTCGTAGACATGATCCGAGGCCGAAAATAAGGATTTCTCTGTAACATGTATATTGATGGACATTTTTAGTTTTAGCTATAAACATCATGTCTGCTTAATCGTTTACTCCATGAATATTCATGAAAGAGTTTATGATATCATGCTTAGTAATTAGCTGTAAAATACATATGAATACTGGAATATTCAGTAAAGTCTGAAACTGCAGAATCAGATCTATATTATGTCATTAGCAAACAAGACTGATCCTGATTAGACGGCTTCTATAGGAGCCGTCTGATCTGGGTCTGCTATGCCAGCAAAGGCATAGAAATGCGTATTTATAGAGTAAAGGGTTAATGTCCGCTCTTTTATTATGTAAGCTTACTTGCAATTTAGTAAGGCCTTTGAGAAACTATTGACCGAGAATCAAACATCGTGGACACACTGATGAGAGAACCTGGACCCATGATAAGACAGCTTTGACTCTGACGAGACACATTGGGCGCTGATGATACAACTAGGACCCTGGAAACACAGCTTGGTTTCTGAGGATACACCTCGGACGGACACTGATAAGATACATCGGACACTGACGAGACACATCGATCCCTAATAAGACACCTCGGACACTGACGAACACTGATAAGACATCTCGGACACTGACGAGACACCTTGAACCATGGTAAGACACCTCGGACACTGACGAGACACATCGAACCCTGATAAGACAGCTTGGACACTGGCGAGACACCTTGAACCCTGATAAGACAATTGGACACTTAAGAGACACCTTGAACCCTGATAAGACAGCTTGGACACTGACGAGACTCCTTGAACCCTGATAAGACACCTCGGACACTAACAAGACACCTTGAACCCTGATAAGACAGCTTGGACTCTGATGAGACACATTGGACACCGGTGAGACAACTTTTTCCCTGGTGAGACAATTGGGTCCCTGAGAGCTTTGACCCTAATGAGACATCTTGGGGCCAGATGTGACACCTTGGACCCTGATGGAACAACTTGGGCCCATTTGAGACACATTGGACCCTGGTGAGGCACCGATCCAGGCTGTGTGCAAATATCTGTTAGGTCGCGCACTAGATTGGTCATTATTACGTACATCACTATTCATGAACTGAGTGAGGGAGGTAAACTCCAGCCTGAACACGTGATTACCGTTAAATATTGATGACGTCATTATCAGTTGCATTTATATTCTTAAAACAAGAGTTTAAAACTTTATCCCACGATAAGAGAAACTGGGATAAAATATGAACAGAACAGACTAGAACATATTTTATTTAAGACTTATACAAAGGTATATCGTCTCCTTTGCATACAATGCATACATTTATCGGATCTTAAAGTCATAGCTTCTTTAATGTATGTCGAACACTTTATCAATACCTTTTTGTTTTAGGATTTTAATAATTCAATAAATTTATACATAGATGTTCTTACATAATAATATTTCTTCAATTATAGTTTTCGTAGCTCAGTATACCTGGGACATATACATATAAAATGCTATTCATCTACTAAATCTAAAAAGCTACAACACTGACAGTATCGTTGTTCACGTGGCATGCTATGTATTGCATACGTCCCAGGTTGTATACGATATGGATTAACCGAAAGTCTCAGCCGACAAAAATAAAATCTATAATTGCGTGGCAGTATCTCAATATATTTTCCATAAATAACAACATATTTACAATGCTTAACCCTTCTCTTGCTGATTTTTAAAATACATTTCTCCTTCTTTACCCATGCCCTGTTGTATAATTACATATATTTTCACTGTGTACAAGTAGTTCGTTGTGAAATCACTGCCATGGAGGGCACTGTTTGCACGATCAATTTGTAAATAGTGCATACCCTGATGAGACAGCTCCTGCAGGAGCTGTCTCATCTGGGTCTTTATTACTTATAGGTAGGTATAGCAAATAGCAAGCGAATGGTTAAAAGTATCTATTACTCTACCTTTAAATACCTTTGAATGTTTAAGGTATACATAAAATAACATTAAAACATGCGGATATCCATAATCACTTAACATCTTCTTAACATTTGTCACCCAGTTTTTACAGCACCTAATGAAATCCTCAAAACTAATCATGTACATTGTTTTTACTAAAATGTTTTCAGCTTATTTTACCTTACACCAGTACCTAATTAATCTTACATAACGGGATATATATAATGAGAATCTACCAAGTTCGCCGTACACAACCGCTGAGCAAGTATTCGTTTTTACATGTAATAATCGTTTACGAAATTTTAAATGTTAAAATTTTAAATGTATTCTTTTAATTTCTGTCGACTTGGTATATCCCCAAATTTCCGACGCATATCCTAAAATAGAGCCAATGAAAGCATTAAATAACTGACACAGTATCTAGGGTTTTTAAGTCGAAATTCTTACAATTATACAATAAAGCATTAATTGCTTTAAGCGCTTTGCCGATCAAATGTTCTTGGTTTAACGCAAATTACCTGTATAGTTAAAAACAGTACCAAGATCGTTAAAACCATTAACAACATCGAGTCCATGGCCATCATAGGTTCTGTGTTCCGTGGGTAGAAGTCGTCCACGTCTCTATATAATACACCTCTATATAATACACCTCTCTATATAATACACCTCTCTATATATTACACCTTTCTATATAATACACCTCTCTATATAATACAGCTCTCTATATGATACACCTCTCTATATAATAAACCTATCTATATAATACAACTCTCCATAT
This sequence comes from Azorinus chamasolen, assembly GCA_963576725.1. Classification (NCBI taxonomy): domain Eukaryota; kingdom Metazoa; phylum Mollusca; class Bivalvia; order Cardiida; family Solecurtidae; genus Azorinus; species Azorinus chamasolen. The sequence continues at coordinate 71,212,568 of OY755250.1, read as the reverse complement.
AATACACCTCTCTATATAATACACCTTTCTATATAATACACTCTCTTTATAATACACCCCTCTATACAATACACCTTTCTATGCAATACACATCTTTATATAATACACATCTCTATATAATACACCTCTCCATATAATATACCTCTCTCTATAATATACCTCTCTATATAATACACCTCTATATAATACACCTCTCTTTATAATACACCTCTCTATACAATACACCTCTCTATATAATACACCTATCTATATAATACACCTCTCTATATAATACACCTCTCTATATAATACACCTCTCTCTGTAATATACCTCTCTATATAATACACCTCTATATAATACACCTCTCTTTATAATACACCTCTCTATACAATACACCTCTCTATATAATACACCTCTCTATATAATACACCTCTCTATATAATACACCTCTCTCTGTAATATACCTCTCTATATAATACACCTCTATATAATACACCTCTCTTTATAATACACCTCTCTATACAATACACCTCTCTATATAATACACCTATCTATATAATACACCTCTCTTATATAATACACCTCTCTATATAATACACCTCTCTGTATAATACATTTGCCAACAAAGTAGACCCTGATAAAACGGCTCCTGTTTGCTTATAACATGATATAGACATTATGACTTTGCCGTTTCTGTCCTTGTCATCAGGCCGTGTATCCGAATGCCATGCTTTATCACTCTGAAAGAAGAGGCCTGATAGGTGCCTTATCTGTAAGAATTTTACTTCCGCCTTAGACAAATCTGTGACCACCTCAACGAGGTCATATATTCGAATTACATGTATTGTTTTAGAGAAATGAATTATAAATAATATTTACACTGTGGATTTCGGTCGTTCACAGATTAATTCTATGCATTTTGTCCTGATCAGTAATTATTTAACTATTTTCTGCATATAAATGATTTTACAATAACCAAATCAGACGGCTCCTGTACGAGCTGTCTGTTCCGGATCTGCTCTGTTTGCTTTCGGAAATATATAAATCTGATTCTACTGTTTCTGTCAAAACTGAAAAACCTTGTGTCCCCAGGCCATTGTAACAAATCAGCTAATAAATACAAATGTACGGATAACTCGAACTGGGATAACTCGAACTTCGGAATAACTCAAAGTAAATGTTTGGTCCTTCCAAAATTTACTCCTACAGGAGCTTTCAGCTTTTACTTTGATCTGCATCAAGCTGAGAACTTGATACATTATTCAGATTAGAAATCGGATAACTCGAACCTGATGTTATCTCGAGGAATTTGTATGTTCCCTTGAAAATCGAGATATCGAAGTTTAGCTGTGTTCATTATATCATTATTGACGAGTTAAACGATACTAAATCAACTGTTTCTTCACATGTAAGACATAATGCATGCAATAGATAATGCATGCAAGAGATAATACATGTAAGAGATAATACATGCAAGAGATAATACATGTAAGAGATAATACATGTAAGAGATAATACATGTAAGAGATAATGCATGTAAGAGATAATGCAAGTAAGAGATAATGCATAAAAGATATACATGTAAGTCATAATACATTTAATAGATAACGCATGTAAGAGATAATACATGTAAAAGATAATGCATGTAAGAGATAATGCATGTAAGAGATAACGCATGTAAGAGATAATGCATGTAAGAGATAACGCATGTAAGAGATAATGCATGTAAGAGATAATACATGTAAGAGATAATACATGTAAGAGATAATACATGCAAGAGATAATTCATGAAAGAGATAATACATGTAAGAGATAATGCATGTAAGAGATAATACATGTAAGAGATAAGGCATGTAAGAGATAATGCATGCAAGAAATAATGCATGTAAGATATAATACATGTAAGAGATAATACATGTAAGAGATAATGCATGTAAGAGATAATGCAAGTAAGAGATAATGCATAACAGATATGATACATGTAAGTCATAATACATTTAATAGATAACGCATGTAAGAGATAATACATGTAAAAGATAATGCATGTAAGAGATAACGCATGTAAGAGATAAGGAATGTAAGAGATAATGCATGCAAGAGATAATGCATGTAAGAGATAACGCATGTAAGAGATAACGCATGTAAGAGATAATGCATGTAAGAGATAATGCATGTAAGAGATAATGCATGTAAGAGATAATATATGTAAGATATAATACATGTAAGAGATAATGCATGTAAGAGATAATACATGTAAGAGATAATAAATGTAAGCGATAATAAATGTAAGGCATAATACATTTAAGAGATAATGCATGTAAGGAATGAAAGAAAAATAAAAAATATAGTACATGTAACATATAATGCATGTAAGAGATATTACATGTAAGAGATACAACATGTTAGAGATAATGCATAAAAGAGATATTCCGTACATGGAAGAGATAATCCGTACATGTAAAAGATAATGCGTGTAAGAGATAATACATGTAAGATATAACGGAACAAAGAATAATAGTTGCCGAAATATATTAAGGCTACAGAGGCAATGAAAGCAGAAAGTGTTGGCCATGGCAGACAATGTAGACTCAGATCTACACTAGCACCTGTATGAAGCGCCCGTTCATTTACGGAATATTAGAGTCCTAAAAAGCAGGTGGTTGCTTAACACATTATCCCCTAGTTGCGCATTTTTGCGCATCTATAAAAGCCACTTTATGAAACCATTGTGATAAATAGAGTATTTCTTCCTACAGGAGCAAATGCTCTATTTATCACAATGGTTTCGAACTACACACTTCTAAATGTTCCCTTTCCTCTAGTTAATGCTACTTTTCGGTAGATACATTCAAAGAGGTTGGGTCTAAAATAGCTAAGGAGAGAATGAGTTAATACAGTGGAAACATAAATACAGAAAGCTGCTATAGGAGTTGTCGGCATTACCTTAGACCTGCAATAAACTATCATCTGTCTTATAGGCCCATAATTAGACCTCGTTTTGATGACTGCTTAAGCCAGGTTCTATTGTATAACATTATAAGAAAACAGAGCTTATCCTGACCAGACAACTCCCGCACTCTATCACGTAAGTACGTGTGTATGAGACATCCAAAAGTATATAATTAGATTAAAATTAAACTAATCAAATCATGCAAACTAGACGTTTCCTATCAGGCGAAAGTTGAAGAAGTGCACAATACCGCTGCTTATCTTTGTACACGATTGTTCTGTCATCAAGTCTAAAATACCACGTGTGCACTATAACAAGATACCATTTTAAAATATACCAGATTTGCTGTTATTTTATTGGTCATACGAATGTTAACTAGGAAAGATTGACCCCAGCGAAACAAAAAACCACTAAGATATATTAGACAAACAATAAATTTATTAGGAGGTAATATTAGTCGATGTATCAACAGAGGTTAATAATTAAGAAAACAATGTACAAACAAATGTCTCGTGATTTAATAAAGCGAGGTTAATTAGGAAGTACATCTAAGTATTAGCAGAGGTTAATAATTACGAAGTGACTCAATGTACAAACAAATGTCACTCACGTCAGTCTATAAACCGCGGTTGTATTTAATACGTTCCTTCATATAAACGCATTTTCACGCATCTGAAAACAGAGTAGATCCGGATCACACGACTCCTAAAATGGAGCTGTCTGATCAGCGTATGCTATACTTGCTAGTGTAATTTGACATAATATCATTTGCTTGTTTATTTTCTACAATTGCTGCAATGTTCCACCTTCCATATTTCATCATAACTATTCAGCAGGTTTTGAAATTTGGAAACTATACTGAACAGGGAAATGGTTAAGGAGGTCGCATATCGAAAAAAAACACAGATATTTTTAACCCTTCGCTTGCTGAATTTCAAAAATACATTTCTCCTTCTTTACCCATGTCCTGTTGTATATTTACATATATCTTCACTGTCTACAAGTATTTCGCTGTGCAGCCACTGCTGTGGAGTGCACTGGTTGCACAATCAATTTTTAAATAGTGCAGACCCTGATGATTCAGCTCCTGTAGGAGTTGTCTCAACTGGGTATTCACTATTTACAGGTATGTATATTGACGCGAATAGCAAGCGAAGGGTTAAAAAGGAGGCATATCAAAGGTCAAACAGAGACTGGTTAGGAGGTGAATCGAGGCATTAACCGATGCTGATAAGGAGGCATACAGAGGTTGATAAGGAGACGAATCGAGGTATAGATGCTAATGAATAGGCGTATCGATGTACGAACAAGTACTAATATTTTATTCCATAAATACGCCTTTAAAATACGCATTTGCAAACAGTACACACAGATAAGATGGCTGCTATAAGTTGATCAGGGACTGTTCTGTTTGCTGGTGATATGCTATATATATATTATTCTAGTTTTTGCCTTGTCAAACAATTCCTGTGACCATGCGTAATTATAACAATTAATCTAATTAATATTAACATGCCATTATTTCTCACACGAATATGCATGGAGTGAAGGAATAATAAGGAGGTAAGTACACACAGAAACTAAGCAGGAAGGGTCTGTATTGAAATAGGACTTAATTAGGAGGTGAATTGATGTAAAGATGAGGTCATATAGAAGCCGTCTGATCAAGATCTCTATCTGAAGTTCAGTTATATTCTACCATGTGGTTAGGAGGAGATGTCATTTAACTGCCGAGGAACGTGGGGACAGCTAGCCGGATTAAACGGACTGACCCCCTTGAAAACATGAGTGATAATTGAGATGATGATATAAAAATAAAAATAAATTAAAAGCTCGAGTATTCGAACACTAAAATGCGTATCATTTTCTATCGTTAAGACAGGTGGCAGCAGAACGCATAGTGGAAATCATGCAGAAAACTCCTAGAGGAGCTCCTAGAGGAGCTTTCTGCATGACTTTCACCATGCATTTAGCAGCCACCTGCCTAAAAGGGTCTATATTCTTCTATACAAAAAGTTCGAATCATCGATATTTTACTGTATGTGTTCTATTCAACAGTAGATAACAACATCAGCATGACTACTCCAACGCATTGCATGCCACAATTTTGTAATAAAATTGCATAGACAAAGAAGTATGAATGTAAACGACAAAAGTTACTAGCCCTTATATGAGTTACTAGCCCTTATATGAGTTACTAGCCCTTGTATTAGTTACTAGCCCTTATATGAGTTACCAGCCTACTAGCCCTTATATGAGTTACTAGCCCTTATATGAGTTACTAGCCATTGTATGAGTTACTAGCCCTTACTAGCGATTTGTTTATTAAACGCATTAAAACTTTTAGGTAGAAAGGTTATGACCCTATTATATTGCAACACACTGCATGTTTGGTTATCGACCCCTTTACCGTCGGTCGCTACGCTTCCCTCTTTGCTTGCACGATCTCAGGCCGAGGGTAGTACTCTATGATGGTATACTCTTAAATCCAGAAATGGGATGAGCTTACCAGACTCATGTATTACCTTTTCTCTGTCGTGCCTTTAACGGCTTCCCTGCAGTTGCTCTGTCTTCACCAAAGTCATTGAGTACATACGTGATGGACTTTCACAGTTGTTATGCTATGTTTTACATTTTGTACTATGATTACTGTCTTCCATGTTGTGGGGAAGTCCGGCGGGGAAACCTTTATTTGCAATGTTTGTTTAGCTAGGGTGGTTTTATGATAAGTGTGAGGTAAGGACGTCCGTAAACCGGTTTAACCCCCAAGTGGTTATTTTCTACTGACCGTGCCAAAGAGGTTCTCTCTTTGTCACCCTTACTTTTGTTTGTCTTGTTTCTTTGTGCTTGTGTTTTGTTCATGTTTGTTTCTGGTGTCTGTGTATTTGTTGGTGTTTTCTGTGTTATTCTCGTGTGTTTGTGTGTGTTTGGTTGTGTGCATGTGTGTGTGTGTGTGTGACATGCTGTCTATCGATGTGTTGGTGGTGATTGCGTCTTGTATGTGACTTTCTCCTGTATGTGTGTATGTGTATAAATTGCTATATAAATTGCTTTCTGTCAGTGTGTTGGTGATGGTGGCGTTTTGTGTGTGGCTTTTCCTGCTTGACTTTACTACATTTTCATTTACATAAAACCTGATTACGGTGTAACACAGACAATACACATCTGTAAATACAACAGAGTAATACTGAAAACTGGATCAGCCTTGTGTCGTATTTACCATCACAATTATAAAGAACCATCCTCTGGGAACAAAACTATTCTAATGATGGCAATATTTGCACAGTATCTGCCACTTTAAGACGACACTTAAATAACTAAAAATCAATATAACAAAATACACGCTTCGTTTTGGATGAAAGGTCTGACAATTCAAACGCGTTCTGAAAACGTTTAGATCATTTCATTCACGTGACCGCTTTGAAAATGCTATAATTTGCTCATATTATCTTCCCGTTTCGGTAAATGGTTTCAAATGATTTAGCTTACATTTCTTTCCCAAAATATACAAAAATGCTTCGAATCACTATCTTCATTATAAGAGTGAGATTTCAAGGGGCACTATGCTTTTAACCGATTAACTCCTCATCAGCATTTGACCTAGAATCTCAGGCACATGGCAGTGCAGAGGGTGGTATTTTGCTGTATTGAAAATATGAGATTTTATATATGGTTCCGCTTATGGTGCATTAATACACAAAATGCTAACTCGGACGTGGTATTGGTACGATTGTTGAATCCGATTCCCCCAGCCTAATAATGTATACATGCTCTGTTTTGTATTTGGAGCAAGCTTTTGTGTAGTTATTAACCACTTACTCCACACATCAGCATTTCTAAGCTTTTATAAACAGAGAGTAGACCCACATTGGACGGCTCCTGTGAAAGCCATTTGATCAGGGTCTGCTCTGTTTGCTTAAGGTACATGTATACTATAGATATGGTGTGACGATATGTCATAATAAAACATAGTCTAATTAATATTAATGATACCATTATTTTTCATGAATATTCATGAAGTTAAGGGTTAGCAAAAATGTCTAGCAGCTCTGATCTTGACCAGACGCCGAGCGGTTATCATGTCGTCATTATGTCTTACATGTATAGTAATCTGGTAAACGGTTAACATTTATGTTTAGCTTTTATTCGTGACTTCATTATGTCATACATAATACATGTTGTAGTTGGATTTCAATCATGACGTCATTGAGTCGTACATGTATAGTCATCTGGTAAACGGTTAACACTAATACATACTGTAGTTGGCTGTTATTCATGACGTCATTATGTCTTACATTTATAGTCATCTGGATAACGGTTAACACTAATGGCTTGGGCGAATTTCTAAAGCCTCAGCGCGTCTAATACCTTATCTCCTATCCTTTTCTCTCCGCTATCACTCTCATATAGAGCATAATAATAGTATACCTTTGACAAGTTTGAACCATTAACCGAATACACATATAAGTGTTACACAGTGAATCTCTACTTAACCCGTTCTCTCATTTTTAAACCATGTCCTCATATCAAACCTTTTATCTCATATTAAAATCATTACATTATATGTAGCCCATTCTCTCATATTCAACATATTCTATCATATTAACCCATACTCTCATATTGATACATTTCGATGCCTCTGTAAAGGTCACTTACCATTGAGATGAATAAAACCTTTGCTCCATAGGAGTAAATGCTATACATATACTTATCACAAAGCTTTCAAATCTTTACAATTCTGAAATGTTTTTTTTGTCAATATAAAGATGCGTTTATATGAAGGGAAGGGATACTGCATTTGCAAAGGACAGTCTGATCAGAGTCTGTTATAATTGCTTATGAACTAATATAGATCTAGTTTGCAGCGTCGGTAATGACCAGCGATCAAGGTGCCTGAGTCATAGATCATTCTCAAGTATCTGACCAGGGATCAAGGTGCCAGGGTCTTAGATCATTCTCAAGTATCTGACCAGGGATCAAGGTGCCTGGGTCTTAGATCATTCTCAAGTTTCTGATCGGTCAGATTCTGATGCTTTAGAATGAACTCAGACTCAGGCAAAAGGTTTGATAACCTTGTTGCCAGAGATAACCATGTTCATATATAATCATAAAGAACAACTAATTAATATTCATGTTATCATTATTTTTTATAAATATTCATGTAGAAAGAGTTAATGCGGGGAGGTGGTAAAGATGAAAATACATTGTGATCATTCTGTGTAAACCCTTTCCTGCATTAACAAGTTACCCGTTTTAGCCTTTTCACCACCAATGTCGCAAAAATGCGCGACGACAAATAGTTCAGTCACAGATCAGACGCCAACTTTCCAATGCAGCGTATAGTCAGGGAACTGATTCTTTGTTTTATTCTTGTTATATATATGTGGTTTATTCCTTTGAAGCTAACATTTATTATCGCATTTACTTATTTTTCCGAAACGTTTTAACACAATTTGGTTGCGGACTAAATTAGATCTCTTTACCTCATGAATAATTATATAAGAAATACGAACGTCATTAATATTTATCAGCTGACTATTTGAAATAATGTATTTACACAGGGATGTTTGACCACGACTAGAAAGTATATTTCCATGAGCAAGTAGGAACCGTGTGACCAGGTTCGAAGTTAAAACACATTTTGCTTGAGGCTGGGATCAGATGCTTGAGAATGATCTCAGACCTAGACTCTGATTCAGAAGTTTCATAACCTTGGACCCATGTCCACTTTGTTAACAGTGACGTGAAAAAAAAATTGTTTGAGGTAAAGGTTTGACCTTGAGGTAAAGGTTTGACCTTGTCCTGTAAGAAATCATTTCACGGATCTGGGTATTCATTGTTTTCGTTTGCTATCAAAATCATCACTGACAAGTAAAACATAAAGCAGAGGGTCTTATTCAGTATAATTTTCCGTCCTATCAGCGATTGTAATCAGTAATAAATGACCTTGTAAGTGTCGTACAGCAAAATACCATATGTACCTCCTTGTAAGTGTCGTACAGCAAAATACCACATGTACCTCCTTGTAAGTGTCGTACAGCAAAATACCACCTGTACCTCCTTGTAAGTGTCGTACAGCAAAATACCACATGTACCTCCTTGTAAGTGTCGTACAGCAAAATACCACATGTACCTCCTTGTAAGTGTCGTACAGCAAAATACCACATGTACCTCCTTGTAAGTGTCGTACAGCAAAATACCACATGTACCTCCTTGTAAGTGTCGTACAGCAAAATACCACATGTACCTCCTTGTAAGCATCGTAAAGCAAAATACCACCTGTACCTCCTTGTAAGTATCGTAAAGCAAAATACCATCTGTACCTCCTTGTAAGTATCGTAAAGCAAAATACCACCTGTACCTCCTTGTAAGTATCGTAAAGCAAAATACCACATGTACCTCTTTGGCGTTAACCATCTGCCATGTCTTCTATTTATATTTATAATGAAGAAAATATTCCGAAACAGGGAATTAATATAATACTTGAATTGCTCACAATACACGTCACATGTCACATTTTTGTTAACCACTAAAGGCTTTTTTCATCTATATATGCGACACGGCGTCCCATCATATTTATGGTGTTGTATTTGTTTATCAATGTTTGAGGGGTACATGTATATGATGAAGACTCATTTCTAGTATCTATCCACTTGCAGTCATATTTGACTCATGCTCATTGACAATCCGTTAGAACTTTTTTGACCTTACAATACGTGGAACGATTCACTAATGACCTTTGTAAACAGTGTAGACCCGGATGAGAGGGTCTGCACTGTGTGTTACGTTACACTTTGGTTTAGAAAAATCCATAAATATTGACCTGCTTGAATTTTGGAAAATGTCCATCTAAATTTAGCGTTACTCCAGCTATCAAAGTGAAATGGGCGCCTTAGTGGTGATACTTGAAATATTATTGTGGAGCCAATATACATGTTCTGAATTACAGTGAAACCTCTCTATAACGACCACTAAACTGTGTTAATTAGTTGGTATTTTAGGCAAGTGGTTGTTTAAAAGCCAGGTGAAAGTAAAACAGAACGCTCCTATAGGAGCGTTCTGTTTTACCTTCAACTTGCTTTAAGCATCCACATGCCTTTAACACAAACTACTTGATGTAATTTAGTGGTCGTTATAGAGAGGTTACACTGTAGTGTTGTTGTATACGCTCAACTGGAATTGGATTATCTGTTGGCAACAAATACTATATTTTACGAGGACTATCCAAAAGAAATAATTTTGATTAAACACCGCCAGCTTGAGTGATTCTAGGTGCTGCCACGTCCAAATCAAAGCGCTGTAGGCACTGCGGTTTTCTTTGCATGAGAGCAATGTGTTGAAAAGAAGTCAAGTGTCTGATTTTGACTACTTTCTGGTTCCCAAACAGATTAATTATGAAAAGAGTAACCCGTTTTTACATGAATTAACATTACAAGTTCATGAACATTTTCTTGAATGATCCTACGTTACAGTACAGACTGTCAGCCTTGGTGAACTGCATCTCATGTAAGCAGATATTTCTCATTTCCGATGAAGACATCTGCTCTCTTTAACTATTTACTCCATGAATATTCAGACAAGAAATAATAACATCATGAACATATATTTTATCACATAACTTCGCTTGCCTCCGGGTTAATATAACCATTACGTATTTGTTAATCGCTAACATGTGTAGTATAAGATTCTGACGTCATGCGATAACGTCACACAATAACGTCACACGATTCCCATTCATGGGAAAAATCAAAACCAGCATGTACATATGCATTAAAAGTGATCAAAAGAATCTGACTCTCGTTTTCATTTTTAGACTGCATTATGACAAGTCTTAATGAAACTGTGTGGAGCGTCAGCAAAGCCAGTCTATTTCATGAAGATTTGTCATCAGCAGCCTAACCGATTTAAACTGCAGTTTCATTTTGGCGGCAAAAGTCATTTCTTCAAGAAACACTGAATAACCAACTCTCATTGGTCAACGCTTCAGAATTTTTGAAAACTGTGGTTTAACCTATTTGCTGACACTGTTTGCTAAGGCGTAGAAAAAAACATATTTATGAAGTGAAAATATGACGTGTTGTATGATGTAATATATGACGTATTTATGGAACAACGAATTAATCTCAGTATTAACTATTATGTGTTAAACCGAAATTAACCATATTAGTATATAAATCCCTTTCACACACACACGAAAGCTTTTTTCGCACCTTTCCAAACAGACTAGACTCAGATCAATCGACTGATGTAGGAGTCATCAGATCTGATGTTGCTCGTTTAAAATATCAAGTATACATGTATTATTGTTTTAAAATATGTTCAGAAGTTCGATGTTCAATTTCAATATACGGTAGAGCCAGCCTTAAGGTAAGCGGCCATCATTTGAAAAGTATGAGTCTGTACATAAGGCAGGTAGTAGCTTAATGCAGATCAATAGAATATTCATATATGAGCTTTCTGTATTATCTTTACCCTGCACTAAGCAACCACCTGTGTTTAAAATCCATATATTCAAGAAATGAATGGCTACTAGAACAATTCCTTCTGTACAGCAGACTTTGCCTTAAGTGGCCAACAAAATAGGTTTAACCATGGTAGCTTAATTAGTATCAACTAAATCAGATAAAGGTGTAATCTTGAATCACGTGTAAATCTATATCAAATCACACAAATGGCGCAATCTTGAGTCATGAATAGATATCTAATACTAATGAGGAACTACCTACAATGAACGCATATTTTTCAATAATATTATAAAACTTGGTATGTGTTGGGTTAATTTATTAACAAAATTGTCAATTTGAATTTATATCGAAACCAGCCCTTATGGTATAAAATGCAACGTCACATCCGGGTTCAATCTGTTTACCACTGCTTCAATAGTTTGTATCAGAAATATGAAAAGATGTGTGAGTGTACGACAAGACTCTTTACAAACTATAGCTAACTCGGACATGTCCTGCAGGAGGTGTCTTATCAGAACTGTAGGGGTGTCTGATCAGAATATGCTCCGTTATATAGACCTCTTGCCCTGTAGGATGTGTCTGGTCAGAGTCTGTTCCGTTATATAGATAAAGTGTCATGTAGGAGGTGCCTGATCAGAGTCTACTCCGTTATATAGATATAGTGGCCTGTGGGAGGTGTCTGATCAGAGTCTGCTCCGTTATATAGACCTAGTGCCCTATAGGAGGTGTCTTATCAGAGCCTGTTCCGTTAAATATACCTAGTGCCCTGAAGGAGGTGTCTGATCAGAGTCTGCTCCGTTATATAGATATAGTAGACTGTGGGAGGTGTCTGATCAGAGTTGGCTCCGTTATATAGATATAATGTACACTATGAGGTGTCTGATCAGAGTCGGATCCGTTATATAGATATAATGTACTGTATGAGGTGTCTGATCAGAGTCTGTTCCGTTATATAGACATATTGCCCTGTAGAAGGTGTCTGATCAGAGTGTGTTCCATTATATAGACCTAGTCTCCTGTGGGGGTGTCCGATCAGGGTCTGCTCCGTTATATGGACATAGTGTCCTGTAGAAGGTGTCTGATCAGAGTCTGCTCCGTTATAAAGACATAGTGCCCTGTGGGGGTGTCTGATCAGAGTCTGATTCAGATATACTACCCTGTCAGAGTCTGCTCCATTATATAGACATATGCCTACATTGTTTGTTTGATGCATTAATTCCTTGAATAAATAATGACTATTCATAAAGATGTAAATACATTAGGGAAAGCTGTCAGAGTTTGACTGAGAAGAACACGGTTTTAGTTTTAGTTTATAAGTTGCAGCATATAGTGCAATAATCCGTTCTACAGGGACCACACAAAATAAGTACAATTCTGGGTTGTAACCATTCACTCCATGGATATTCATGAAAGAAACGAAGACATCATGAATATTAAGTGGAATTATATTTAGAATAGACCATTAACACATGAAACTTTCACCAAAGCAGAAACAAAAGAATCAGATCTACTTTACTCCATAAGCAAAATGGGTAGACCCTGAGCAGATGACGTCCATATGAGCCGTCAGATCTGGGTCTACTTTGTTTGTAATATATACGTAGAAAACGGAGTATAGAGTTAACGACGGGTAGTAGTTTATTACAAGGTGAAGGTTATTCAGAGAGCTCCTCAATGTGAAGGTTATTCAGAGAGCTCCTCAATGTGAAGATTATTCAGAGAGCCCCTCAATGTGAATGTTATTCAGAGAGCTCCTCAAGGTGAAGGTTATTCAGAGAGCTCCTCAAAGTGAAGGTTATTCAGAGAGCTCCTCAAAGTGAAGGTTATTCAGAGAGCTCCTTAAGGAGCTTTCTGAATTAATTTCGCCATGCATTAAGCTACTGTCTTGTCGTATAAGCGTCAATGTTTGCTATGTTCCCTATACACAAGTACTATTGTGTCGATTGTGTCTATATTGTCAAAACGCTTGGTAACCAAGGCGACACTATCACCATTGGCAACGCTAGATCAACATTTATTGAACAAAATCTCGTTTCAACAGTTGGGATTGCAAACTTTGCAGTTGTTGGTTGTATCTACCAGTATACATGCTAATCCACCGGGACAGTAGTCAAGGTCACCGAAACATCCTGCAAAATACACGTGCAGCCTATTTATACCCACGCGCAGCCTATTTATAGCCATAAGATTTAACCCTTTCGCTGCCAAACCCTGTCGTCTGCTAACTTTGTCGTCTGCTACAAATTTTCATTCTTTTGATTTTCTTCATTTAGTTTCAAAAACATAGTAACAGTAACAAACAGTTTAGATCATGATGAGACGCCGAGTTACGCGGCGTCTCATCTGGATCCAAACTGTTTGCATAGGTAATCACCTATCTGACATTGGCAGCGAAAGCGTTAACCCTTTCCTTATACATGCGTTTTCACGTATCTGCAAACAGAGTAATCCCAGATCAGACGGCTCCTATAGGAGTCGTCTGATCATGCTCGGCTCTGTTTGCTAATGGAATATGAAAAAATATGTTTTACAAATTACTTTCTAAAATGGCTACTATGTTCCATCTTCCATCTTCGATATTTCTTTGTAACTATTTTGTTCATGAATATTCAGTAGATATTGAAATTAGAAATTAATGTAGAAAAGGGAAATTGTTATGGAGATCCTATCTAACACTTGCTTTGTGCTCTATTTATTCCAAATGGCAATACCTACTGAATATTATGGACAATATAGCAGAATATGAATATAGATAGTTGAATGAGTTGATTAATAAAACATGGAAGGTGGAACACTGTAGCCATTTCAAATGCTAGATGGCGCATCGAGTTCAGGGTCCATGCTTATAAAACTTTTAGTTGAGTCTGAGTTAGTTCTCAAGTTTTTGATTGGTCAGAGTTGAGCCTGTGGCTCAAATCTGACCAATCAAAAGCTTGAGAACTCAAATCTGACCAAATCTGACCAATCAACAGCTTGAGAACTCAAATCTGACCAATCAAAAGCTTGAGAACGAAACCCTGATACAGATGAACATCGTTTCAATTGAACCCAATAAATACCGAAACGCATGTGCTGGCATTTGGTAACAGTGTAGAACCAGATCATACACTGCTTACCACTCAGTATGAAGTGCTTAAACTAATTACTTGATAGAGGATGCTTAACCCATTTGTGCCCTAGATCCCATATATGGTAAATATGAAAACAGTGTAGACTCTCATCATAATGCAACGTCTGGTCAGTGTTTACACAGATTGTTGATAGGAATTTCGATATAAAACAAAAGGAAAATGAACATTTAGACCATGCATCCCTTCAATCAAACATAAACTAATCCGTCGGATCTGTTTCTACACTGTTTGTAATTTTAACGTCAAAACACAAACCATAAGTTGATGATTGGTTCATTCCGGTAAGCTGATAAGAGCTTATGATAAAGATTTATACGTCTTAACCAAACATCAGAGATGGTTCTGTCCTACCGCTGTTATATCAATGACATGCGAATTGTCTACACCAGTTGAAATTCACTGCTCTCCAATGAAATGCGGAAAGTTTGTAATCACCGAAGATTTCCGGAGATTGCCGAGTCGATAGGACCACTTACCTAGTTCACAATGATTTCCATGATGATCGCCGTAACAATTACAATGATAGTCAGTGGGAGAAGTTCCGGTCCTGGCGCACGTGCCGTGAACACAAGGGTTGGGGTCACAGGGGTCTATTAAAGCGACTACAAATACAAAAAAGTAGATTCCACTTTGTTCTAGATAAAAATGTTCGGATACAAGAGCAATAAAACCAATATGAATAACGACTTGATTTGAAAAGCAGGTGATTGCTAAATGCTGGATGAAAGTGAGAGGTCCCTATGAAACGCGTTAATGTTTACAAACGTTTTCATTAATAACTCCTTTATTTCTCCACCAAACCCTGTGTAGTGACCATTCTTTAGATTTGTCTCGAACAGAAAGATCTAATGAGTGGTCACAACATAGGGTTTTAGTATCTGAGTACAAACATTTTTCTGAGTATGCAACATTATCTGAGTACACAATTTTATCTGAGTATGTACCGTTTGGTGTAGAAATGAGGAGTTAATTATCTGAGTACCAACATTTATCGGTTGTCCTGGCGTCGGAAGTAATGCAGAACAACTTTCGTTACCACCTGCCTGTAACACCCCCTCCCACCATCAACCATGCAATTGTATGTGGCTTTGATTCCCATTCCCTCATATTGACGAATTTGACTACTCTGTAAAAGTCACGTTTTGAAACCATTTTGATAGTTAGAGCATTTGTTCCTTTAGGAGTAAATGCTCTATTTATCACATTGGTTTTTAAACTACAACATTCTAAAAGTTTCTTTTCCCTGGTTAATGTTCCCTTTCGGTAAATTTAATCAAAGTGGTTGTATCTAAATACAGCCTACCAGGGAATGGGTTAAGTTACTTAATTAAACTGTTACTTTATTCCTCTCATGCAGTATAGTGTGCTATATAATTATATTTGGTAAAACTACGTTACGTGAACCGATATCTGCCTACTACCCTTGTCTCATAGTATCGCTTTTCACACATTTGGAACCGTCTGATCAGGGTCTGTTCCGTTTGCTGTTGGAAATATATCAATCTGATTTTACAGCTTTTGTATATTCTAAAAAAATATTTCTTGAAATATACTTTATAATAATTAGGTTAAATACTACCTTATCATAATTAGGTTAAATAATACCTTATAATAATTAGGTTAAATAATACCTTATATAATTAGGTTAAATATTATCTTATCATAATTAGGTTAAATAATACCTTATAATAATTAGGTTAATAATACCTTATCATAATTAGGTTAAATAATACCTTATAATAATTAGGTTAAATACTACCTTATTATAATTAGGTTAAATAATACCTTATAATAATTAGGTTAAATAATACCTTATCATAATAAGTTAATAATACCTTATCATAATTAGGTTAAATAATACCTTATCATAATTAGGTTAAATAATACCTTATCATAATTAGGTTAAATCATACCTTATCATAATTAGGTTAAGTAATACCTTATAATAATTAGGTTAAATAATATCTATGAAGTGGTCAATTCGTGCGTATTCATTAGGAATTGTCCAAACTAGTAAATACATGTACATGTACTGTAAAACCACTCCAAAATTAACGTTAAAGTGGGGATAGATATCGGGCTTGGAGACAGGCGACAGATTCATACAGGCTGAAAGGCGTACTTTCTGCATGACTTTAAACCTGCCACCTTGTTGAAAGTATCTAAATTAGAATTCTGTTTTAAATTTACGTGTATCGCAATTTTTTCCACCAAATCCTGGTCGACACGAGCAGATATATCCCGAGACAGAGTTGCTACAACTGCCATGGACACACGGACTGCTTGTACAGTAGTCTGTCGTAACGTCTGCAAGAACAATGGAAGGGTTGTTAAGTTAACCTATACAAGACCGATACTGATATATAGACCAGTAATAGTACCTTGGCCAATATCGATACCTACACCGATAACAATTACTAAACCGGTTACCGTAACGGTACCAAGACAGGTAACGATACCTGCACCAATAACGACACCTAGAACGATAACGATACTTACACCGATAACAATATAAAGTCCGATAATTATACCTAGGTCGATGATGATAGCTATACCGGCAACGGTATCAAGACAGATAACGATAACTACACCAGTATCGATATCTAGAATGATAACGATACTTAAATCGATAACAGTACTAGGTCCGATAATGATACCTAGTTGAATAACGATACTTTGACAGAAATCGATACTGATAACAATGCCTAGTTGAGTGTTCGACTATACGAAGGTTTACAGTACAGTAAAGCCCCTCTAAACCGGACGTTACAATTAGTATTAGTGTTGGTCTTCCGTATAGGTGACAGCTGAACGTAGGTTGAAAGTCATGCAGACAGCTCATCTCAGAACTTTCTGCATGACTTTCTATCTGCCTTAATCAGCCACCTGAATTAGGAAACTATTCTACAATGTTCCACTGTGCATGTCTAGAAACACATGTGACAGTTTTATGCTAGTCGAAAACATTACTTTACACCTGCATTAAAATGTGAGCTTGATAAATAATCCAGACTAGAAATCAGACGACTCGAACGTAGGTTGTCTCGAACTAATTTGTATGGTAAGTTCGAGATATCGAAGTTCAACTGTATAGCAATATGTATAAATAAAAAGGATGTGTAGCCTTGCAAACGCTGCACGAAACCTGCACTCACGTGATTCACATCGTGTGCCAGTGTAGCCTTGGTTACACGTGCAGACATAACCCGATGTAGAGCTCGAACATGTTCCCTGGACACAGGGTGTGGTAACACAATGATCTATACCAGTCGCTGTAATACGTAAAGTATTTGTAACATAATCTGTCAGATATCGTGTGTTACGACGCGATTTATGATATCGCCCGTAATATTTCTTATGTATGACATGATCAGTAACATTACCAATAATAGTTCTTTGTAGGACATGATCAATGAAAATCCCCGTAATTAAGTCGTGGGTTTTTTATATGATCTATTATACAATCCGTAAATACATTGTAAGTGGTTTGTATATCATGATATACTACTATACACGTAATACGTGGAAACACTGAGTTGGATGAGGTGATTTAGAGTTCAAATAGGGATTGGTTAGTAGGGAAAGGTGGAGGGGGGGGGGCAAATACAGCTAACTAAAGGCATACACGCGTATGTTAATTACAGAATTTCAGGCAGGGAACTATTCTGTGTATGAGTGTGTGTATGTTTGTGTTTATGTTTGTGTGTATGTTTGTGTGTATGATCGTGTGTATGTTTGTGTGTATGTTTGTGTGTATGTTCGTGTGTATGTTCGTGTGTATGTTTGTGTGTATGTTTGTGTGTATGTTTGTGTGTATGTTTGTGTGTATGTTTGTGTTTCTGTTTGAGGTGCAATTGAGGTGCACGCTGTGGTGTTACCTTGGATTTCCGTGTGGCATCTACTGCCTGGGTTATGTTCTGTATTTAACAAACGAAAAGGTGACAACTGCAACACGCTACATGAGCAGGAATGCAGATAACAATTCACGTGCGAAACACCTGTCTGAATGGGTATTATATGTACAACATCTAGGCTTTGACAGAAATTTTAAAGGTGAAGTTCCTACATTGGATGCGTTTGACAAATACAGTAAAACTATTTTTATTCGAAATATTCGATTATTCGAACATTAAAATACGTATTATTATCGAACTTTAAGACAGGTGGCAGCTTAATGCATGGTGAAAGTCACCACCTGCCTAAAAGGGTCCAAATTCTTCTATACCGTAAATTCGAATAATCGAGGTTTTACTGTACCTAAAATATACAACTCACTTATTTATATGATGTAAAGAAGTATATCACAAGAAAACCTGTCGAATAAACGTTGAAAATGACGAAGCTTTCTTGCTTGATATCGAACAACCCGATGTTAACATATAAATTACATAACATAATTTTTTTTTGGCATTAAGTTGCATATTATTCGCCGATGTTTTAGTGTTGGTTTTGTTTCGCCCTACTTCATGTCTATGATAATTTCAGAGACATGCTGTTATTCAAACAATAGCGGGGATCAGGTAAAAAACGCTGAAAAATGGAAACGAAAAGGCCGATAATACTTTATAATATGATAAAACATTATAAGGTTGATGAAATCGGTTTACTTTATATCACAGATCTTCTAAGAGCAGAGCAAGTGCCATCTTAAAGCGTAGGCTAATTAACCCGTTCCATTATAGACTATTTTAAGATCCAACCTCTTTGATTAAATCTACCAAAAATGGAGCATTTACTAGAGAAAAAGAAAAAGTTAAAACAGAATTGTGTATTTTAACTATTGCTCTGTTTACCACCATTTTTATGCCGATGACTCACAATTATACCTATCATTTAAGCCCAAGGACATTTCCTGTCAACAGGAAGCTTTATCACGAGTTGAGAACTGTCTCAAGGAGCTAGTGTCTTGGATGCACCAGAACATGCTGAAGTTCAATACTGACAAAACCGAGGTCATACTGTTTCATACTAAAAACACAGAAGTACCTGAAGAGATTCATGTGCAAGTAGGACCCTCTAAAATCAAGCCATCTCTGTGTGTAAAGAATCTCGGCGCATGGCTCGATCACAAATGGATATGACATCACACATCAATTCCGTGTGTAGGTCTAGCTATGCACAGCTCCGACGAATAGGTCATATAAGAAAGTATCTCTCGCCTGCTGCTACCAAGACTTTGGTGAACTCTCTGGTTACATCAAAGGTAGACTACTGCAACTCATTGCTGCATGGAATTCCAAACAAAACACTGCGGAAGCTTCAAAGAGTGCAAAACACAGCAGCCCGCATCATAACAAGGACTTCTCGATATAATCATATCACGCAGGTTTTGAAAGAACTTCACTGGCTTCCGGTTCAGCATCGGATTGAATTCAAAATTCTGACACTTACGTATAAGGCCATGCACAATGAATCCGCCAAGTACATTGTCGACATGCTTGACGTGTACAGGCCCCGCAGAGAATTAAGATCAGCAAGTAGTTCTTTGTCGTTGGTTGTACCAAAAAGTCATAAGGTAAAGTACGGTGAGAGAAGTTTCATGCATGCAGCTCCCAAACTCTGGAATGCTCTTCCATCAGGCATTAGAGATGCAAGCTCACTGGCATGTTTCAAAAAATCTCTGAAAACGCATTTCTTCGACATATATTATTAGGGCAGTTTAGAAAACGTACCTGCTAATCGTCGGTTATCATAATTGCTGCATTGGCCACAGAGTGTTGATCCTGCCACTTCCTTATGACTGTGGACTTTTAAACCCCTTTTTCAAATATATTGCTCCACAAATGTAGAAAATAGATAAATGAATAACAAAAACCTCATCCATATTTTATGGACTTCTAGGAAATCCCCTTGCTGTTGAACGTGCGGGTGTTGTGTCAGCGGGATTCCGCTGTCCAGTTGTTGCGGTGGCCGAGGGAGTGCTGTTCTCAAACGGGGCATCCCTATATGCTTGGTACCTCTGGTAACTCCAGTTCCAATGCCGAAGGGAGCACCGTAGTGGAACAGGGCTACCCTCTACGGTATAATTCCGCGCTGGTACATTGGGAGTCTTGCTGGTATGACTTGCTACCCTGTCCTTAACCAGTGCCAGGGATTCCTGTTAAGCTGACCCAGTTTCCGTATTTTTGCTTACCAGTGAACTGGGTCGTGTAATATATGGGCAGTGGGCAAATTAAGCCTGTACGGTCTAATGCAGCATCGCGTGTCTCAGTCAGTCTCGATTTGTCCGATGTGATTCCTTTGCCATTGCAGCCGGTGGGATATGTTGCAGGAACAGTATACGTGATACCTTCATTAGCTCTACTTTGGCTGGGCTTTTTGGGTTCCCATAATAAGACATTTTATTCTGTAATTAAACTTTGGATATACCCAATTACAACTCTATTAAAATATGATACGCTGTGTACTCCCTCATTGCCATAGCGGGTCGAATAGTGTTTGACGACTAGAGGGGTTGCATAGTGCGCGTATATAACAGTTGTGTATTTGTATTGCTTAGTTTATATGCATGAACTTCAAATTGATCTGTTCTGTTATCCAATTTTCCGGCAATAATTTATGTGCAGTGTTGTATGTTAAACGAATGTACTCAAGTCTGTTGAGTCTGGGTCAAAATTATGGGACGTACTGGCACTGCGCATAGAATGTTGCATTCAAGTTATGTTTTTTACAATCTGAGTGCGTTGACACACTATAATAGAACATAATACGACACAGACAGATAAACTTACAGAAAAGATTAGCTTATTTACCAATGTCCTAAATAAATTCTATTTTATTATTATTCTTATCTATATATATAGTCCAGGCATTATGTCTGAAAATTAAGGTCAACCTCAAACAAATTGCAACAGAAATGATAGCATTATTTTTAAGTAGCCCAATATCTCTACTTTCACCATAAGAAAATCTAGAAAAATCTAGAAAGTGGAAAGTTATTTATTTTCACAATATCTATAACGTGTTACTGAAGCTTAAAATGTAACCAAAAAGTAATCTGACAAATTATTTTCTTCATTAAAATGGCAAGAATTGCTTCTTTTCATCCTTTAGTGATTATATATTGAATAAACAATTATTTGGCATAAACCTAATTAGTTTGCAACATATTATACCAAATATTTACACAATATATGCAAACTAAAGGGGGGTAAATTACCCCACCCACCACTTCCACATGCAAATTTTGTACTTCATGATTCTACATAGTATAAATTATTTCTGCCAATAACTTTTATCCATATCCTTCAAAACAGACAATTTACTATTAATTCTAGTTTGTTTTCTTTAGTTTAAGGATATTTCAAAGAAAGATCCGGATCAGATAATTCTTTGAAATTGCTGAGAATTTCAAACCGAATGCTTGTCTCTGACGTTATTTTAGTAAACATCAAAGATAGCATTTAGCTTGGATCATGATTTTATAAATGTCACACTATAAAACATGGTATTAATTCTCAACTCTTTCAGTGCTGGACACACATATGTATGTCAGTTGCGAAAAGCTAGTGTATACCCAGGTCAGAGGGTTCCTTGGAGGAGCCCTCTGATCAGGGCAGTGATCTGCACTGTTTGTACAAAATATGTATTTCGAAGAATGAACATATTCCCTTTTCATGCAAATTGACATATTCCATTTCAAATTTCAGTACTAAAAGGATTAATAAATCCTGACTCAGGTCAGTTATATAAGGAACCGGTTGACAATTGATTGCACTGTTGTTTAAAAGACCTATTCCAGAAAAAATAAAAATGAACCGGGCTCAAGGAAAAGGAGTTTACCGCCAGATAAACCGGTGCGTCACTGACGCGGCCGCTGATCTAGGTCCACCCTGTTTGAAATATCATCACAATCAAATATGTTTATTTTTATATCCTGCCAACAGTGTAGATCCTGATCAGATGCCGCATTGGACATGCGGTGGCTGATCTGGATCTACACTCTGTGCAATGCAAACCCGGTGGATTTCCTGCAGCTCGGCTCATATATATATACTATATATACATATATAATAGATCATTTGGTCATCAGCCGACACCCCCTCTATTCATGAATAACAGCTTAAAGTCACGAGGTTGGAAATGCTTATTATGATACTAATAAGCAGTTACTATATTTTGTCTTAAAGCTATACAAAATAGTGATGTGCTCATACCAGTTAATCATCCAATATATCTGAGTCTACAAGACTTAGCGCATTTGTACACTGAATGCATTTGCATTCTCCACAACCAACAGAGTAATCGGGCCCATGTTTTCTGCTGGTGCATCTTCTCGTGTCGCAGTTAATAAGTGTGAGGTTGGCCGCCCCAAAAACCGGTTTAACACCCCCAATGACTTTTGTCTCTGACAGTTCAAAGGCGGTACTTCCATCTTCCCCCTATTATATGTTTGTTTTGTCTTTGTGTCTCTTGGTGTCTTTTATATACAGGTACATTTACTGTTTGTTGTCGTGGTGCTGTTTGGGCGGCTGTGTGTTTTGTATGCAGTGTTTCCTCCATGACTCTTACATGTACTTTTACACTTATACTTGATGATTTTAATCAAGGATGCAGGTGCTGGTGGTATGTCAGTTTTAACTGGAAAATGTATGTTGTTCCACATATGCCTTCCCCATTCTGTTGGTAACAACTCATTTGTCCCTGCAGTCTAACACTGGACTTGATAGTGTGTGCATTGAGAACTTGAGGGTGATACCTTGCAGTTTTTTTTCCCATTGAAATATGCAGAGAAATAAGGCTCCATTCTCCTCTCTGAAAAGTATGTCCCCCCCCCCCCCCATCTTGACATAAAATCTCCTCTTGCCGGACGATAGTTAGATAGATTAAGTAAATTGTTGTTTTTGAGCTACTAATAGCTAAATTGGCCATATTAACATGATAAGCTAAGATTTTAACACAAATACATTATACATCATTCAATGATTTTTTGTCCCCCCGGCTATGGACCCGGACTCCTTTCCCTCTGAACTGGGAAAAAGCATGCCTTGTTGCTGTAGCAGTTGGTGGAATTGACTGCAGTTGAACACATGTGACACCAATGGAGACCTCTCTGGAGAAAAGGCGAAATCTGAGGAGATCCAGGCCTTCGTGCCCACTGAACAGGGAATCCATCACTTTTTCTCCTGCTATTTCAACATCTTTTCTGTTACTACTATGTGATTGGAACACATTAGCATGTGATGCAAAACTGTGGTCTGCAAAGACCCGTTTTAAAGTAGTCCCTTTCCCGAGTCCATGGATTTTTTAGGTAGAATCACACCCCGTTAAGGCATGAACAAATGGCAAAATCTTGCACCCTGTTCCTCCTACTGCTTGTTTTGAGTTACACTTTTACCGTCTTACTGGTTGGCTGGTTAGAACCAAATTTGAAAAGAATTTTGCTTCATGACCACATCTTCCTGCATTTTCATAACAGGACCACTTATAGTCAAACATAAATGCTCTCTCAGCTTCAGAAGACAATGGTCTACCCTTTGATTTCTTCTGTGCAGAGACACACATGTCCTTGCCATATACCAAAGGGATGCTTTTCATTGTTCTAAAATTTACACTGCATGTCTGATGGTAAAGGGCATCAGCTGCAGGCAGGTCAATGACAGTTTTTAAGCGACCGCGCACGCAGTCCGCCCACTCGTCTTCTCGTTTATCATCTAATTGTTCAATATGCTCTTTTGAACGTCTAGAGTTCTCACAGTGAAAACATCATTTTCACGCTTCTTTCCATTCAGTTTTGCAGACACTTGTCTTGGAAACAGAATGAGTCTACCTCGGACCTTAGTTTTCTGTGATCTGGTGTTGTTTTAATATTGTTTTTATTACATTATTTTGTACGATATTCTACATAACCATTTGGCCAGGACAAGCTTTTAGACAATCTCCACGCTTAGCACTGGCTTTATTAATACCCTCACACCCTTTTGGCCCAAGCCTGACTTTAGAAGGATCTTCTTCAAACAGGTTTCTGCAGATGATACTTCATATAAGTCATCCATCTGAAAATGAAACCATGTTACAGTCAGTTCTATTGTCATGGAATTTTTTGCAGCACAATTAAATTGTCTTATTAAATGACGATATATTAGCAATATACATGTAGATCCGAACTCTCAAAATAACAATAATATGAATTGAGGTTTTATAGTACAAGACATTTGATGGTTCATATAAAATGAACGAAGTCTCAACTGTTTTGCACAAATAAAACTCCACAATTTTGATGTAGAGTGTACTATTTACATGATGTTGATGATCACTTACACTTTTTTGTAATCGAACGCCCTTTAATGGGACAATAAACGCATATGTCTAGACCTTAAATCTCTATACTGAATGAGTGTACACGTTTTCATGAAAAATTCACCAGCTTCACTTAATATTGCTTTTCACATTCAAACCAACATTCAATAATACAGTTTTCTGTTTGCAAAACTACGCCAAACATCATTTCACTATACTCATTTCATGGCACATATGACCTTCCGTAGTTTAAAAAAAATGTAACAAGGTCAAGTTTACACTTCTCTTTTTTCCTAAAAAATAATGCATATTTCTGCACAGATTTCAAATTAAAATGAATCTTAAAACACAAGAAACAAGTGCAGATGGGTATCTATCAAATATAATTAAGAAATTCATTTGAAATGTTTTTATGCGCGAAAACACATGACACTTAGATTAAAGACCACCTTAAGGTTGTTAAGTACTGTATGCTACATCATATTATTTTCATAGCATATTTTCCTCCCTTATAGATTAAAATATTGTCAAGAAAAACTTACCTTTTCCCTTTGTTATTATCCAATTCTACTCCATTTGAATCAGTTGAAATGAAAAAGCACACGATATTGGTCCAGATCTTCCAAACGCTCTCCAAAGTATGGCTGATAATGCAAGCCAAGAATTGCAGAGTAAAATTCATTTTTTTTAATTCATTTTTTTTCTATGTTCCACCGCATAGATTTTTCTAGATTTTTTATATATAATTTGTTAGACATTGTGTTTTGTTTATTTCGCGAAATCATTTCTGTTGCAATTAGTTTGAGGTTGTTTTAGAATTTGCCTGGACTAATAAGTATTAAATATATTTTATTTTAAAAAAAAATTCTCTGTAATTTACGCATTATTGTACAGTAAATGTATCTTTGTGAAGCGCTTTTGAACGCACATATCCTGTATGAAAAGAGCGCTATATAAATGTGGTATAATAATAATAATAATAATTTATCACATTACAGATTGATGTACTTTTTAGGTGATTCTGTTGTGTGATTTGACAGGAAAAAGTGAATTTAAAAAAACAAACAATTTTGTGCCATATTGGACTTTTAAAACCAAATGTGTGAGCCCCAGGCATCAGGATATACAGGTGGAGATGAGAAGTGGATTAGTGGAGAAGCGGATTACTTATACAGGGTGTGATCTTTCTTTTATAGGGCAATTATCGCCCAATTTAAAACCCAACAACCTATTGGTATCAAGATTAGAACAGCTAGGACTGTTAGACTTCGGGCAATTTGGCTTAGCTAAATTTAGGGGTTCGAGAGGGGGCAACTCGAAATCAAAGAGAACAAAGCGTTTTTGGGATGTAAATAAAGGTGTTCATTTAAACAAATTAAGGGAAATACCCCATCAATTCCAATTGTTTCTGGAAACCAGCAGATCAAAAGGGAAATTCCATCTGCTGGTGTAAATTTCTATCACTTGAAAGAGTTACCCCAGATAATCAGACCTACTGTTTCAAAACCTCACAGAAACACTGGTAAATTTTCAGCAGTGTCCTTTTCCAGAGAAACGGACAATCTTGTACTTGTGAAACGCGAACCTCTAACGCCTGCCAGAATTCAGACTTTTGTAAAAGTATGCAGCATAAATCCTAGATCAGTCAAACACAAGGCTCTTTCTATTTGCGACTATATTGTTTCAAATGACTTAGATGTGGTAGCCGTTACAGAAACCTGACTCGGTAGTTCTGTAGACAAATCGTGCCTAAGTGAACTAGTTCCCACCAATTACAAAATTGAACATGTCCCTCGCTGCAATGGCAACCGTGGCGGCGGGGTGGCAGTCATACATAAGACTTCAATAGGACTTCGTCTCCATTCGTCAACAAAAGATGGCGATTTCTCAAATTTTGAGTACATGGACTGCACCATAAGTATCCGAGATTTCACTCTACGCCTAGTAGTCGTTTACAGACCACCGCCATCGCGGGGAAATGGCCTTAAAACCGGAGATTTTCTTGATAATGAATGGCCACTTTTCCTATCTAAATTTGTGACTTGTGACAGACCAGTCATCATTGTAGGGGACTTAAACATCCATCTTGACAATCAAAGTGACAGGAACACAGTTAACTTTGTTAGTACACTAGAGTCATTTGGATTGCAACAGCATGTGGATGAAGCCACTCATGTAGGTGGACATACCCTTGATGTTATTATCACGAGAAACGGTGATGACTGTGTGTCAAATATTGAGGTCGCCGATCCAAGACTATCTGACGGCACTGGTAAAGTTTCGCGCGATCATTTTTCCGTAACTTTCGAAGCAAAGGCGGCTAAACCTCCAGCAGTGAGAAAAACTGTTTTATTTCGGAAACTTAGAGCAATTAATGTTGACTCATTTTTAACAGATCTCATAAACTCTGAACCCATTAAAGCAAGTTTGCAAATGACAGATGTTGATGAGCTGGTTAACACATATACCCAATCGCTGGAGACACTTGCCGATAAACATGCACCATTGCGTACTAAAACCATAACTCTCAGACCATCATGTCCGTGGTATACCCAGGAACTGCATGATGCTAAACACGCACGGCGCAAGTTGGAAAGAAATTGGAGAAAATCCAGACTCACAATAGACCATCAGCTATACAGAGAACAGTGTGCCAAAGTAAACAAGCTGTTGGCAAAGGCAAAGGTTGATTTCTACTCAGAGAAAGTAGAATCTTGCCAGGCAGACTCAAAGAGTCTTTTCAAAGTTACTAAGCACCTGTTAGGCACAACTAGTGACATCAAATTGCCTAAGACTTCGTCCTCAAGACAACTTGCACAAGACTTCAGTGACTTTTTTGTCAACAAAGTGGACAAAATTCGGGCAGATATTGCATCAGACACTGTATCGAGTGCACCAGTTATTACTGAAATGCAGCATGCAACGAACGCTTTTGATAGTTTTGTTACAGCTACAGAAGAAGAAGTAGAAAAGATCATTAAGGCATCCCCTTGCAAGTCATGTGAACTGGATCCTATACCTACATGGCTGTTAAAGTCATGCCTTGGTGAACTTCTTCTTATTCTGACGAAAATTGTAAACTTCTCTTTAGACACTGCCTACGTTCCAAAAAACTTCAAGATGTCACATGTCAGACCTATTTTGAAGAAACCGAATCTGGATTCAGACGAACTTAGGAATTATAGGCCTGTTTCGAATTTGCCATTTGTCTCCAAAGTGTTAGAAAAAGTAGTGGACAAGCGCATCGAGTC
This sequence comes from Azorinus chamasolen, assembly GCA_963576725.1. Classification (NCBI taxonomy): domain Eukaryota; kingdom Metazoa; phylum Mollusca; class Bivalvia; order Cardiida; family Solecurtidae; genus Azorinus; species Azorinus chamasolen. The sequence continues at coordinate 71,184,552 of OY755250.1, read as the reverse complement.
CCACTTGACCTCAAACGGACTACATGAGCATCATCAGTCGGCATACCGAAAGCATCATTCAACGGAGACTGCTCTCCTGAAAGTTCAGAACGACATCCTTCAATCCCTAGATAAAAACGAAATAACTGGTCTCGTCATGCTCGACTTATCGGCTGCATTTGACACTATCGATCATGAAACTCTGCTGAAACGCCTGGAAAAAGACTTCAGAATTATTGGAAAACCTCTTGAGTGGATAACCTCCTACCTGAATGACCGCTATCAAATAGTCTCAGTAGATGGAGAACTGTCCACCCCAGTTAAAATGGAATATAGCGTGCCACAGGGTTCCGTCCTAGGACCAAAACACTACATCATGTTCACGAAACCTGTTGGCTCAATCTGCAGAAATCATGGGCTTTATCACCATTTCTATGCCGATGACTCACAGTTATACCTGTCCTTTAAGCCCAAGGGCATATCCTGTCAACTGGAGGCTTTATCGCGAGTTGAGGACTGTCTCAAAGAAGTAGTCTCTTGGATGCATCAGAACATGCTGAAGCTCAATACTGACAAGACTGAGGTCATTCTGTTTCATACAAAAAACACAGAAGTACCTGCAGAGGTTAGTGTGCAAGTAGGACCCTCTAAAATCAAGCCATCTTTGTGTATAAAGAATCTCGGTGCATGGCTCGATTCACAAATGGATATGACATCACATGTCAATTCCGTGTGTAGGTCTAGTTATGCACAGCTCCGGCAAATAGGCCATATTAGAAAGTACCTCTCACCTGATGCTACCAAGACTTTGGTAAACTCTCTTGTTACATCGAAAATAGACTATTGCAATTCACTGCTGCATGGGATTTCAAACAACTCACTGCGGAAATTTCAAAGGTTGCAAAACACAGCAGCCCGCATCATTACCAGAACTTCTCGATATAATCATATCACGCCGGTTTTGAAGGAACTTCACTGGCTTCCGGTTCAACATCGACTTGAATTCAAAATTCTGACTCTTACATATAAAGCCATGCACAATGAATCTCCCAAGTACATTGTCGACATGATTGACATATACAGGCCGCGCAGAGAGTTAAGGTCAGCAAGCAGATCATTGTCGTTGGTAGTGCCAAAAAGTCGTACGGTAAAATACGGTGAGAGAAGTTTCATGCATGCAGCTCCGAAACTTTGGAATGCTCTACCGTCAGGCATTAGAGACGCAAGGTCACTGGCATGTTTCAAAAGGTGTCTGAAAACGCACTTTTTCAACATTTGTTACTAGGACAGTTTTGCTCAGAATAGGAAAGGCTTTCAGCCAACCTATTAAGCTAACAGATTACCCAATAGTCATGTACTGTGGCAACTAAGCTAAGGATAGGAATGGCTTTCAGCCAACCTATTAAGCTAACAGTTGACCCAGTAGTCATGTACAGTGGCAACTGAGTTCAGGATAGGAATGGCTTTCAGCCAACCTATTAAGCTAACAGTTGACCCAGTAGTCATGTACAGTGGCAACTGAGTTCAGGATAGGAATGGCTTTCAGCCAACCTATTAAGCTAACAGTTGACACAATAGTCATATAAATGGAATGATTTTCAGTCAGACCATTTATTCTAATTCATGATATTGATGAGCATGGCTTTCAGTCAACTTGTCTGTATCAAGTTTGTTAATATAGATTATTCTAATTCGTGATACTGATAAGCATGGCTTTCAGTCAACTTGTCTGTATCAAGTTTTTTTAATACAGATTATTCTAATTTGTGATATTGATGAGCATGGCTTTCTGTCAACTTGTCTGTATCCAGTTTGTTAATACAGTTTATGCTATTCCTTGCGGATAGTGATTTTATATCTATTGTATATCTTTTTCATATCTTTAACTGACCGGTGGAAATCATGTAGTTCCTTCCGGCTGGCAATTTCATATATATTGTACATCTTTCATAGATAATCATGCTGATCGTTCCGGTTAGTGATTTCATCCATGTGAAGCGCTTTTGAACGCACATATCCAGTGTGAAAAGAGCGCTACATAAATGTGGTATAATAATAATAATAATAATTAGTTTCAAAAAATGCATTTTACAGAGGCCTCAGATGACGTCAATATGAGGGAATGATGTCATTAATTATTGGGTCTACTTCGTTTGTTTATGGAACTGAATAGAACTGATTTTACTGTTTATGAAATGACCGAAAAATCCATCGTCTTTTTAATTATACAGTCTCAGTTCATTAATAATGATAACTAGTTCTTGTGTACATACATGTCTATATTCGTTATTTGAAAGTTTCAAATGTGATATTTACGTTGATCGCACCGCGTGCCTGTGTAACCCTGGTAACACTTGCAGACATATCCCGACGAGTGGCTCGAACATCCCCCTTTTACACAAGGCGAAGAAGTGCAGTGATCTATGGTGGCCACTGAAATATAACCATGAGATGCTATATATGTAGTGTATCGAACGCAGTGTGCAACTCTTTGTATTGTCAACACTTTGTATTGCCAACTCTTTGTATTGTCAACTCTTTGTATTGTCAACTCTTTCGCTGTTAATGTCGCATATGTCTATACAAACAGTCTGGATCCAGATGAGACGCCGAGGAAATCAACGTCTCATCAGGATCCAAACTGTTTCTGTGACTTTTTTAAACAAAAATAAAGAAAATAAAACAAACATAAATCAATATTGTAGCAGTTGACAGAGTTTGCAGAGGGCAACATTTAGCAGCGAAAGCGTTAATGGTCAGTGATTATTTAACACAAGACTATACAATAGTCAACCTACCTTACACACCCGTTACAGTGATTATTTAACACAATACTATACAATAGTCAACCAACCTTACATACCCGTTACAGTGATTATTTAACACAAGACCATACAATAGTCAACCTACCGTACACACCCGTTACAGTGATTATTTAACACAAGACCATACAATAGTCAACCTACCTTACACACCCGTTACAGTGGTTATTTAATACAAGACCATACAATAGTCAACCTACCTTACACACCCGTTACAGTGATTATTTAACACAAGACTATACTATACAATAGTCAATCTACCTTACACACCCGTTACAGTGATTATTTAACACAGGACTATACAATAGTCAACCTACCTTACACACCCGATACAGTGATTATTCAACACAAGCCTATACAATAGTCAACCTACCTTACACACCCGTTATTAGACCTCTGTTGATGGCCGCTCACAACAGTACACTCGTTACCATAGAGATTTATATGATCCTTGTGATGTATACACTTGTTTTGTATAAATTACAACAGTACACTCGTTGCCATAGAGACTTCTATGAGTCATGTGATGTCTATACTGTTTACAAAACACAACATTACATGCGTTACCATAGATACTTCTATGAGCAGTGTGGAATACAGTGTTTACAAATCACAACAGTTAACTCGTTTTCATAGAGCCTGTGAGGTTTATAGATGTATTGTGTAGGAGTCGTTTTGATCTTTGTTTTGTTTGCTTATAGGATAAGATACATGTAGATATTATTCAAATTAGGAATCTGTATAATATAATGTTTTACATTAGTTTATCTTTCAAGATAAAAACAAGAACTCAGGGAGTATATTTTAGTATACCTTCCCATGCTTCCCAAAAACTATATTTTCCCAATCTCTGAACTTTTAAGAAAGGACTGATCCCTAATTTTGATACTGATGAGATGCCGGGTTCCTAGGTGTGCCGTCTGGATCTAGCTGTTTACAAGTCAGGTAGTTCTAGCACAAGGTCAACTTTGGATAACTAGTTCGCCACCAGACAACACCGCGATAGCTTGTTCCAAACTGTTTAGATCCAGATGAGACACCGGTCACGTGACGTCACAAAAGAATCTACATGTAATGTATTTCACCACCTAATAGTGTTTTTCGCAAAGACACTGTTGGGAAAAACTCCATTTTTAAACCTCAAGTTGACGATAACTTTAGTAAATAAAGTTGATTTACCGACGAAATGCATAGAAATAAAAGGGAGGTAACAGTCATTTATAAGTAATATTTGTTTATACGAGTTACCTCTCTTTCACACGTATAATACATATCCACATTTTTCGGGTACAGTGGCCCAGTCATGTACTTACGTCTGTCGCAGTTTGTTCCCGTATAACCTGGGCTACATACGCACGCGTAATACACGCCGTGGTTTACGCAGGTCCCGTAGGCACAGGGGTTTGATAAGCATTGGTCGGCTAAGAGACCTTGCAATGACAACAAATAAAGAGTTACCTAATATTTAGCATTATAGACAAATATTCATGTGTGTGGTTTGACTTAATGCTTTCCTCCATAAATACGCCTTTTTACGCCTCTGTAATAGTCACTTTATGAAACCATTGTGGCAAATAGAGCATTAAATTTGCTCTTATATGAGCAAATACTCTTTTTATCACAATTGTTTCAAACTACAAAAATCTAAAATTTTCCTTTTCTCTAGTTAATGCTCCTTTTTGGTAGATTAATTTACAGTGGATATAAAATAGCCTATGAAGGAACGGGTTAAAGGTTTGATGTGTTCTGTGTTTATGTTGTATTATTCTCTACGCTGTGACAAATATCGTCTGCTTATATTTACATCTCATACACTTCTGACAACTTCCGGTTCGGGCAAGCTTCAATTCCAACATGAATCCTGGTAACATGCTTTGTTTATCAACACCTGATCTAGATCCAATCTGTTTGTCAAATGTCAGTTAGGGAAATGGTTTCACCCTTTCCCTGTTGTATGTTCATGTAAGAAATAATGACGTCATTGATATTAATTACATTATTTTAATGGCATATTAACACATGACATTTTGGCATAGGCAGAAGCTGTAGAATCAGATCTATATAACACCATAAGCAAACAGAGCAAACCCTGATCAGACGGACGGCTGCTATAGGAACCATCTTATCTGGGTCTACTCTGTTTGTAGATGCATAAAAATGCGCTTACAAAAGGGAAATGGTTAACTCTTTATTCCTTGAACATGCATGTAAGAAATTATGACAATATGAATATAAACTAGATCAATTATTATAATAGTAAATAAACCACATTTGGTCAGCGCATAAACTGCCTAATTATATCTATATTATTATCATAAGCAAACAGAGTAGACAGGGTCCATCTGATCTGGGTTTACTTTGTTTGTAAAGGCGTAAACTGCCGTTCTTATGGCTCCTATTATCTTCCACGTGTTTACTGTTTGACTGTCGTGTCTCTGTTGTATAGTTTACTTACGTTTATCACAGTTGGAGCCGGTGTAACCCGCGTTACAGTGACAGTAGTAGTTAGATCCTACCTCGTGACACTTCCCAAATAAACAAGGACTGCTGGCGCACGGGCTGACGTCTGCACCGGGCGCGAGACATTTGTTATTACACAGGTCCTTGTTACAACACTCTTGACACGCGGCGTCTGTAAATTATAACTAAATATGTATATAGAGAGGATCTTACATGATTGTTTATAACAAATTGTTTTATGAAACGAGTTTACTATATAATATTAGTTATACAGTCCTATCCCAGGGTACATGACGATTTATTCCCGGCTGAGGAAAATCATGTTGCCCGAGCCGTAAGGCAAATTTTTACGGTTCGGATAATTAATATAAATCCATTTTGGCATATTTAATCACTAAAAACGATCATTCCCCTAATAGCGCCCCAATACATTATTTCTACCCGAAGGTATCCGAAGTGGTGTGCGTATTGTATTTCATCGGCGTTCGTGTTATTGTAGATGGATGGACGTAATAATAACTCCTCTAAAAACTGTTTTATTTGTCATTTCAAACCAAAACTATTTTTTAATTCATTTCTGCATTTTTTTCTGCCCTCCAATATCATTGTTTTATAAAAAAAAAACCTAAGCTAAATAGGAGACGTATACATGTATATGTCTGGCGAAATGTTCATATCGCATAGATTCGTTTTGTTTTCTCAATTATACATTTCAATGCTTACATTCCGTGTGCCTATAAAATAGACTTGCAAATTTTACGGTTTGCACTTTTTACAGCAGCAGTGTAAAAATTACAAGTCTGACCGGAAACCGGAACCGGAACTTGCAGATTTTACGGACTTGCATTTTTTACGCTACATCGTATTAATAGTTGTCGGTTATGAATTTTGCTACTGTTTAGCCGTGTCGAGAAGTCGGTCATTTGGTTTCTGATCATCATAATGTGGGGCCTGCCATGGGGAATTTCCATGTACACTGTCAGCTCACAGGGTACATGGACTCATGTACACGGCTAGTTAACCAATCAGAAGTGAGGATTTTACTTTGCAATATAATGATGATAAGTATGATCATGTTACGCAATTTAAGCGAGTGTCATATAGTTGTTATAGTAAAAGAGTTTGGTAAACAAAATGTGTAATGAACACGAATGTGAGATTCATTTTATTACATAAGCCTTAAAAATGCACTAGAAAATAAACCAGACTAGGGCTGTCGGTAATTGTTTACAAACAGCGTAGTAATACAACTTACGAAGTACTCACAACGCCACGATTGGCTAAGTCTTAAATGAGCGTTATGATTGGCGTAAGATTAAAGGACGTCTTGAATGGGTTTCCTGTATTCTAATTAACTCTTTTATTCATGAATTCATTCATTCATTCGGTCGTTTGTTTGTTCAATATTGCATTCATTCACCCATTCATTCATTCATTCATTCATTTAGTCATTGCACCGTTCTTCTATTCAATAATTCAGCTATTTATAGACATTACGATACCAAAACTTATATTTTTCAGTGTTATTTGTATAAAGTGTACCTCGTTTAAACAAGTCTATTTTCCGTTTCTTTCCAACAAGAGTGAAGGTGTGACATACCTGTAAAAAGATACAAGCAATGCTTTAGGCACTCGTAAAATGGCTGCCTTACATATCTTTAAACAGGACAGATAAAAAGGGATCAATATTGTGTTTGATACATGGAGGAAAATATGACTATAAAAACCAATAGCAAAAAATGGTAATGTTTTAATGAGACATGACACATGTTATTCACTTGCTGAAACATACTGAAACCATTATCACATTAAGTGCTGTTCATAAGTAAAATTGATTTATGCTAAATCACAAAGCTTCTAGTACCGTATGAAATTCAACACTAATTTCATCAAACACTTCACAAAACTACTGCTAAATAGGAATAGACATTCCCATACTTACAGTAAAGAAAAACAATTACAAACAAACGTACCAAGCCTGGGATTCGAACTCACAACCCCTAAAACGTAAAACATGTGCGCTACAAAACAAGCTATTGTCGCATGCGTACCACAATAATACACGTGGCTCGTACCAACAATAAAGGTCTACACTTTAAACAAAACTACCGATAATGTAAGACTACCTTTAGTCTAAGAACTAATCAACCGATTATTTAAGACTTCCTATAGTCTCAGAACTAAACAACCGATTATCTAAGACTTCCTTTAGTCTCAGAACAAAACAACCGATTATTTTAGACTACCTTTAGTCTCAGAACTAATTAACCGATTATTTTAGATTACCTTTAGTCTCAGAACAAAACAACCGCTTATCTAAGACTTCCTTTAGTCTCAGAACAAAACAACCGATTTTTTAATACTAATTTTAGTCTCAGAAATAAACAACCGATCATTTCAGTTTACCTTTAGTCTACATGATATTATTCGAATAGGTCGACTCAACGCCCATTGACTTTTTCACTTACATTACCCCAATTTAACAACAGGTCAGTATAAGTCATACATCTAGATGAAAACCAATCATGTACAATGGGGCACTATGCAAAACGTGTCACCTGAAAACAAAACTTCGAGTAAACAAGGGACTTAATTGTAAAAAACGGTGAAATGATGATAAGAAAAAATGAGAAAACAAGTGAATGGCTTCTACTGAGGATCGAACCCGCAACCTAGAGTTTCCTAAGCCAACACTATAACCACTAGACACGCTGCCTGATATTCTTGTGCCAGCGATTTTAATCAGTTATACCTATTTCACTAGCATTCATTGTAAAGAGGTCGTCGCAGGAAAGTAAAAGAAATAATAATGCCGATAAAAATATGTGCCCCTCCCCCCCCTGGGAATAAAGATAAAAATAAATAAATATAAATAAATCAGAATTAGTCTCACAGTAAATCATGGCCATTAACAATAGTAGATGTTATAGAAACACGGAACCGCAGTAAATAATATGCGACATTGGAACCTCTAAATGATTGGGATGCCTATCGGCAGCCCAATAGTTAGAGTCTTGCAGAGAAAGCTAAATTTTAGTCCCATTCACCATAGAAGACGTTAAGTGCCATTTACAATCGAACCTGTCCTAGGCGGCCATTCAATTGTTATCACAATAGGAGTGTTATAGAATGTTCATATAGGAACATATTGCCTTACTTTTGACCTGCATTAAGCTGCCACCTGACTTACAGACTAATAAACACACTAGTGGAATGAATTGTTTACAATTTGTCTTTAGGTTAAAGACAGACATTAATTAATTAAGGAGATAAAAACAACTCGTGCAGGGGCTTTCTCATCCTGCAGTTAAGCAATATGCATTTTAACGCAAAACGACAAAGAATGTTTATACAGTATATGATAACTTTATTCCTGCATTAAGCAACCATCTACTTTGATTAAACACTCTGTTTACTCATTAACCCTTTTCTCCATGAATATTCATCTAACAAATAATGACGTCATGAATATTCAGTGTCCGACAAATCCATTGCCCGGTGCCCGCGGGCTACCAGAAAATCTTGTCGGGCCATCAAAGAATTTCAAAGCAAGCCCGCCGGGCTAAGAGTAAAAGCAAAGCTCAATAGCCCGGCGATAACAGATAATCTGTAACGTAGGTCAATTAATGATGACATGTTAATTTCCCAGTTAGGGTTGGTATACATACAATTAATCTGGAGTGTGTTTTCTGACGCGTGTCCTGTTGTTAACTCACAGAGCGTGAAACCAGCGTGACAACCACTGACGCTGGTCATTGTATTGGCTATCGAGTCATTTAAATTTCCGCCCAAGTGATGCATGACTGACACTTGTTGGTTGAAATGTTTAATCTCCGAATCCCGCAGAGCAAGAATATTCCATAGGTAATCTAGATTTAAGCTCCGCCCATCGTGTGTGACAGTTTCAGTTGACTTATAAATTGGATCAATTACCGCTTCAATGGAGCGAGATTTGGAACCAAACTCGCTTATGTAATTAACTTCCGGTCGCTCATATCATTTACAAAACCAAAAAATAATGGGTTTTCGCGGATCGAATCTCGGCGAAAATCTACACATCTTCTCTCGCTGCTCAATTTGAAAAAACTTGATTTTTTTTCACCTCGTCATTATTTATTCAAGATTGACGATGTTTGGCTCTGTTAACTCACGTTACATGATTGTGTTATATCATATGGGGTAAAACAAGAATGAAACCTCGATCTATTTAGACCCGAGTTTCTACCAGGTAAAAAGGATGACTTCCACAATATCTTCGTGTAATTAGAATTCGACCATGCTTAGTGCCACGTATGGCATTTTAAACCAGTTTATGTAAGACTTTTTTTCAGATTCTAAGTATTGATTAATTAAATTTAAGCACGTTATTGTATAAAATGTGAAAAATGGAGCACATTTGGACCATAATTGGAGATATCTGAATGTCGTGTAATTCGACCTTGGCATTTTAAACCATTTTCGTTTCACAGTTAAACTCTAGATTTGTTGCAAATAGGTGTGTTATATTGAGCTTATCTTATCAGAGTTTATTGATATATGAATGAGATTTTGCAATGAAAATGATGCTATTCTTTTCTAAGATTTAATAATGACTGATCCGTCAATGATCAACTAATTTATTTAAAACAAAAACGTGCTAAATATCTATCATACTACACTTCAAACTATTTTGGTAATTGATTCATTTCTTAAATTCATAGTATTGAAAAGCTTTGGACAAACTCATTATTTAGTTGTTTTAAGTATAATTATTTCATTGTTGACAGGGTGTCTGTAGTAATTCCAACAGTAACACCTGAACGAAACATTTGAATGGTTGCATGATTATATTAAAATAATGCCAATCAGTGTATATTTTCATGTAAAATCCTTTCATTTGCCTTCATTTATGTTTACACTATTTCAATAGCAGAGAAGTTATATCTTTATTGAAAGGGTTAGTGCAGCATATAAGTATCATAATCACTCATATTCTAAGCATTTTTGTTTCATAATAGATTTAAACAAAACCAGCATGGCTGTTCTTTACAATGGCGCCCTTTGATGATTACATCAATGCTTTTCTTGTACTCTCTTTGCAATGAGATAGAAACTCGTACTATGTAGAGTAAAGTTAGGTATAGTAAACCCTTAAAACATTCTAGGAGAGAAGAATTTAAATACTCTAAGACAGGTGAGTGCTTATTGCAAGGTAAAAGATATTCAGTAAGCTTCTCTAGCGCATTAAACTGCCACCTCTCACCAAGACCAATATTTGTACTAACGTTTACATCTTGTATCAATGTTTAACCCTTTCGGTGCCCAATCTCTAATTGTCGTCTGTAATGCATTTTTGTTACATCATTTGGTAAAGTAAGGAAAAGAGATAAAAACGCAAATTTCAACAGAATAAAGCGCAGATATAGAAGAAGAGTTTGAGACAAAATGTGAGGTCCCCGATCAGACGCCGCCTTGAAAAGGCGGCATCTGATCTTGGACTGCACTACCTGTCGTGGTGTATTTATGCGACAATGGTGGTGAAAGGGTTAGCGAAGGATTTTACTGTAACCGCATTAGAGGAGTTCTACTATACATGTGCATACGAACCTCATCTCGTTCACAGCCGGTTTCGAAAGACCCCGGGTGACCATATCGGGACTTGATCACACATTGCTGGAACAAAAAACCCAAAACATTGTCAGTCACATGATATGATCTGTGATACTGTAGAACTTGTCTTATGCGACAATTAGAATATTTAATGATCAAAAGAAAAAACCCAGAAGTATCCTAAAGGAGTGCAAATCGAAATAAAAACATAAAATCCCAATAACAGATTTGCACATCGAAAATAAAACTGAAATATCCCGTTCCTATATGAGCCTTCACATGACACCCTACATTAAACAACCACGTGACCTTAAGACTCATACGGACATTAATGAATGATCGCTTAAGAAGACTCTATTTTGAAATTTATACAGTTTGTAACGACACTGAAGCACGTTCACGTTAACGACACTGAAGCACGTGCACTGTAACGCCACTGAAACACGTGCACTGTAACTGCTTTGATGTGATGTTCAACACTGGTGTAAAATGGAAAATTATACATTAGAACCTGTCTTAAGCGGCCACCAGATAAAAGGTCTGAATATGGGTATATAAAGCAGATAGTAGCTTAATGCAGGTAAACATTAATGCAAAACTAATCTATATTAAGCAACTATCTGTTTTTAAAGACTCCTATGTTCAATAAATGGGTGACCGCTTAGGATAGGTTCTGCTGTGGTACAACCCATCTTCACTGACCACTTAAATTTGTCTAAACGTTATATGTGGTAGCTAAACGCAGGGCGAAAGCTACATAACCGTTCCCTGTGTTTCCCTAGTCCTACTATGAAAAACCACCTGATTTTTACCTATTCTCTCTTAGTGGCGCCTTTTTACGCGTCTGCAAAATTCATTTTTAAAACCAGTGTGGATAATTTGAGCATTTGCTCCTTTGGAGCAATGGTCTTAAAACCACACAGTTCTAAAACGTTCCTTTTCTTTAGTAAACGATGCTTTTCGGTAGATTCAATCAATGACGTCGGGTCTGAATATAGTCTAGGAGAGAATGAATTAAAAATGTCCCTGTCTATCTATGTAAACGTTGTTGGTGCCATTACCTATGTATAAACGATGTGGATCCAGATGAGAGGCAGATTAACTCATCACGATTCAAACTGTTTGTAGCCGCGGTCATACTTTTTAAAGCATGAGGAGGAAGGTTACACTGGCGAAGGTTGTAACTGATGCAAATGCTACTATTTGAAGTGACAGTGGTACGAGTAAGTGGTATCTTAAGAGGGATTCTACTGTACTAGAAAAAGATGACATTGATAATCCATGCTCTAGACCAGTAACCTTTCAGCTTGTGACCCGTAACCCATTAGCTTGTGGCCCCGTAACCTTCAATTGGTGGTCCCGTAAAACCGTAAAATCGTGCTGTAACCCTTCAACTGACGGTCCTGTAGCTCTTCAACTGGTGGTCTCGTAACCATTTAGATGAAAGGTCCATTAACTCTTTAACCCAATACCTCATAGGCTATTTATAGGCTCCTATAGAAGCAAATGCTCTATTTGTCACAATGGTTTCAACACAAGGGTTACGTAACTAATCAGCTGGTGGTCCCTAAACCCTTTAACCGATGGCCCTTTAACCCTTTAAATGGTTGTTCCATAACCCTTTAACTGATGGCCCATTAACCCTTTAAATGGTTGTTCCATAACCATTCAACTGGTAGTCCCTTAACCCTTCAGCTTATGGTCCCTTGTCTATTTAGCTGACGCCTTTGCAAACAGAGTTGGACCTAATCAGACACCATGTGTATGGACTGGATGATCAGATTCTGCTCTGTTTGCTTAACTACCATTGTATACCATGGTAATTAACCCTTCGCTTGCTATTCGCGTCAATATACGTACCTGTAAATAGTGAAGACCCAGATGAGACAGCTCCTGTAGGAGCTGTCTCATCAGAGTCTGCACTATTTACAAATTGATTGTGCAACCAGTGATTGCACAGCGCAATACTTGTACACAGTGAAGATATATGTAATTATACAACAGGGCATGGGTAAAGAAGAAGAAATTTATTTTAAAATTCAGCAAGCGAAGGGTTGATACAATTATTGACTTTGTATTATTATGTAAAAAAGATAATATGTATTTATTTGTTTGCATAATGAACGATGTCTTGTACGATGTCTTGTATGACTGGGATTCGAGTATATACCTAATAGGTACATACAAGACATAGAGAATAATAGGTTAGTGCCGTAGATGGGACGCCTTTATCCGACGAGGAGAGAAAATAAGCCTCAACTCTTTTTTCTCCGAGTCGGATAATTGCGTCCCATCTACGGCACTAACCTATTATTCTATTTATCTAGTCAATTTAGTTATATCTTTTTTCATAGACTCATACAACATACCAATATTGAAATAATTGGCATTGAAAATGTGTTTTTTCGATCAACGGACCTCCCTTTTCATTTCCGTTGAAAAGACGTAAATAATGAGCTACCGCAGAGGAAAATTGTTTGATACTTACCTTACAAGACGGGAAAACATAATTTGAAAAATCAGATCATTTGAATCGAGAGTCGATATGTTAATTCAAACAGACATGGTTATTATTCTACCGGAGGCTCTACATGGTCAAATTCGAGTTCCGTCGTCTCGGTTTCTATTTTTAGATAGGGCTAACGCCACTCGTCAATGGAACTGAACAGGCTATATTTAGGTCTATGACCATCACCGCCCTTGTAAGAGTTTATCGATTAAATCATCATGAGAAGAAATTCCTACACCTACTATACAAATAAACCTCTACTGTACATATAAACTTAGGTTTATTATGCTACCCTTTTATTTCGTCACTAGCGGCTGTAGTGACGGGATAAAATGGACATACAGTAAAACCTTGACTTTCACCCTGCATTTAGCATCAATCTGCCAAAAAAAGGCAACACTTCTGTATTACTAAAATGTCAAGTTTTTACTGAATATAGAATCTAAACTGTTCACTTTAAACGTTTACCTCGTTTGTTCCGCAAATCTTTATTCTGTTACAGCTGTTATAATGGTCTTGAGTTAGACAGTTAAAGCATATTGGTCCTCTTGGAGTGGTGTAACCTATGGTAGAAATATAACTTCAGTAGTCGATAACACATGGTGTACCCTATGGTAGAAATATAACTTCAGTAGTCGATAACACATGGTGTATTCCTTAACGAGTGGTGTAACCTATGGTAGAAATATAACGTCAGTAGTCAAAATAACATGGTGTAACCTATGGTGGAAATATAACGTCAGTAGTCAATAAAACATGGTGTAACCTATAGTAGAAATATAGCTTTAGTAGTCGATAAAACATGGTACAATCTTAAACCAGTGGTGTAACCTATGGTAGAAATATAACTTCAGTAGTCGATAACACATGGTACAATTTTTAACGAGTGGTGTTACCTATGGTAGAAATATAACGTCAGTAGTCGACAAAACATGGTGTAGTCCTTAACGAGTGGTGTAGCCTATGGTAGAAATATAACTTCAGTAGTCCATAAAACATGGTGTAATTTTTAACGAATTGTGTAGCCTGTCGTGGAAAATAACGTCAACAATCGAGAAAGCATGGCAAAAACAAAGTTAACTCTTTCCGTATTCTATACTTATTTCAAATTTCAATACCTAAATAGATATGATGAAAGAAATATTAAAGATGGAACATTGTAGCCATTCTAGAAAATAAATATTTAATAAATATTTTTTCTTTAAATTCCATCAGCAAACAGAGCAGACCCTAATCTGGGATTATGAAGTAAAGGGTTAATAACGTTTTATACAGATTCGCAAAGGTTGGTGAGTCAAAGCAATCAATTGAAGCCTGCACTAGCTGAAATTAAACACTACTTAATCTTTCATTCATTGACTTGGATTCGTTTTATGGTACAACAAACACGAAGTTCTCTATAATGTTGATGGCCCATTGTATAACAAACACTCTTTGTTGCTCTACCGATAGATGATCTACTGGACAACAAACACCTATTTATTACCATGTACATGCCCACTGTGTGCATTGCAGAGGTCCCCTGTACAGCAGGTTGTGGATAGTAGACTGTCACTGCTGGAATGACGTTTTCCGTGGGACGACCCACCAGTACATTGCTGAAAGGATACAGGAAAACCTCTCTAAAACAATAATTCAAAATAAGTAGACTATGTGTCAATGAGATAGGTGATACTTGATATATCTGCCTTCGCACGCCGAATACTGTCTGCTCTGTTTAGTGATGCAGATCTCATTACGTTCTGCCATGATACTCATGGTTAACTCTTTCCCAGTTCTATATTTAGTCCAATTATAGGAGCCGTCTGATCTGGTTCTACTCTTTTCCCAAATGCGTGAAAATGTTTAAATGAGGAAAAGGGTTAATAAAAGACCAATTAATTATTATACATATAACAAATATTAGTCTGAACTTTCCATTATTATATATACTATTCATCAAGTGAATTGTTGTCACATGACCTATGTAATGCCGTAGATGTCTGTATAATTCTTATGTACAAGTTTGAGCATTATATAGAAGGTGGAATTACAATAAAATACAAACTGTTTAGGTACTTGCTGGCGTAATGCAACACTTTATGAGCGAAAGAGACATTGATCAGTTCAGTTTAGAACTGTTTTACTGTGAGAGAAAATGCAACACTTTTCCAACCAAATGTACTATTTTAGCCAACTATAATAAATCAACGAGTAATATTATAAATATGGAAAAATAGTCAAACAGAGAGAGCCACACACGAAATGACACCGCACCAAACACCATCAAACAAAAAGCCACAAGACAGAACATAACAGGACGCATATTAAGACGAAAAACATTAAACATTAAGCATACTAAACAACAAAATTGATCGTAGGCTAAAAGCAGGAGTACCGCCTTGGGACGGCCAGTAACCAAAATAAGCTACTGGGGGACTTAAACCTGGTTTACGGGTACCCAACCTCGTCCTTATCCCACTTTCACCAAAGTCAAAATGTAAATAAAATCCCCCCTCCAGACAACTCCACAACATGCATAACGATGTCTGCCAAAATGAAATGATTTGAAAATAATCGTTAGAGGTAAACAAGCGACGTCATCATTTAAATGACGTCATAATTTAAAAGTACGGGAAAACTATATGAAACACTTCTACACCGACATTTTATAAAAAATAAATCGCAAGAAGATACAAATACTAGTGGATATTTGTGCACAACTGATTTGTTTGAAAAAGAATAAACTTGACATCGTAGACATGTACTCGATGACTATTCAGAGGTCAGAGTAGCTGTGGAGAAGTCATTTGGGGTACGACAGAACTGGCAAAATACAAATATCAAATGTCCTCCCTCCGTAAACGGGTTTAAGAGGGAATCGTCATAGAGTATTAAGCCTTTTCCGTCGTCGCACAAACAAAGATGAAAGCATAATGACCAACTGTAAAGGGGTCGACCACCAAACATGTAGTGTGCTGCAATATAGAGGGGTCGTATCCCTTTTTAATGAATTGCTTTATACGTTTGACAAACAAAGTACCAAAATATGTGTGTCCAATAATTTTTCGAAGTTTATAAATGACATCACCGTAAACTCGAAATCCTACAAAACTTGTTCAACGACATTTGATTTGTTACAAAGAGTATTTTACGGTAAATGGACGGGTTTATTGTTTGTTTGTTTTTTTCTTCTCGGGGTGTAAATTTACATTTTGGTTCGGGAGGCTATTGTTGTAGTTGTTGTATATTTCAGTTGTTTATATTAGCTTATTTGTGTATTTGGGTTTGTGTCCGCAGACTCAAGATTAATGTCTCAAGTTATTTACCTGATTATCGCTGGTTAGGTCATACCTACTTAACTATCTCTGTAACCAAGGTCATTCCTGCCTGAGTATCTCTGCAGCCAAGGTCATACCTACCTCAGTATATCTGCAATAAGGTCATACCTGCCTGAGTATCTCTGCAGCCAATGTCATACCTACCTGAGTATATCTGCAGCAAAAGGTCATACCTACCTGAGTATATCTGCAGGTAATGCCATACCTACCTGAGTATATCTGCAGGTAAGGTCATGCCTGCCTGAGTATCTTTGCAGCCAAGGTCATACCTATCTGAGTATATCTGCAACCAAGGTCATACCTACCTGAGTATATCTGCAGCCAAGGTCATACCTACCTGAGTATCTCTGTAACCAAGGTCATACCTGCCTGAGTATCTCTGCAGGTAATGTCATACCTACCTTAGTATATCTGCAACCAAGGTCATACCTACCTGAGTATATCTGCAGCCAAGGTCATACCTACCTGAGTATCTCTGTAACCAAGGTCATACCTGCCTGAGTATCTCTGCAGGTAAGGTCATACCTACCTTAGTATATCTGCAGGTAAGGTCATACCTACCTGAGTATCTCTGCAGCCAAGGTCATACCTACCTGAGTATCTCTGTAACCAAGGTCATACCTGCCTGAGTATCTCTGCAGCCAAGGTCATACCTACCTGAGTATCTCTGCAGCCAAGGTCATACCTACCTGAGTATCTCTGTAACCAAGGCCATACCTGCCTGAGTATCTCTGCAGGTAAGGTCATACCTACCTTAGTATATCTGCAGGTAAGGTCATACCTACCTGAGTATCTCTGCAGCCTAAGTCATACCTCAGGGTCCCTATAGAGGTAGCGTACATATCACCGAAACACCTCTACAATAGAAACAAGACAACCGTTTATCTAGTGTTATTATTTCATCATTTATCTGTTCAAAACCAGTGTTCCAATCATCAATTGTTTTAATGAGAGATCGTTTGAATTAATCAGTGTTCGAATGAGAGTGTGACAAGGATTGTTTCGTGACTGTTTGAATTAGCGAGTATTTGGGTAAGCTAGTGCTCGATGTAGCGAATATTTGATATCGAATCAGTGAGTGTTCAAATTAGTCAGTGTTTGTTTGCTCCGTTTGTATGTCTAACACTTTTACCAGGGAGTGTACGAATTAGAAAGTGTTTGAACCAGTGAGTGTTCGAATTAGTGAGTGTTCGAACCAGTGAGTGTTCGAATTAGCGAGTGTTCGAATTAGTGAGTTTTTAGATTAGCGAATATTCGAATTAGCAAGTATTCAGATTAGCAAGTGTTCGAATTAGCAAGTGTTCAGATTTGTAAGTACTGATATTAGCGTGTGTTCGAATTAGCGCGTGTTCAGATTAGCGTGTGGTTGGATTAGCGAGATTTTAGATTTGTAGCATTTTACTTTACACTATATGTCATGCTTTTTTACCTTAGTGTCCTTCTCGTGATTTACAAATAAACTGTGAAACTATCGGAGGAATTATTTCGTTGCGGTGGATACATATCCTCAAGTTTTTTATGCGATATGCAATATGCTTGAGATATGCACCATGCTTGAGAATTTTTTATCGCACACTGTTTATCTTAGATGAATGTTTTGAAAATCTGGACACAGTTACTTACGTCTGTAGATCCGCACCTGGTGACGGTGTCACAGTCAACCGGGGACACGACACTTTTGCAAGAAAGGCATGTATATCCTCCTAAAACAATACCCAGAGATGTATATTCTCCTCAAATAACATCAGTGCATGTACATGTATATCCTTCTATCCAAATATAAAGACATGTACATGTATATGAAAGATTGTCCAAAACAATATCAGAATTTATGCAGTTCACACTTTAACTCGGCGTCTCTTCAGGATCCAAACTGTTTGTTACTGTTACTATTTTTTTGAAACAAAAATGAAGAAAATCAAAAGAATGGAAATTTGTTGAAGACGACAAATTAGCAGACGACAGAGTTAGCAGATGACAGAGTTTGGCAGCGAAAGGGTTAACACTTTACTCGGCGAATACTCATATATCGTATATATTATGAATATCAAGTAGTTTAATATTTATAATGGCATATGAACAGAATGTTTTTTTGCCATGACTAAAAGTCTAGAATCAGATCTGCATACACGTGAGTAACTTAGTAAGCAGGCCATAAACGATTAACACACTATACGAACTTGAATAGTTACATAGCCCGTCCGTCTGAATGTCTATCACCACGGTTGTGTCAGTAATATTTTGCTGCGAACTTTACCCAAACATTCCCATTTTTTCAATAATGATCTGCAATCATGTTTCTTTTCTCTTTACTATTTACTATTACATAACTGAATAGTTAGGACAGTCGTTTCTAACCCTTTACTGGTATGAAATGACATCTGCTGAATATCGGGTATGTTACAGTTTTCAATTATGTCAAACTTTTTGAGAAACTATTGATAGGTGTTATACTGCGTGTATCTTGGTGACAGATCCAGTTAACCTACTCACCGTCTCATCAGAAATGAAGCTTTGTGCATGTACTAGTTAGGATTTTTGGCACGTACTAGTTAGGTCTTTTTGCAGGCACTAGTCAAGTCATTTTGCAGGTACTAGCTAGGCATTTTTGCAGATACTAGTTAAGCTTTTTGCAGGTACTAGTGGATTTTTGCAGGCACTAGTTAGGTCTTTCTGTAGGTATTAACTTGGTATTTATGCAGGTACTAGTTAGTTACTTTTGCAGGTATAGCTATGTCTTTTTGCAGACACAAAATAGGTCTGTTTGCTGGTACAAGTTAGGTCTTTTTTGCAGATATTACTTAGGTACATTTGCAGGTACTAGTCATTTCTTAATGCAGGTACCAATTAGACTTTGTTGCAGGTGCTAGTTAGGCAGCGCTTAGCATGTCAATGGGCAAAATGATGTCAGACAACCTGTCATAAGCTGTCATTCACTGAACATAGGGATTAATACATGTCAGACGTAATGCAGAAAGCTCCTATATGAGCTTTCTGCATTACTCTTGACCTGCATTTAGCTATCACCTGCCTCGTAGACCGATAATTAGACCTCATTCTAATGACCGCTTAAGACAGGTTCTACTATACGGGTAATAAAGTCATGTATACTCACCTACATGCACCCTTTCTCTCGTGAGTATTCATGTAGAAACAATGACGTCATAACTATTGATTAGCTGACTTTATAATGTTATACGAATACAGAATTAGCATTAGCAGAAACTTCAGAATCAGACTTGTAAAGATTTAAAAGCAAACAGACCAGGCCTTTTGATTGGTCAGGTTTGAGTTTTCAAGCTTTTGATTGGTCAGATTTGAGCCAAAGGCTTGAGAACGAACTCAGACTCAGCTAAAAGTTCTATAAGCATGGAGCCAGGCCTGGAATAGACGGCCCCTACAGGAACCGTTCAATCTGAGTTTTCTCTGTTTGCAAAATCATAAAAAGCCGTTTCTTTTAGTTTTATAAAACAAATAATATATTATTTTACCAAATTTGTATAAATCAAGTTGTTTTTACATACATTCTCTCAAATTTTGTGCTGGTATCTAAAACGAATGTTTTTGGGATTTTGTTGCCATAATTATATTGGTTTTGTTCTATGTCTACACTAGCTCATTCTATTGTCATTGCCTGAAAAATAACGAATTTAACGAATTAAGAAATATTAATTAAAATAATTTTATAACGGCATTAAGAACTAGTGATTCTCTTTTACCTTTAAATGCACCAGTACACTAAAACAACGATTCACCAGCGCCTGTGACAATAGTTAGTAAAAGCATTAGAACACTGTAATAACGATGAATGTACCTGTGACTATGGTCGGTAAAATGACACTGTTACATAGATGAACCACGTACCTGTGACTATCGTTGGCAAATGGACCAGGAATATGCAAAGTAACGACATCAATTCTTGAATCACTGAAAATGATTACGGTGCAGAATTACACGTTGTCCCGCTACCTCAACCCTTATCCCACTACCTCAACCCTTATCCCACTACATTAAACCTTATCCCACTACATTAAACCTTATCCCACTACATTAAACCTTATCCCGCTAGATTAAACCTTATCCCGCTACATTAAACCTTATACCACAACCTTTAACCCTACCTCACTACCTTAAATCTTATCCCACCACCTCAATCCTTATCCCAGTACATTAAACATTATTCCACTACCTTAAATCGTATGTCACTGCCTTAAACCTGATGCCACTACCTTAAACCTTACCCCACTTCCTTGAACATTATTCCACTACCTTAACCATTATCTCACTGCCTTAAACCTTATCACGATATCTGATTCGTTATCCAGGTACCTTAAACATTATACAATATTATTCAATACCCAGCTACTTTAACCCTTATCCACCTACCTTAACCCTTTAACTGCTAACAGCTAATCGAGTCGCATTTACAGATACACTCCAGATCACACCGAGTTTTTCAAATACACATTAATGTTGGACCCAGGTGTACGGTCAAACCGGTTAATTCAAACATGTGCTAATGATATACTGGCTAATTCGTACACTCGTTGATTTTAACACTGACAACTGTACATTTAGTGTTCTTTAAAAATGTTTTCCGTCGGGTAAATGTTCTCTTTGGTGTTCTATCGGGTATGCGTGGTGTTGTTTTTATCAACCTCACACGTGTTTGTGTGGTATTGTTGTCCATTAATGTCTGAGGTGTATCTATAGGTATATTTGCTGTTTTCATTTATCTCACATGTGTTTTCGTATTTTTGCCATTAAACTCAAATGTGTTTTCATAGTTTTCTTTTTATTAACCTCATATGTATTTGAGGTTTTGTTTCTGTTTTAGCTATTTTATACTAATTTAAACTACAAAACTTTTTGTCAAACACAATTGAATTTCTTGATACTGTACTTGGCTTCAAAAGTTCCAAAGGGTACCATTAATCTTTACAATAATGAATTATCAAAATGGACAATTATAAAGTTCAAACAGGTTAAGCTTACGGTGAATATTTAGGGATATTTCTAAAGAAAAGCGTCACATGACAAACAATGCAGAACCTGATTAGAGGGTCTACACTATTTGCAAAGGACATAAGTGGATCGTGTCCCGCACTGAAAGGGTTAACGGTCATACGTAGAAGGTAACAAGAAACGTACACGTGTGTGTCATTTCAATTCAATTCAATTTAACCCTTCGCTTGCTGTTCACGTCAATATACCTACCTGTAAATAGTGAAGACCCAGATGAGACAGCTCCTGCAGGACCTGTCTCATCAGGGTCTGCACTATTTACAAATTGATTGTGCAACCAGTGCACTCCACGGGAGTGATTACACAGCGAAATACTTGTACACAGTGAAGATATATGTAATTATACAACAGTGCATGGATAAAGAAGGAGAAATGTATTTTAAAATTCAGCAAGAGAAGGGTTAATTCATTTGAATTCAGTTCAGTTCAATTCAATTCAATTCAATGTATTTATTTCCTTCAGATAGGAGGAATAGATAACACACAAACTACTTATAGTGTATACACATAATACATATAATAATGGTTAGGTAATTTCAATTACAAGATACAGTCAACACGTTATATAAGTACATGTATAACACTATACCTATAATGACGCTTAGGTAATGTAAGGTACAAAATACATTCAACACGTTATATAAGTCTTACACTATACCTATAATAATGGTTAGGTAAGGTACAAAATACATTCAACACGCTATATAAGTACATGTATAACACTATACCTATAATGACGCTTAGGTAATGTAAGGTACAAAATACATTCAACACGTTATATAAGTCTTATACTATACCTATAATAATGGTTAGGTAAGGTAAGGTACAAAATACATTCAACACGTTATATAAGTCTAACACTATACATGTACCTATTATCATGGTTAGGTAATGTAAGATACAAAATACATTCATCATGTTATATGAGTCTAACACTATACCTATAATCATGGTTAGGTAATGTAAGATACACAATACGCTAAGCATGTTGTAACCATTTCTACAAATACAAGTCTTATAAAACTTACAAACTTGTTCCCGCTGACCTCGATTTGTCAACAGAATCTACAACCTTTTGACATTAACTCCATAAAAGCTCGACCGAATTAAAATGTACCAGCTTTGTACCAACACCAACTTTGAGCAGGTATTTTCTTACAGCGGGATAAAGGTTGTCATGCAAACAGGTGTTTAACTGATCAGCAATGCACTTACTTATCTGAATTTCAATTCTCCAAGTGTGTTGACAATTAGAATGCCTGAAATCAAACGGAAATGTTCTGTTTAAGATAAGAATTAGTCCTTTCTACTGCCGGCAGTGAATTGAGATTGTATAATGTGCAGTACGATACCTCTAAAACGGGGCTTTAAGTGAATGCTCCAATACACCACACTAATAGCAAAATCTTCCTATGCCACGTATTTATTAATTACCCTAGGAGTTTAAACTCAGGGAGTGATGCTAATGCAGGGCAAAGGTAACACAGAAAACCCCTATAGGATATTTCCATATAATTCTGTCCTTAACCCTTACAATGCTGAAATTTCAAATGGACTGTTCCATAACTCAAGTAGGTCAATCTTATGGTGAATATTTAGGGATGTTGCAAACGAAAAGTGCAACACAACAAACAGTGCAGACCTGATCCTCAAGGAACCCTCTCATCTGGGTCTACACTGTTTGCAAAGGACATTGGTGATTCGTGTCCCGCACTGTAAGGGTTAAATGAATTAACTTTCAGCATAACATTGTCTTGTATTACCCCTTTACTCCATAATACGCATTTATACGCCTTTACAAACAGAGTAAACCCTGATCAGACGCCTCTGTTTGATTTTCATATACTAGAGATCTGATTTAAGAGTATCTGTCAAAATAAAACTATATATGTTTATCATGCCATTAAAACAGCCAGTGAATTAATTCTCATGATGTCATTATTATTGTCTGAATATTCATGCAGTATATACCTTTGCTCCATAGATCTGATCCAGACCAGACTGGTCCTCTAGGAGCTGTTTGATCGAGGTCTGCTCTGTTTGCTTCTTAACCAATAGGCTAGGATAAATATTACCTCTTTGATTGAAAGGAGCATTTACTAGAGAAAGGGGAACATATTGGAATTCTGTAGATTGTAAATCATTGTGATAAATTTGGCATTTGCTCCTATGCAGCAAGTCTTCTATTTATCACAATGTTTTAAAAATGTCTTTTAATGGGCGTCAAAAGGCGTCAATATGTGGGAATGGGTTAGCTATAGTTAATTACACCTACTCCACTGTGGTAAAAATTGTGCCATTTTGACTACTTCTGGTTGAAATAAGCTCTTTATGAAAACACTGAGTAACACATAAATTAGATCCTGATTAGAGGAGTTACTCGGCGCCTGATCTGGATCCAGATCGAGACAATGTGTAGCGGGATTTGGTGCTAATTTGCATTCTAACTTCTTATCTAATAAGGACACATACAGTAAAACCCTCTCTAAACAGGAGGTATAATAAAGAAGAATTTAAAAACTTTCACACAGGTGACTGCTAAATACAGGGTACAAGTCATGCAGAAAACTCCTAGATGAGCTTTCTGCATGATAGCCTATTGTACACAGCTTTCTAAATAGGAGTTCTAGTAAAGAATATATTAGAAGCTTTATGACATCAGGCTGATTATTTCAGGGTCCAAAGAGTACTAGAGGAGATTTCTGTATGATTTTTATCCCGCATTAAGCTGCCGCCAGTCTCCAAGACCGATATTTGTACTAAATCTACCGTTCAGTTTAGATGTTTTTACTGCACATGCATTTACTAATTTGCACATATAGGCCGATACTTCAGTCTGTAGCAGCTATCTCATCAGCGAATTGACCACGTCTTACATGTAGCAGAACCTGTACTAAACCGTCAGTCACCACGTCTGACATATAGCAGAACCTGTCTTAAACTGTCAGTCACCACGTCTGACATATAGCAGAACATGTACTAAACTGTCAGTCACCACATCTTGCATATAGTAGAACCTGTACTAAACCGTCAGTCACCACATCTTGCATATAGCAGAACCTGTCTTAAACTGTCAGTCACCACGTCTTACATATAGCAGAACCTGTACTAAACTGTCAGTCACCAAGTCTTACATATAACAGATCCTGTCCTAAACTGTCAGTCGTGGTACCACGTCTTACATATAGCAGAACCTGTAATAAACTGTCAGTCACTACGTCTTACATATAGCAGAACATGTACTAAACTGTCAGTCACAACGCCTTACATATAAAAGAACCTGTCCTAAACTGTCAGTCATTTGTTGAACATAAGACACTTTAAAAAGCACGTGGTTGCTTAATTTCAGGCAAAAGTAATACAGAAATATCCTTCATTAAGCTACCACCTGCCTGACAGATCGATAATCAGACCTATTTTTGACGGCGGGTAACCCTTACCTCTATGAATACGTCTTTCTACGCCTCTGTGAAGGTCCCTTTATGAAACCATTGTGATAAATAGAGCAGTTGCTCATATAGAAGCAACTGTTCTATTTATCATAATGGTTTCAAACTACAAAATTCTAAAATTTTCCTTTTCTCTAGTTAATGCTCCTTTTCGGTAGATTTATTCAAAGTGGGTGGATCTAAAAATAGCCTATGAGGTAATGGCTCTAAAAATAGCCTATGAGGTAATGGATCTAAAAATAGCCTATGAGGTAATGGATCTAAAAATAGCCTATGAGGTAATGGTTTAATTACCCACTTTATTTCTGCAAACGCCTTTAGAAGTCTGCTATAAAATGTCCTTTTTAAAAGCATTGTGATAAAAAGCGCATTTGCGCATGAGCAAAATTAATCTTGTATTTATCACGATGCTTTTAAAACTACATGTACACAATTCTAAGATATAGATTTGTTCTAGTAATTGCTCAATTACTGTATATTTATTCGAAGAGAGTGGGTCTAAACTAGTCAAGCGGCGGAATGGGCTAAACAGGTTCTACTGTAAATATTCATAAGGTAAAATGTTAAAGCTATGAACTTGTTTTAGGTTTAGGGGCTTATCTACAACGTCACATACAGTCTTCTCCCTGACAAACATCTGCATTGTACTAACCCTTTTCTGTCCTATAATTACTGACTATTCATGAACAAAATAGTTCTAAAGAAATAATTATTGAACTAAAGAAACAAATCTATCAAATTCCAATAGCAAACATCTCTGATCAGACAGGTCCAATTTGAATCGTTTTCAATTGAAAATAGAAATACTGTTGAGTACATATACAGGCGTTGCTCGGTCATTCGGACTGAAAGTTGACTATACGAGGGCAAATACAGGTGGTAGACGAATGCAGACTGAACGCAATGCAGAAACGCCCCATAACTGCTTTCAGTTTTAAGCAACCGCCTCCTTAAAAATGCAAGAATTCCTTAAAATATTAGTTCAATTTAACTAATGCTCGGCACATTTCGGTTACCTCATTTAGCTCCTGCTCGGCACATTTCGGTTACCTCATTTAACTCCTGCTCGGCACATTTCGGGTACCTCATTTAACTCCTGCTCGGCACATTTCGGTTACCTCATTTAACTCCTGCTCGGCACATTTCGGTTACCTCATTTAACTCCTGTTCGGCACATTTCGGTTACCTCATTTAACTCCTGCTCGGCACATTTCGGTTACCTCATTTAACTCCTGCTCGGCACATTTCGGTTACCTCATTTAACTCCTGTTCGGCACATTTCGGTTACCTCATTTAACTCATGCACAGCACATTTCGGTTACCTCATTTAACTCCTCTCGGCACATTTCGGTTACCTCATTCTTCAGTTCTATAGAGATACAGTTGAATTTCGATATCTCGAACCTCAAGGTGTAATATGGTGAATAAGTTGTGACTCGACTGGGGCTCGAACCCAGGGCCTCTGGCTTACCATGCCAACACTCTACCGACTGAGCTACTGAGCCACACAGTAAAGCCTATTACCTTATTTCACCACAGTCTCTACACGACTACAAAGGGATCATATGCTTGGTCTGTTTTTAATTTTGGAACTGTCAATTTGACAATTCGGATTTCAAAGTGTTATTCATTGTTTGTAATTTTACTTTCTGATAGATGTGTTACGAAATGATCGACAGGATGCCAAATAAAAATGCGTGTAACCCCCCCCCTCTCTCTCTCTCTCTCTCTCTCTCTCTCTCTCTCTCTATCTCTCTCTCTCTCTCCCTCACTCTCTCTCTATCTCTTCTCTCTCTCTCCTTCTCTCTCTCTCTATCTCTCCCTCTCTCTATCTCTTTTCTCTTTCTCTAAACCAGACGTTTCATTAAGTACAAATATTGGTCTTGATGGCAGCTTAATGAGGAATGGAGTCAGTAAGATAGTTCCTCTAGGAGCGTTCTACATGACTTTCGTCCGGCGTAAAGCTGCCACTTACCTAAACGTATCTCAGTTCGTCTCAACTAGAATTCCGGTTTAGATAGGGTTTTACTGTGTATCGAGATCTACAATCGATCTAGACTAGTGTGTCCCATACCATTACACTTACATAGTCTACTAATGAAGAAGTGTTTGCATTACGATTTAATGTTTTATTAATATTGGTAGCTACGCTCAAACCAAAGTTTTTGCGTACAAACTGCGGGTAAACGCAATTACTAAATGGTGTTGGCAAGCACCGTCTCTCTTCTTGCTCTCATTCATAAAACTCACGGGCGTATTGCAGAATATACACAAATAAAACCCCATTGAAGCCGCATACTATCTTTACTGGCCAAGTTTCTTTGTCGTTGCTTTTCTTTATTTTAATGCTGCAGAGTAATTATGAAGTTCGTGGTATCGTCGAGTGTGTCTCCATTATAAGCGGTATATTGGATATAGGTAACATAGAGTACAGACTTATAAATATGTGGTGCTATAGGTGTTGCCTAATCCAAAACATTATTTTCACATTCTTGGTCTACTCTGTTTGAAAAGGCGCCAAAAGGATGTTTATATGGTGTATAGTATAGATTGGAATCGGGCCAAAAAAGTTTAAATTACTCGATAATCGGCACTTTTTGTTATCGATCATCGATTGAAGATCACGATTATATTCTGATACGGTGGGCTTATTTGAAATTGAATAAAGTCCAAGTATGGGTTGTAGGTTTGCAATCAAGGTATATCCACACCAGAATATGTCATTTTTCAATCTTAGCTTACAAAGTGATTGTGTTCAATAATCGGATGTTTGGCCTTGTCAGGCTGTTACTGTTTGCTAAACTGTATGGTCTCCATTAGGTTATATATACAGTAAAACCTCTCTTAACCGGAATTCTAGTACATAAGAATTTAGACACTTTTAGGTAGGTGGCTGCTTAATGCAGGGTGAAAGTCATGCAGAAAGCTCCTCTAGGAGCTTTCTGCATGACTTTCACCCTGCATTAAGCTGCCACCTGTATCCAAGACCGATATTCATACTAAATTTAACGGCCGGTTAAGAGAGGTTTTACTGTAACTCATCGACGATAACCTGAACTTCGTCGATCATCACCTTAGAACCTTTACGACACGATCGCCCAGTACTGCGATTGCTAGCATAATTATAGTGTCAATAGTCGCATGCTAGCTATGGTCCGAGTATTTATATCAGTGGTTAGAGAGAACATGGAAAAGGAGAAAACGTTATTCCATCATCAGATAGTAAAACAGTTTGGAGCCTGATGATTCACAGTTGTTCTTGACGTCATTTCGGCCCTAATGAGACACCGTTTTGCTTGACGACAGTTGGACCCTTATGATACCCCGTTTGGCTTGACGCCAGTTGGGTCCTGGTGAGACACAGTTCTGCTTGACGTCATTTGGGTCCTGGTGAGACACAGTTCTGCTTGACGTCATTTGGGTCCTGTTGAGACACCGTTCTGCTTGATGTCAGTTGGATCGTGATGAGACACCAGTGTACTTGGTGTCAGTTGGAGCCTGAAGAGACACCGTTGTACTTGACGTAAGTTGTACCCTGGTGAGAGACACCGTTGTACTGACGTATTTTCTGAAGGGAGGTGATCCCCAGAAAGCAAAAGTTGCAACACAAAAAGAGAAAATGCAGAATCTATTTTATTGAGTCTGTTCATGTGCAGTAATTGAAAGTTCAAAACTGCAAACTGCTCACGCTCCCTAGCACCGGCTTAAGCGGTATTCAATTTTCAGAACAAGAAGTACTGAAATTTATGATCTCGAAGGATTAGAAGGTATAACATTACTAAGAATGAAGTACGGGGCGAAGTAAATTGGACTCTTGTGAGAGACACCGTTGTACTCGACGTTTCCGCTGGATCCAAGTTGCTTGCGATTGGTATCACAAAGACAGCAGGAGGGAATAGGTCAACCTGTTTCATATCTATGTAAGTTATACTGACATAATTCATATTGTTTAAATATATTGTTCACAATGGCATATACAGTAAAACCCCGCTAATGCGACCACCTAAAAGAGGTATAATTCTGGGTGATATATGCAGGTGGTAGCTTAATGCAGGACAAAAATAGTGCAGAAAGATCCTAGAGGAGCTTTCTGTATTACTTTTGCCCTGCAATATGCAACCACCTGCCTATAAAGACAACCATGTGTATTTATTAAGTGGTCGCATTAGAGTGGGGTTTACTGTATATAAAAACAGTTTGGCTCAGGTTGACACTTTAGCATCAGCTCTATATTATACCATCCATAAGCAAGTAGAGTACACCCAGATTTTGGTCTAATCTGTTTGCACGTGTGTGAAAAGTCGTTTTTATGATGACATTTGTTAAACAGAACCCTGGTGGATATTAACAGGGTGTAGAGATAATGATACTGTGAGACAATGTAGAACCAGATTGGACAGTTTGAGAGGATACTGTTACTGTGAGACAATGTAGATCCAGATTGGAGAGTTAACTAGAGATGTATGCGAATAAAATACATAGGCTATATGCGAACAGTATAGAGTGGACGTCAGTTCAGTGTCTGCTTTTTTTCCTATTCAAAACCATGTAGAAACTCTCCGCCTTTGGTACTAAATTACCTTTACCCATATCCATAATATATATCCATAATAATTTATACCCATACAATGTAGGTATTTCGTACTGATCGTCCTATATTCCTTAACCAATAGACACCCATTCTACATTGAATAGTCGTTATTTGGAAACTGAGTATATTACTCTATAACGGCCACTGAATTACATGTAGTTTGTGTTAAAGGTAGGTGGTTGCTTACAACAAGATGAAAGTAAAAAAGAACGGTCCTATAGGAGCGTTCTGTTTTAATTTCATCTTGCTTTATACAGCCACCTGTCCTAATATACTCGTACCGACTAATAACCACAATTTAATGGCCGTTTAAGAGAGGTTTTACTGTAGATTCAAATTAAACGGTTCCTGTGAAATGAAAGCCGTCCGATAAGGGTCTGTTATATTTTGCTTACGAAATGATATATATACATGTGCAATTAAAACAAAATTCTAACTGATATGCACGGTGTCATTATTTGATGCACGAATATTCATGAGCCGCGAAGTTAAATGAGCCACTTAACTGCATCTGGTTGGACCCGGAACATAATTGTTAACGGTCATTGTGTTTGGAGATACGATGAGAGATAACAATCACACGTACTTTAAGATAAGAACCGGGATCCATCTTCAGTCTTAATGTGCCTGAACCATGTATGCTAGACTCTTGCAAACGGTGTAGACACAGACATATGTTTGTACTTTGATAAGAGTCAGCATTGTTTGTCATTTTCTTCAGTGATATACAGTAAAACCTCTCTATAACGGCCCCTACAGTGATAAACAGTAAAACCTCTCTATAACGGCCCCTATACAGTGATATAGAGTAAAACCTCTCTATAACGGCCCCTACAGTGATATAGAGTAAAATCTCTCTATAACGGCCCCTACAGTGATATACAGTAAAACCTCTCTATAACGGCCCCTACAGAGATATACAGTAAAACCTCTCTATAACGGCCCCTACAGTGATATACAGTAAAACCTTTCTATAACGGCCCATACAGAGATATACAGTAAAACCTCTCTATAACGGCCCCTACAGAGATATACAGTAAAACCTCTCTATAACGGCCCCTTAATTACATCAAGTAGTTTGTGTTACAGGCAGGTGTTATACTCGTGATTTCGTACAGAACTAAACTAATCCCAAAGACAGGGTTAATTAAGTTCTGTACGGAAACATACAATACATATATATTGAAATCGGTAAACAGACTATACATGTACTTTTACTTGAAAGAAGATCCTTCATATATATTCATGAACATTTTCATATGACCGTTAACAAAATGTAGCTTCTCAGCAAACATGATTTGAAATTTCAAATGTTATACTTATGCCATGCACTTTGTGTACAAATATGACCATATTGGCTATATGCTAATTTATGTCAAATAAAAGATATGTTATGTTATGCTTAAATCAAGGTGGTACACTGTATTGTTTAATTAATGTTAACAAAGGAAGGAGCCAGTTTCGACCTTTCTGCAGGTTAATGATTAAGATAACAGCAGCTATCTATTAACCTTGTGTACTGCCAATAGGGAATTTAGTAAACATATTAAATTTCAACAACCTGAGGACAGTATGTGTAAGTACTGTTTACTATGTTTACCCCATGGTATATATATATATATATGTAAGTACTTTGTAAAGAGTTTACCCCATAGTATATATATATATATATATGTCAGTACTTTTTAATGAGTTTACCCCATAGTATATATATGTAAGGACTTTGTAATGAGTTAATCCCATAGTATATATATATGTAAGTATTTTGTAATGAGTTCACCTCATAATATGTATACAATAATTCACGATTACGTACACATTCAGTGCAGTAGAACCTGTCTTATGCGACCTTAATTAGATTGGACACAGGCATATTAAAGAGCAGGTCAATGCTTTATACAGGTCAAACGTAATACATAAAGCTGCTATAGAAGTTTTCTGCATTACTTTTAACCTGCATTAACCTGCCACATGCATAACAAACAATTAGCGGTCGCTTAACACAGGTTCTACTGTAGTTTATAATGGATTGTGAATAAGAATATTGGACCATTACTGAAACTGTAAATTGTCATCAGCACACATAGCAGACATTAGTCAGACGGCTGTTACAGATGCCGCCTCATCTGGGTCTACTCTGTTGCAAAATCGTATTTATGGGGTAAAGGTAATGCGTAATCTATGACGTAAAAGAAAATATATTAATCATGCAGGAAAAAACACATACAAAACAAACAGCCGCCCGAACAGCACCACAACAAGAAAACAACAGATGTTCATAACTACCAAAACACAAAGAGACGCACGCACACAGACAAAACAAAACTCCATGAGTTATGCAGGAAACACCGCATACAAAACACACTACCGCCCGAACAACACCACGACGAAAAATGGTATATGTTCATGAATATAAAAGACACAAAGGGACACACAAAGACATAACAAACATACAATAGGGGGACGATGGAAGTACCCAGGGGGAGGATGTAAGTACCGAGGGGGATAGATATAAACAATAGGGACGGGGATGGATAAAACGCCTTTGAACGGTCAGTGACTGTAGTTACTGGGGGCGGTTAAATGGTTATGGGGCGTCCTGCCTCACACTTATTCCATCCCCACCCTAAAGGTCAAACAGTGTATATAAATATATCCCCTCTCTGACTAATCTACAACAAACACGATGGCAAATACAGTCGTTAATTGCATATGGAATGGAAACACATTTAATTGAATATGGAAAAATAGTCAAACAGAGAGAGCCACACACGAAATGACACCGCACCAATCACCATCAAACAAGAAACGGTATGGCTACAAGACAAAACATAACAGGACGCATATCAAGACGAAAAACATTAAACATTAAGCATATTAAATAACAAAACTAACCATAGGCTGAAAGCAGGAGTGCCACCTTGGAACGGCCAGTAACTAAACTAAGCTACTGGGGAAGTTAAACCTGGTTTACGGGTACCCAACCTCGTCCTTATCCCACTTTCACCAAAGTAAAAATGTAAATAAAATTCCCCCTCCAGACAACTTCACAGCAGGAATAACGATGTCTACCAAAAAGAAATGACTTTAAAATAAACGTTAGAGTTAAAAAAGCGACGTCATCATTCAATGACGTCATAATTTAAAAGTACGGGAAAACTATATGAAACACTTCTACACCGACATTTTATAAAACATAAATCGCAAGAAGATTTAAAAAGGGATAAGACCCCTCTATATTGCAGCACACTACATGCTTGGTGGTAGACCCCTTTACAGTTGGTCATTATGCTTTCCTCTTTGCTTGTGCGCGACGACGGAAAAGACTTAATACTCTATGAAGATCCCCTCTTAAACCCGTTTACGGAGGGAGGAAATTAGATATTTGTATTTTGCCAGTTCCCAGTCGTACCCCAAATGACTTCTCCACAGCTGCTCTAACTTCTGAAAAGTCATCGAGTACATGTCTACGATGTCAAGTTTATTCTATTTCAAACAAAACAGTTAATATCCACTAATATTTGTATTTTCTTGCGATTTAACTTTTATAAAATGTCGGTGTAGAATTGTTCCATATAGTTTTCCCGTACTTTTAAATTGTAAAGTCATTTAAGTGACGACGTTGCTTGATTACCTCTAACGTTTATTTTAAAGGCATTTCGTTTTTGCAGCCATCGTTATTCATGTTGTGAAGTTGTCTGGAGGGGGAATTTTATTTACATTTTGACTTTGGTGAAAGTGGGATAAGGACGAGGTTGGGTACCCGTAAACCAAGTTTAAGTCCCCCAGTAGCATATTTTAGTTACTGACCGTCCCAAGACCGTACTCCTGCTTTCAGCCTATGGTCAATTTTCGTTTAAAGGCGCTGCTGACATGAGGTCGATGTTGCAAGGAACAGTTCTTTGTCTATGTCTATGGTATATTCGTCGGCGAATCTTTGATTACCTTTGCAAAGAGTAACAAACCTGATGAAACGCCAGAACCTCCATTCCACTAGGCGGTGCTGTACGGCGAATCTACACGCTCAGAAGCAGCGCCATAGACTCCAGGATGGAGGGATATAGGGATACGTACGATCCGCTTACTATAGATAACGCTCCAGGGCGATTCATGAACGATCTATACGTTATTTTAGCGAATTGATAGCGTTGGGTCTCAACCCATTTCCCTAGAAATGTTGGGACCATGCAATATCAATTTTCGCTCCGTTGGCGATCGAGGGCGAGAAAGAGACACTCCAATGCGTTCTTTTGGCGCTAATAGCGCGATCACTGCGATCTATGGCGCTCATGGAAGACCTGATAGCGATCTCGGAGACCTATGTGGATCCATTATCGCTACCATTAAGCGCTCTAGCAAATCCGATTGCGACCGGGTCCTACATTAGCGTTCGTCCGCGCTCATCATTTTTAGGCTTGACAACAGAAGAGTACGTCATAAGCCAAAAGGGAACGCACACGAATAACGTCTATTCCACCATGGGCCCTACAGAGACTGAGACATTTTCAGTTCTCAGTTTAATGAAACATCCAATATTTCCCATATACATGTAGCTATTCTGGCCCAGTATAATCAAAAAGGAGGAGAATGAAGGCAGATTAATACGGCAAATATGCCACACTAATTGTAGAATTGAGGACAGGGGACACGTGTACTTTTTTTAACTTCTTGATGATGGAGACCGTCATTTTCGATGAGCTGTAACGGAGAGTCTCCCCAAGAATTCGCAAGGGTGACATCCTGAAGACGTAAGATTTCTGCTCAACAAGGCGTTCTGGGTCCATGCTTATAAACCTTTTAGTTGAGTCGGAGTTTCATTCTCAAGCTTTAGATTGGTCAGATCTGAGTTCACAAGCCAAAGGCCCAAATCTGACCAATCAAAAACTTGAGAACGAACTCAGACTCAACTGAAAGTTTTATAAGCATAGACCATGATAACACTCCAATTACGATCTTGGCGATGAGCTAACGCTCTGATTGTGATTCAGGCGATTATGGGGCATTCTTGATGGAGCGCCTATGATCTTTGTTGCAGATGAGTGGACCAACGATGACCTTGGCGATGATCGAAATCTGTTAGAGGTAGATATCAAGTTGCGTTTTGGGTGATCTTGGCGTTCTATATGGCTTTTTATGGCGCTCTTACAAGTCGCCGTGAAGCGCCGCCTAGTGGAATGGGGGTTTGAGAAACTCGACATATCATCAGGACCCACACCCTGTTTTTGTTTGACACACCGTTTACGTTTGAGAGAAGAAAATGAAGCATACACCACTCTTACATTTCGGTTGAGCGATACGAGTGACCTCTGACCTTTTCTTTCAGACGCGGTATACGTCATCAACATCATCATGGTTGTCATGTTGTTCTGGAAAGGTAAGTGTGTGTTTGTTTACTATAGACGTTACTTTATGCCAATCTGTTTAGAGTTTGGATCCAGATCCGTGTACACCAGTGTCTCATTAGAATGCTATGCAGCATTCATGAAGCCATGGTGCAATATTCTGAATACAGTGAAACCCCTCTAAACCGAACGTTAATTTTGGTATAAATATCGGTTTTGGAGACAGGTGGCAGCTTAATGCAGGGTGAAAGTCATGCAGAAAGCTCCTCTAGGAGCTTTCTGCATGACTTTTACCCTGCATTAAGCAGCCACCTGCCTAAAAGTAGCAAAATTCTTCTCTTCTAGAGGGGTTTTACTGTACATATAGAATATTTTTTTAAAAACATGAGTGAACACTGGCGGTCAATATTTTATATATCACTTACTACAAATATGATATATCGTGATTAACATGATATCACTCTGATTTAACCCACACGCTGGGTTCGAATTATTTGCCCTTCTTTTGATGAGATATTTTACCAGATATAAAGTTTTGAAATGGGCGTCTTTTGTCTGTTATCTACCCCTGTCCAACCAGGTGGTGCTAAAACTCTGTTTTCTTATGATAAATATACATATGATTCCACAGTTTCTGCTATGCCCCGATATTTCTGTGTTAATATATCATTCTAAAAATAGTTTAATTGATATTCACGATCACATTATTTCTTACATTTATATTCATAGGGTAAAGGGTTAATAAAATCGAAAAGTTATAAACTTTTTTGGGAGGGGAGTGGACGTTCAGTATTGTTTGTGTAACAGTCTAACAGTGACATGGCCCCCAGTGTCAT
The DNA here is from genome assembly GCA_963576725.1 of Azorinus chamasolen. Classification (NCBI taxonomy): domain Eukaryota; kingdom Metazoa; phylum Mollusca; class Bivalvia; order Cardiida; family Solecurtidae; genus Azorinus; species Azorinus chamasolen. The sequence goes on along the minus strand of OY755250.1, from coordinate 71,148,630 downwards.
AGATAAATTATCACCATATATCACGCTCTGCTGAGACCCTTTTGTGTCATAACCTCCAAATTAAATTAGGAAAGTCTTGTTTATTATGCAATTACGAGGAGAAATGGGCTAAACCGGAAATCCAATCAAGCAGGGAACAGTGGTATCTACTTGACATATATCACAATTAAAAAAACAACTTTAGCATTATTAATATTTCATGTTGCGTCCTGCATGTGGCTTTGCCTGCTTGACTTTACTACTTTTCCATTTGATTGTCCGATTTAAGCAAACAAAAACAAACCATACAAAAAGAAGAAACAGACAATACATATAGGATACTTATCAGAAGTTGTTATATAATTGAGTGTCACTAGTAAGAATACTAATCGTGTGTTCTGTGTTTAATAAATAAACGTCTTACCTAGGTCCATCCGGTTTTATTTAGTCACTGAAATTTGCAAGAGAAGTTCAATGTCTTAAACTGAAGGCTTAATGTTTAATTGAAGTTGTCAAATTTCTGACTGAAAGAGTTTGATTTTAACCTACTGTGGTGCAACCGAAAGGTGTTTGCAAATATAAAATATTGCAGACGCCGATAAGAAAACCTCTAAAACCAAACACTCCTCACGGTCATTACAATTAGCTGATGTCTTTTAGACTGGTTTCCTACATTTTGTAAGGATTAAATATTTTAATTTTATTTGATATCAGAGGTGATTTCTGATATAAATAAAAATCATACTCGGAACACAACAAAAGCGCAGTGTAGGTCAAATAGTGTGACTTCTAATCAGTTATCATTGTTTACAACAAAAGCGCAGTGTACGGTCAAATAGTGTGATTTCTAATCAGTTATTATTTTTTACATTTTGATCTGAATCAAACTGCTTGAAGTTGTTAATCATTGACTCCATGTCATGTAAGATATGATGGCATCGTGAATATCAAATAGACACTTTTTTTAAAAATGGCAGATTAACACATGAATGTTTTGCTAAAGTAGGAACTATAGAAATATAGGGCAGATCCTGATCAGAAAGCCCCTATACTGTACAGGAACCGTCTGATTTGGGTCTACCCTGTCTGCAAAGACAAAATTTTACTTGCAATAATTAAAGTAAGTATGGACTCTCAAATGAACAAAAAGGATGAAATATTAAAACTAAAACTACAGTGCTCCCTCCCTACAACGGTCCTCTCAACAACGATTCCCTCCTTACAACAACGCATGTCACTGTTATCGAAACAGCAAGGCTTTAGAAACAACTTTTTTCCATTGTATTTTGTGTATGCCTCCATCAAACCCTATGTTGTGACCACTCTTTAGAATCGTCACTTTGTGACGATTCTAAAAAGTGGTCAAAACATAGGGTTTGATGGAGGCATAACGGTTTTAGTTCTCGAAATACACCTTATCTGGGGATCTGCAAACAAGCTAATTATATCCCCCCCCCCATTTATGGGGAGATATATTGTTTTTGCCAGAGTTGTCTGTCTGTCCGTCTGTCCGTCCGTCTGTCTGTCCGTCCGTCACAAACTTGTGTCGCGCGTATCTCTGAAACCAGTCGGGATACGGTCACCAAACCTCACAAGAATATTCACCAGCATTTTTAATTGTCTCCCCCTGATGACTTAAAATTAGAAAAAACTTTGTGTCGCGTGTATCTCTGAAACCGCTAGTACTAGAGTCACCAAGCTTCACATGAATGTTCACCAGCATGAGTTGTTGTGCACCTATATTTTTTGAATTGTCTTTCCCTGATAATTCTTGAGTTATTGCCCCTGATATGAACACTTATATTTATACAAACTTTTAGTCATGCGTATCTCTGAAATCAGTAGGGTTAGAGTCACCAAACTTCACAGGATCATTCACTAGCATGGGTTGTTTTGCTCTTGGTGTTTTTGAATTGTCTCCCCTGTTAACTTTGGAGTTAGTGCCCCTGATGACTTAAAATTAGACAAACTTTACTAAGTGTCGTGCATATCTCTGAAACCACTAGGGCTAGAGTCACCAAACTTAATAGAAATGTTGACCAGCATTTGTCGTAGTGCACCAGGGATTTTCGAATTGTCTCCTCTTGATAACTTTGGAGTTATTGCCTCTGATATGATTACTTAAAATTAGAGAAACTTTGTGTCATGCATATCTTTAAAACCACTAGGGCTAGAGTCACCAAACTTCACAGGAATATTGACCAACATGGGTTGTTGTGCGACTGGGTTTTTTGAATTGTCTCCCCCTGATAATTCTTGAGTTATTGCCCCTGATACGATAACTTAAAATTAGAAAAGTGTTGTGCTGCGCGTATCTCTGAAATTAGTAGGGATAGAGTCACCAAACTGCACAGGAATGTTCATCAGCATCTGATAACTTTGGAGTTACTGCCCTATGACTTAAAATAAGAGACACTTTACTTTGTGTCGTGTGTATCTCTGAAACCACTAGTAATTGAGTCACAAAACTTCACAGGAATGTTGACCAGCATGTGTTGTTGTGTACCCGGGTTTTTTAATGGTCCCCCTGATAATATTGGAATTATTGCCCCTGATGACTTAAAATTAGACCCTGATAAGTTTGGAGTTAGACATCACACTTGTTTAGTTTAGAGGTGGCGCAATCTCAATTGTCAGGAATATTATCATTAACATTAAGGTCGGCAACAATTTTATTATAGTTGAAGCATTTGTGTGTTCGAATAATTGACATTTTTCTGTTTTCATATTCAGGGACTGAAAGCTTAGCCTGCCTAAGTTGTGACAACGTTGACAACGCTAGTAGCTGTAACACACTGAAACACTGCGGCTCGCACGAGGTACATTTGACTCGAGAATAATCTCACATTGTATGATGGCATGCACGTGAATAGTGTGTTGCATTTTCTTTGTCGTGTCCTTAACGGATGCCTCTCTGTTTCTCTGACTTCAGCAAAGTCAAAGAGTACATATTTGACGGCCTTTCAAAGTTATTGTACTGCTATGTTTTGCATGATGTCCTGTGTTTACCGTCTTCTATGTTGTGGGTAAGTCCGGCGGGATGCTGTTATTTACACTGTTTGTTAAACGAGGGTAACTTAAGACATAATAGGACTCGTGATTTAATTACTACGCATCTCAACGACCAGCCGTGTTCGATTGCACGATAAAACACTGGTATATATTTATTATTTGGATTCTAACACTTCAATTAACTATAATTTGCACCGCCACAACGGCACTACGTTTCTTGTCGTACGGATTTTCGAAGCCATATTACGTCACGTTAAGCGGTTACAGCGTGTGCGGTGTTTTTATCGAGAATTCAAACATAGATACGTCCCTTCTTTGTTTATGTAGATGTGTGCGCGAGGTGTTTTAGAATTTGAGATAAATGTGAGGTGAGAACCGATGTCCGTCATAGTTTCAAAATAAGGATTTTCCAAAACTCAAAATATCGTTTAAATAGTAAGTACATTGAAGTACAAAAATGAGTCATGCAGGAAACACCACATACAGAACAAACAGTCGCTCGAACAGCAACAAAAGGAAACAGCAGATGTACATAACTATAAAAAAAACATCAAGATACGCACAAAGACAAAACAAACATACAATAAGGGGAAGATGGAAGTACCGCCTTGGAACAGTCAGTGACAAAAGTCACTTGGGGTTAACCCGGTTTATGGGCGCCCAACCTCACCCTTTATTCCACCCCTACCCTAAAAAAAACACTGTAAATAAACGTATCCCCTCTAGGACTTATCTACAACAACCGCGACGGCAAATACAGTCGTAAAGTGCATGTATAACGAAAACATTCAAGTGAACATTATGAACAATGTTATTAATAGCAGATGACGAAGCAGAACACAATTTTAGAGATTTTATGACGGCTGTAGTGATTGGAAATTAGCCAGATTACACTCTTCTGTAGACGATTGTAATAGTCGAAATCACATTTTAACTGAAATTTGCTTCAGCAAGGATATACATTGTAGATATCATAAACTTAAAACGTCGCCCCGTACTTCATTCTCAGTTTTGCTATACCTTCTGATCATTCGAGATCATGAATTTCAGTACTTCTTGTTCTAAAAATTGAATACCGCTTAAGCCGGTGCTAGGGAGCGTGAGCAGTGTTGCACTTTCAATTACTGTTCATGAACAGACTCAATAAAACCGAGTCTGCAATTTTCTCGTTTGGTGTTGCATTTTTTGCTCCTCCCTTCAGAATTTAAGAAACACATTCTCTCAATTTTATTATCGAAATCTCTCACTTATTGGCAAGTACAAATGCATTTTAAGTTGCTCTTGCCACACGGTATTTCACATCCTAAAATTTATAGTGATGTGGTTTAAAAACATATTGGACATATCTATTTTCGGTTTCCCACTTTGTTCATCAAATACGTTAAGAAATCATTAAAAGGAATGTGATCATATAGTACAACTTACTGCATGTCTGGTTGTCAACCATTTTACAAGTGGCAACCACGATGTCACCTTTTATGTACGCCGACTAGAAATGTTTAGTACTCTATGAAGACGGCCTCTTAAATCCGAAAAGGGAAGGAGACCGTCGGATATTTGTTTTCGTCGTACTCTTTATTCCGTTTCTACAGCTACTCTTTTTGCAGCTCAATTATTGAGTAACATAGCGATAGGTGGATACAGTTTGTTTCACTTAAATACATTTCCGTTCTGCGTTTCGATAGCTAAAACCATCAACTTATCATCTTTAATACATATGTAGAGGTGCATCGCCATATTGTTTCATACATTTGTATAGGTATGTTATTACGCTCTTTATTAGATTAGTATATGTCTGTTATTATCCTATTTAATACATTTGCATATTGTTGTCCTAACGTATACTATTTAATACATGTGTATACGTGTGTTTCAAACTAATCATGCACTTTAATACATTTATACAGGTGTGTTTTCATACTCAAATGGTTTCGGACACTGGTCGTATTTATAGCAAGCTTGGCTGTAGAGACTCATTGGTACGTAGTTCCCGTCTTAAGGTAAACGCTCTCTGCACCGATCACCGACAATATAAACAGAAACTGTTAAGTAATCTTTTCGGCACAGGGTAAAGCTTATCTGCTATTATTTGTCATCTGCGTTCTTCTTTCAAAATGGCGTCTTCTTTATTGGTGTGTTCATATAAATATAACCAGTGTAAAACAGTTTAATCCTTGAGTTAATGCCGAGTTGATTGGCCGAGTTAATTGGTATTCCCTGTGGATCAAAACTGCTTACAGGAGATATCACGGATTCGCCAATATGGTCCAAGCAATAAAATACCATGTGTACTCTGAGCAAATGCCATCTGCACATTTTCTAGCCTGTTTCTATTTTTATTACTCTTTGTTTAATCTTCATTTTTGATTCAAAGAAATATAATCACAGAATGAAACAGTTTGAATCATGACGAGATGCCAATTGGGAGAAACCTGTTTGCAAATAGTGTCACAAAACCACAAATACAAATTTACTGAAAGTGAAAGAGCCTTTGAAAACAAAAGTAGCAGTGCCAAAAGAGAAAATTACACAAAGTTCGGTGTCACAATGGAATAATCTACTTTCTGTGTAGTGATTTGCAGCAGACTCCGTTTTGTTTACATTATGCTTCAAGGTAGACTGTGTTTTGTTTCCATAATGTTTACCGTAGGCAGCGTTATATTTCCGTAATGGTTTACGGCAGACACAGCTTTCCATAATGCTTCACGACTGACACCGCCTTCCGTAATGTTTTACGGTAGACTGCAAACTGTATCCGGGTTGATTTACAGTAGACAGACACTGTTGTGTGTATAGAGAATCGTTACTGTATATTGATAGCAATGCCAGAAGCCGGTCGCAGTGGGACGAAAACGAGGCAAACGATCCGACGTCATACTGTGCGACTCCTGTTGTAGCACAGACATTTGTCAAACAAACTTATGCCAAGGTACGTCATTCCGTAACATCAATTCGAATACCTCGTCAGTCTTGTAAAGCGGATTAATATAACATATCCGTTAAATCTAAGAACCGGATTTCATCGCAGGTTTCGGCACTGAACGGACCGTGTTATCTATCGGGTTCCATAATAGGTTATGTTGTTGGGCTTATTATGTTATCTAAGAGCAGGGTTCCATCACTATTTACGGTTTTAGACAAACAAAAAAATAAATTCAGTGTCCACATATCATTATAAATTATAACTGATACTCACGACGTTATTTCCTACATGAATATGCACGAGGTAAATAACATGTGACAAATACGTAGAACATGTGACAAATACGTTTGTTTTACCACGGGGATTAAACACAGATTAGAGATTAGAGTAGACACAAATACGCTTATAAGTGTCTGTAGGAATCATCAGTCAGGGTCTTCTCTGGTTGCATATATAACGAAATAGTGTTGATTAGTGTTATCTAGAGTTATTGGGCTTCATCAAAGGTTTCAGCATTGAACCGACTGGTTATCTAAGAGCCGGGCTTCATCACAGGTTTCGAACTGTTTCCTAATATCGCTGAAGCAGGCTATCTATCGGCGTTTTGATGGTGATTGCGTCTCGTATGCGGCTTCGCCTGCTTGATTTTACTACTTTTCCATTCATGATAGGTTTTAGTATTGAGCCGGGCAGTATAGCAGGTTTTGAACTGATAGTTTTATGTACGAGCCGGGCATTACCAAAGGTTTTGATATCAATCTGATAGTCATTGGTGTGGATGGGTCGGCGAACCATCCTATTACATACGTTACATATATTAAGATGCATTGTTGCACGTTTGGAACTGATAGTGTTGTGTTCGAGCCTGATATTATCGTAGGTTTCGACCTGATAGATTTATATACAAATCGGGCATTGTGACAGGTTTCGAACTGATAATTTATTGTACGAGCCGGAAAGTATCACATGTTTCCAACTGATTCTTATCTATATGTATCTTACGAACCAGTCTCATTAGAATTAAAAGTAACACACATTTACATCATAAATAGCAGACCCTTGCTGATGGCTCCTACAGAAATCATCATATATGTTTTACCGTACTCTGCGCTTAATTCCAGTGCTTGAGAAAACGGATTTCTGAACTTCACCTCACGAATAGAATAACAACGTAGTCAGTAATGGTACGTGGACACAAATAAAAGCAACGTTATTAGTATAAGCTATATTCTATAATGGTGAACACAAAGCAACGTTATTAGTATAAGATATATTTTATAATATATAATAATACGTGAACACAGAGCAACGTCATTAGTATAACATATATTGTATAATAATACGTGAACACAAAGCAACGTCATTATTATAAGCTATATTGTATAATAATACGTGAACACAAAGCAACGTCATTAGTATAAGCTATATTGTATAATAATACGTGAACACAGGGCAACGTCATTAGTATAAGATATATTGTATAATAATACGTGAACACAGGGCAACGTCATTAGTGTAAGCTATATTGTATAATAACACGTGAACACAGGGCAACGTCATTAGTATAAGATATATTGTATAATAATACCTGAACACAGGGCAACGTCATTAGTATAAGCTATATTGTATAATAATACGTGAACACAGGGCATCATATTTTATCTTCATACGTGGATACAGAACAGCGCCATTAGTATAAGCTATATTTTATACGTGAATTCAGAACAGACCCTGAACAGACGTCTCATATAGGAGCAGTCTGACCCAAGCCTACTGTTTGCAAAGGCGTAGGAAAGGCGAATGTATGAAGAAAAAAGTTCAACTGTGTCAAGCAGACGGTATTATCTCTGAAGGAGGCGTGTTGAATTTCCAAACAGTGAAGACCCAGATCAGACAACACTTGTAAGGCCACGCATCTGATCACGGTTTTATCTGAATTGAAATACAGAGAACAAATAACTACGTTTTATCGATATGAGGTTTGATTTTGTACTGTTTGTATGTAAGAGATTATTTTAATAGAGCGACTAATATATCATTTGATTAAATTTGTTTCGCGTGCGAGACATGTGGACAATTATTACTTTTCATGTAAAGTACTACATTTACATGAGTACACTACATTTACATGTGGGTCACTGGCTCTACATGAAGACCACTACCTTTGCATGTGGATCACTATCTTTTCATACAAAGTTCAACATTAATATGTAGTACACTTCATTTACATTTTATCTGGTTTTACATGATTGTATAATCTTAAACCCAGAGGTGGGATGAGCTTACCAGACTCATGTATTGCCTTTTCACTGTCGGGCCCTTAACGGCTTCTCTGCAGTTGCTCTGACTTCAGCAAAGTCATTGAGTACATATTTGACAGACTTTCACAGTTGTTGTCTTGCTATGTAACACATATTGTCCTGTATTTACCGCCTCTTATGTTGTGGGCAAAGCTGACGGGGATGCCTTTATTTACACTATTTGTTAAGCTAGAGTGACATTGAGATAAGTGTGAGGTTAGGACGTCCGTGAACCGGTTAAAGCCCCCAGTGATGGTTTTGCCACTGACCGTTCCACGACGGTACTCTCTTTTTCACACTTGTTTTTGTGTTTGTTTTGTGCCTTGGTGCCTTTGTGTTTGTGTTTTTGTCCGTGCTTGATTCTTTTGTCTCGTGTGTTTGTGTGTGTGCGTGTATGTGTGTTTGGTTGTGTGTATGTTCGATTGCTTTCTGTTGGTGTTTTGGTGTTGGTTGCGTTTTGTATGTATGTGTCTTTTCCTGCTTGACATAACTACTTTTTAATTTATGGTTTTCAGGATCAGCTAGCAATGTCACCACGGGAATACCACTGACAACGACCCCTTCACAATGTATGCACTTTCTACGTAATAGTATATCTGATAAATATTCATGACTGAAATAATGACGCAATGAATTTGTACTACTGAGGTTTACAATGACACGTTTAAACAGTATATATCTCTGTATAGGTGTGAACAGCGTCTATATGGGGCAAATATTACCCCTATCCTTAACTTAGCAAACATAATAGATCCTTATCAGACGATTTCTGTTGCAATTAAATATTATATTATGTAAAATCTTATTAAATGACTAATTAAATTAACTGCTCTGATCTAATATTTCGACAACTAAGGGCCTTTTACAAATATTATCATGTCAAAATACACGTCACATTTTTGCTATATGCATTCAGCCATAAAACTAGATCAGAGCAGTTCAAGTATTTATGTATTATATCAATTCTCTATTGTGGAATATTTTCTTCATTGTAAATGATTTCATTTAAAATTATACAACATCCTGTTACTTTTTCATTTGATATGATATAATGATTCTAACAATTGTTCATGTCCATGCAATCATGTTACTTAGTGCATATGATATGTAATATCATGGTGCATATTTCATATGATATTAAGTGCTATCCTGCTACATTATTTTCATATAACTGTATATAATATTTAGTACATAATAATTACACGCAATCATGTTATTTATTTATATTTATAAATATTTCATAAATATTTATAATATTTTCAATTATTTTGTGTCATATTACATACTGTTTATATTATTTAATGTTTTATATCATGATACATTACTTCATATAGTATTTATAGTATCATGACTAAGCTTGTATTTCAGTTCTGTCTGATCTGGGCCTTCTTTGTTTACAAAGTGATACAAATACGTATGTATGGGGTTATGATATGACGCAATCTATGACGTAATGTATGACGTAATCTATGACGTATTTATGGAGTAAAGGGTGCATATGGTTTACTTTATGCGGACCTGCACAATCGATGGAGTTGTTGGTCCTTCAGTGGTTATATCCATAGAGTAATTGTTTCTTGAAACGTGAAACTTGAATAAATTGATTAAACAACTATTATTGCAAATAATGCTTTCAATAGCGTTGTACACTAACAAAAAGAAAATCAGAAAGAAATAAAACTAGAGAGAGGATATACAATACACAAATTTGCACATTCAATATTACATTAACCTAGAGTTCTGAGACCTCAACGGATGTTGATATCAGTAGTTCAAGGTCAATGCAACAAGTCAAGGGTAACCTTCAGAATTATAAACGTGTTTTCATTTGGGAAGGCGTTAATGTTTTAGATACAGATCGTGTTTACACACTATCTTGTTCATACTTATATCTTGTTTACACAAATATATTGTTTACATATATACCTTGTTTACACGCATATCTTGTTTACACACATATCTTTTTTACACATTATTATATCTTGTTCACAAACATATCGTGTTTACATATATATATTGTTTACACACATATGTTGTTTACGGACATATCTTATTTACACACGTATATTGTTTAAACAAATATTATGTTTTCCCACAGATCTTGTTTACACATATAATTTTAGAAATATATATTTTTTGCGCACAATAACTTTACCAATATATCTTGTTTACACATATTTCTTATCTACACATATCTTGTTTACTAGTGCTTCCAGCTACATGCGCTATATGTAATGGACCTCCCATACTATGTGAAAGGCTGTACACATATGCAACATGTACCTACCCAAACAACTTGTGTATGAATTCCATCAGGAACTCCCGAACAGGAACCAGAACCGTTGTCAGATCGTATTTTTTAGATAATATTCTATCTCAATTCTGATCTACCAGAGTGGTAACAAATCAGTGTTTTATTTAGAGCCTACTCGCTATGAAAGGCTTGTATTTATTTTGAAAAACAAAACAGTGCATACCCAGATCGGAAGAGTTTTTCCAAAAGCTCGCTTATCTAGGTATACAGTGTTTGCAAATGGCAGTACATATTTGTCCCGGATTCAAACAAAAGTTAACTTGTTTAATTAACAATTTCCCTGTGTAACTATTTATGTTAGATTGTATATGTTTTATTATTTGTACTATATTATTATTTGACTATTTATGTTTAACGTTTATACCAATTCCGTGTGTGACGTTTTGGGTGTAATCGTTAGTGTCATTTTCATGTGTGACTATCTATGTTTGACCTTTGAACCATTTTACTGTGTGACTATTCAGAAGATACATTTGTACCATTTCTCTGTGTGACTATTCAGGAAATACATGTGTACCATTTCCTTGTGTGACTATTTAGGAGATACATTTGTACCATTTTTCTGTGTGACTATTCAGGAAATACATGTGTATCATTTCGCTGTGTGATTATTCAGCTGGTACGTTTTTACCATTTCCCTGTGTGACTAATCATGTGTAACTTTTATACCATGTCCATGTGTGACTTTTAATTTGTGTGTGTGACTATTTGTACGATGAATTTGTGTGACTATTTATGGGTGACCTTTTGTACCGTGTCAAAGTGTGACTATTCGTGTATGACTTTTCAAAACAATTCCATGTGTAATATCGTACTATACGTGTGTACTATTTCCCTGTTTAACTTTTCCCGTAAAAGTAATGACACCATGAATATCCGTTGGCTTAATTTGTATGATTATATAAGTATACATGACTTTTTGCATTTCAAGAAATTTTAACCCTTTCGGTGTCAATGTCTAATTGTCGTCTGCAAACCAATTTTGATAAATCATTCGGTAAAAAGGGGATAAGATACATACATGCAAATTTCAAAGGAATAAAGTATATGCATGTACATCTATATAGATACAGCGTTTGAGGCAAAAAGTGAAGTCCCTGATCAGACGCCGCCTTGAAAAGGTTGCGTATGATCTGGGACTGAGCTGTTAAGCTGCGGTTTTGCGACAATGGCGGTGAAAGTGTTAAAGTTAAATAATAATTTTCTATAAACAAACTGAGCAGAGGCTGGTCAGACAGCTTGTACAGGAGTAATCTGGTCTGAGTTTATTACATTTGAACTTCGATATCTCGAACTAGAATGCCTCGAATTACTTGATAACTCGAATTAAAGTTCGATACTTCCATATTTTATAATATAGATTGAATTAGTGTTTAAACCCCCAGTGAATTTTGTCACTGACGTTCCAAGGCGGTACTTCCATCTTCCCCTTATTGTTTGTTTTGTCTTTGTGCGTCTCTTTATATTTTAATAGTTATGTCTATTTTATAGATTTGCTGTGTTTTCTTGTGTTGGTGTTCGAGCTGTATGTGATGTTTCCTGCATGACTAATATTTGTACTTTTATACTAAAATGTATCACTACTTAATCTAGAAACGCACGTGACAGCTTCCTGTGTGTCAAAAGTAATTTAAAAACTCATTCAAGAGATTACAGCATTACTTTCGACCTTCACTAAGCAGTGCAGTTGAGAAATTGTCCAAATTAGAATTCGGATGTTTCGAATGTCTTTTATCTCGAAGTGATTTTTATGGCCCCTTGATATTTGAGATCCAACCTCGTTGGTTAAATTTACCAAAGAGGAGCATTAACTTGAGAAAAGGAAAACGACTATAAGGGTGTAGTTTGATTTCAATGTAATGAATATATCATTTGCTCCTATGGAACAAATACTCCGTTTATTACAATGGTTTGAAAGGGGAATTTTGTAGAGCCGTCAAGACGTCAATTGAGAGTACCGCCTTGGCACGGACAGTAACAAAAACACCACTGGGGGTTTAAATCTTGTTACGGACGTCCTTACCTCATACTTTTTTTGCTACTGACTGTGCCAAGGCGGTACTCTCTTTGTCACTCTTGCTTTTGTTTGTCTTGATTCTTTGTACTTGTCCTTTTGTTCATGTTTGGAATGTTTATCGCTAGTCCTTGTGTATTTATTTGGGTTATGTGCGTTGTTTGGGTTCGTAGTTGTGTATGTGTGTGTGTGATGCTATCTATATATATGTGTGTTTTTGATGGTTGCGTCTTGTATGTGGCTTTGCCTGCTTGACTTTACTACTTTTCCATTTGGTATGCCACAGATTAACCATTTTCTTTATCTAAATGCTTATTATTGTTCTCGATAATTGACGTCTTGACGGCTCTGTAAAATTCCTTTTTTAAACCATTGTAATAAACGGAGTATTTGTTCCATAGGAGCAAATGATATCTTCATTATATTGAATTCCAAACTACACACTTCTAGTCGTTTTCCTTTTTAGAATTTATAGTCTTCACAACAGCAGGTGTTAAGTGCGTGTGTGGCGGCCGTAAAACGTCGCCACGTACTTCATTCTCAGTGTTGTTATACCTTCTGATCCTTCGGGATTATGAGTTTCAGTACTTCTTGTTTTGAAAATTGAATACCGCTTAAGCTGGTGCTAGGGGGAGTGAGCAGTGTTGCACTTTCAAGTGCTGTTCATGAACAGACACAATAAAACCGAGTCTGCAATTTTCTCTTTTTGTGTTGCAATTATTGCTCTCGGGGGATCACCTCCCTTCAGAATTTATTCTCTTAAAGTCACCCTAGTTTTACAAATAGTGTAAATAAAGGTATCCCCGCCGGACTTACCAACAAAATAGAAGACGGTAAACACATGACATTAGGTAAAACATAGCCTAATAACTGTGAAAATCAGTCAAATATGTACTCAATGACTTTGCTGAAGTCAGAGCACCTGCAGGGAAGCCGTTAATGGCACGGCAGGGAAAAAGTAATACATGAGTCTGGTAAGCTCATCCCGTATCTGAGTTTAAGAGTATACCATCATAGAGTACTACCCTCGGTCTGTCATCGCGCAAGCTAAGAGGGAAGCGTAGCGACCGACTGTAAAAGGGTCGATAACCAAACATGCAGTGCGTTGCAATATAGTGGGGTCATAAACATTTTCTTAAAAATTTTAATGCGTTTTATAAACAAATCGCGAAAATGGATATGAACCCGAATTTTCCTAAGTTTGTAGATAACATCCCCATAATATTCTGATTGAGAAATAACTTATTCCTGATAAATTTTAGCAGCGGTAATGATCATTATCTAGGACCGGTGTGCTGCATTGTACATATTTTTAAAAAAATATTTTTACCCTAATATGTCAATGTTACTTAAAAAAGGTCGTGCAGATCATAGTTTGGATATTATCGAATTTCTATGCTGATGCTAACAATGTATTGATTGGTGAAAGCCATTCACATCGATGTTTTTGTTTGGTAAATAGTGTCGACCTTAACAGAGTTTTCACTCGGATGTTCGCTGATCTGTTTGACACTTTGTTACAAGTACCAATCACTCATGTGCGTTCACATAAAAACAGCTAATGAATATTCATAATGACTTTATTTTAACATGAATATTCAACAGGGTAAGGGCTAAATATTTAAAATATGATTCCAAATTTGTTCGGAATTAATCTCGTATAAATAATAATGGTTGCATAAAAGTGGAAAAGTCACACAGAAAAGGACACGACACCATACACCATCAAACACAAAAACGGCACAGCCACTGACGAACCCTAACGGAACGCATATTAGGACATAAAACATTTAACATTAAGCATATAAAAACTACTGACAACATGTCAGAACTACTGACAACATGACGAGACCACTGACTTATAGTCAAGACCACTTCATAATAATTGTCAAAACTACTGACGACATGTCAAGGTCACTGACTAATTGTCAAGGCCACTTCCTAATTGTCAAAAACTACTGACAACATGCCAAGACCACTGCCTAATTGTCAACACTACTGACAACATTTCAAGACTACTGACAACATGTCAAGACCAGTGACAACATGTCAATATGATCGTCTTTTCAAGCATCTGCAAATAGAGTAGACCAATATCAGACCACAGATGAACTTTAATAGATAGCTTACTTTCTACAATGGTTACAATGCTCCACCTCCCATATTTCATTATAACTGTTTTGTTCATAACTATTCAGTAGGTATTGAAATTTTGAATACATAATGGTCAGAGAAAGGTTTAAAGATTGATTGTCTCGTTAAAGGTGCAGTGACAATCAAACCTGTCAACGGGCCATGTTATCTGGATCACCTGGCAGTGCGCAATGTGTCAATTTTAACGAGAACTACGTGTATACCCGAGAGTTTGAGTGTACCTACTGTTGTACGAGTGACAAATGCAACACCCCCTTGCATCCAGCGAACTCCACACTGCTGTGATCGATGTCTTCGGTAGATCTTGACCCAGACCCCGTAATTACTTATAATATTTGGACAGCCAAGGAATTTCGACAGTCTATGTATTTTGAAAGATACACTAATGCAAAAAGTGAAGATTCGGGTCAAAGATTGATTAGTATATAAGTTCAATTTAAATCTCGAAAATAGATCCAAACAATGTATATATTCAGCAATATAAACTAATAAACGGTGATGTGATACAGACTATCCTAAATACTTATGGTCATTAGGGTATAAAAACGGTTGTGTTCTGCATTAGAGATAGTTATCAAGTATCTGGTTGGTCTTAGCTTCAGATTCACTCACTTTCTGACAAATCAGATGGTTGAAATTGTATTATCGAGTAACTAATTGGTCAGATTTTGTTCCATCCATGCCCCGACCAATCATATGTCTGAGAGTGTGTATTACCAAATATATGATTGGTCCCATTTTCACCTTCACCTATCCTCTGACAAATGCGATAATTATAATTAGAGTATAGCATCAAGTATCTGATTGGTCCGATTTTCAGTAAACTATAATTTTGTCCAATCGTATGAGAGGATGAATTCAGACTCAAAGCAAACGTCTTATAGTCGCGCGTCCTGGGTATTTATTCGTTGTACAGTATCGTACCTTGAGTAGTAATAAAAAGTTCACTGGGTCACTGTCATTGTGTGTTCATTATTGAAGCCAGTTCCCCGTGCTTAATAAATCTAACTAATTGCATCGACAGGTGTTCATATTTAACATCACACACGGAAGACCTGAATTTCAAAAAACAAAGGCTGACGTGCATACAGTAATTGCATCAGGCGGTTTAAAACAAAGACTTTACTACAGTAATCCCTGGCATAATGCAACATAGACTTTACTACAGTAACCCCTGGCCTAATGCAACATAGACTTTACTACAGTAACCCTTGGCTTAATGTAACATAGACTTTACTATAGTAACCCCTGGCTAAATGCAACATAGACTTTACTACAGTAACCCCTGTCTAAATACAACATAGACTTTTCTACAGCAACCCCTGGCTTAATGCAACATACAATTTGCTACAGTAACCCCTGGCTTAATGCAACATAGACTTTACTAGAGTAACCCCTGGCTTAATGCTACATAGACTTTACTACAGTAACCCCTGTCTTAATTCAGCATAGACTTTACCTTTCTTAATGCAACATAGACATTTGTTCTGTATGTGGTGTTTCCTGCATGACTCATTTTTGTACTTTTACTATAGTAACCCCTGGCTTAATGCAACAAAGACTTTACTACAGTAACCCCTGACTTAATGCAACATAGACTTTACTAGAGTAACCCCTGGCTTAATACAACATATACTTTACTACAGTAACCTATGACTTAATGCAACATAGACTAGAGTAACCCCTGGCTTAATGCAACATAGACTTTACTACAGTAACCCCTGGCATAATGCAACATAGACTTTACTAGACTAACCCCTGGCTTAATGCAACATAGACTTTACTACAGTAACCCCTGGCTTAATGCAACATAGACTTTACTACAGTAACCCCTGGCTTAATGCAACATACACTTAATAGAGTAACCCCTGGCTTAATGCAACATATACTTTACTACAGTAACCCCTGACTTAATGCAACATAGACTAGAGTAACCCCTGGCTTAATGCAACATAGACTTTACTACAGTAACCCCTGGCATAATGCAACATAGACTTTACTAGACTAACCCTTGGCTTAATGCAACATAGACTTTACTACAGTAACCCCTGGCTTAATGCAACAAAGACTTAATAGAGTAACCCCTGGCATAATGCAACATAGACTTTACTAGACTAACCCCTGGCTTAATGCAACATAGACTTTACTACAGTAACCCCTGGCTTAATGCAACATAGACTTAATAGAGTAACCCCTGGCTTAATACAACATATACTTTACTACAGTAACCCCTGACTTAATGCAACATAGACTAGAGTAACCCCTGGCTTAATGCAACATAGACTTTACTACAGTAACCCCTGGCATAATGCAACATGGACTTTACTAGACTAACCCCTGGCTTAATGCAACATAGACTTTACTACAGTTACCCCTGGCTTAATGCAACATAGACTTAATAGAGTAACCCCTGGCTTAATGCAACATATACTTTACTACAGTAACCCCTGGCTGAATGCAACATAGACTAGAGTAACCCCTGGCTTAATGCAACATATACTTTACTACAGTAACCCCTGGCATAATGCAACATAGACTTTACTAGACTAACCCCTGGCTTAATGCAACATAGACTTTACTACAGTAACCCCTGTCTTAATGCAACAAAGACTTTACTACAGTAACCCCTGGCTTAATGCAACATAGACTTTACTACAGTAACCCCTGGCTTAATGCAACATAGACTTTACTAGACTAACCCCTGGCTTAATGCAACATAACCTTTACTACAGTAACCCCTGACTTAATGCAACATAGACTTTACTAATGTAACCCCTGACTTAATGCAACAAAGATTTTACTACAGTAACCCCTGGTCATCAACAAGACGTCTATTTATGGGATTGTATTGCATGTGGTAGCTTCATGCAGGTCAAATATAATACAGATTTTACTTTTTAAGTTACTTTTGACCTGCATTAAGCAACCACCTGCTATGTTATACTCCCATGTTCAATATTTAATTGTCCGATTAGAGCTGGGTCCATGCTTTTAAAACTTTTAGTTGAGTCTAGGTTCGTTCTCAAGTTTATGACTGGTCAGATTTGAGCCTTTGGTTCAAATCTGACCAATCTAAAGCTTGAGAACTCAAATATGACCAATCAAAAGCTTGAGAACGAACTCAGACTCAACTAAAACGATTTATAAGCATTGACCCAGGTTCTACTGTAATTCGTATGACATATTGTTTCTCATACCAAGTGTATGAAACGTGCTACATTCCCTCTAGCGATTGCCAATGACCACCACAGGAGTTTATACCGCTTCATGACAGTCTATATAGGCTATACAATAAACAAGGGTTCCGACTGATAGAACGGATACTCATGTACCTCAAGTACAAAAAAGTATGTAATTCTTACATTTTATATGATAATTTCGTAATTCTTTCAGTTACTGAAAGTAAAGAAATTTCACTATCGAGTAAGTATACTCTTCTGACGGTATCAAATATATTATAACAAATCCAACTATGATTTTCTAAAACAATTACTTGTTTTCTGGGCCATTGACAAACATTCGTCGTTCACCCCGGTTTCACTCTATCACAGCTATAACCTGACCATGTGCATTTCAAAACAAGGCGTGATTCATCAGAACGACTCAATTCTATCACCGATCTCCACCTTTTTAGTTCCCAGCATAAAACGAATGATGAAAAACTATCAAGTTTTTTCAGTTAGCTTTAAATCGTCAAGGAAGGATACATTGAACGTGACGTCACGGATTTCCCATGTTTTCCTTCGCTCATCCAATGAAATGGCTCCATTCATATTTTTTTCCAAATGACAGCACCCGAAATAGAAACATATCGGCAGACTGAAAGGCTAGTAGCTAGTTGCTTATGTACAAAACAAATGGAGATTGGTGATGGAATTTGGTTGTTTTATTTAACCACGTCCTCTTTTGAACTGCAAATCGCCAGGTTATTGCTGTGATATAGTGAGACCGGGGTGAACTAACGTTTGTCAATGACACAGAAAACATGTGAATCGTTGAGAAAATCATTGTTGGATTGATATTTGTACATAAGTTACCGCCGGAAGATTATATATATATATTTTTTAAAAGAGACTAAATGTTATATGGCTTTAAAATATTTAATTAATAACTTAAAAATGCGCGACGCGTTTCATCAGATCATCAGGCGCAATATTATGACGTCATGACTTTGTTGTCTTGACGTCGACGTCCCTACTTCCTGTAAGGCTGGTAACTCTGTCAGACAAATGTTTGAATTAGAAATTAATTGCATTGAGGGTTGGTTTAAATTTTTGTACAAAATATTTTTATTTTTCTAGCCTAGCTGAAACACTATCTGTCTTTAATTCAAAAAAGGGAAATATTTCATATTGAAGGGTTTTGATTCCGCATTTTTCTAAGTGTTCGCTTAAAGGAATTTGTCCTGTTGATGGGTCTCTAATTTGCTGTGAATGGATAGTTCTTCTTGTTCTCAATTTGTCACCAGTTTGTCCTATATAAAACTATCTGCATCCAGTGCCAGTAAGAACATATTTAAACATATTTAAACTGTTTTAATTTAAAGACAGATAGTGTTCGCTGTGATCGTGCTACTTCAGAACTGCACAATTCAAGATTCGAAAGATTATCTATTAATGTTATGTAGCTTTGTCTTATTTACTGGTATTTTTATGCCAGGTCTATCGTCCTGGGAAATTTCGCCCTACATAATTTCCAGCTGGATCGTTAGACGTTACGTATGACTATCACATATGTTTTGTAATTCTGAAGTTATATATGAAAATGGTCTGTGATAGTAAGGCTTGACTAGAAAAATCTCTACATCAACAGCTAAATTACAAATGTGATAAAATCAAACTTCAAATGGAATTCATTGACCCATTCCGGTGACCTTAACCCTTCTCTTGCTGAATTTTAAAAATAATCCCATGCCCTGTTGTATAATAACATATATATTCACTGTGTGCAAGTATTTCGCTGTACAATCACTGCTGACCTGTGGAGTGCACTGGTTGCACAATAAATTTGTAAATAGTGCAGACCCTGATGAGACAGCTCCTACTGGAGCTGTCTCATCTGGGTCTTCACTATTTACAGGTAGAAATATTGGTGTGAATAGCAAGCGAAGGGTTAAAACCATTTCCCCCTCTCTAGTCTCTACAAATAAATACAATCTAAATAAGATTTCTTAACCTTAGTGTTTATACATTCTCTTTAAAATATTACAGCATTCTTGTATTAAAAATCTAAAATAAAAGCTACAGGCTGTCGTCTTCCTGACATATCCCTGAGTTATGTGTTTTCGACGATCTAACGATTTTCCTGATCGCATTCGAATATCTATTTAGTCTTTATTTTCCACTGGCGTTATCTTAAGGTGTATATGTTTATATGAATTCACGTAGTGGCTTGAAATCCTGCAAGGTTATTAGAAAGAATGTACATGAATGAGATCATCGAAAGAATATGACCGTCGAAAACACATAAAGGGGGGATATAAATTTGTGCACTGAACCATGTTCAGTGATTGTCCAAATTACAGTGTGTCCAAAACTGTTTTTGCTTCGGGGGGATCACCTCCCTTCAGAATTTATAATCTTCACAACAGCAGGTGTTAAGTGCTTGTGTGGCGGCCGTAAAACGTCGCCCCGTACTTCATTCTCAGTGCTGCTATACCTTCTGATCCTTCGAGATCATGAATTTCAGTACTTCTTGTTTTGAAAATTGAATACCGCTTAAGCCGGTGCTAGGGGGCGTGAGCAGTGTTGCACTTTCAATTACTGTTCATGAACAGACTCAATAAAACCGAGTCTGCAATTTTCTCATTTTGTGTTGCAATTTTTGCTCTCGGGGGATCACCTGCCTTCAGAATTTACTGTTACATGCAGCAGATGAGAACAAATTCATTGAATCATATTTTTACTACGGTGTTTGGCTGAATTTTAATGTTTTATGGATAGATAAATACTTTACAGGTATGAGCAAAATACAGTAAATTTGCTATGGATACAAAATACAAAAGCATATACATTTTTGAAGCACATATTTTCTATATTTGGATAAGTGATGACAGCACTGTGTTTACACTTGTGAATACTTATACTAATGACGTCATCAGTTCTGTAATAACATGAAAGCACACACTGATGAAAAGTCACTGAAATGGGTCAGTGAAACGGGGAAGTGTTTATTAGATCTATAGAACTATCTAGATAGTCTTATCTTCTATAGTATTTTATTGGAAATATTTCAGCTAAAGGCAGGACTGGAAAAGGCGTGCAGGCTCATTGAAGGTAACGTTCTATAAATATGAATAATAGTTATTTGTTTAGTTACTTCTAATTGGTTTTGATTTCTTACATCAATGTGTGCGTATACATGTAAGCCTTATTGCATCACAATTTTTGAGTATGATGTCACCAATATATGTGTAAATATCATTCTCAATGTGTAGGACGATTCTGGTCGACTCGGTACCAAACCAATTCGGTACCTAGATGACTCGGTACCTAGACTATTCGGTACCTCAAACGATTCGGTACCATATAAATTTTTACCCTGGTCAATTCGGCACCACCTTTAAAATATTATTTATTTATTATCTATATATTTCTTAATTAGTAGTTGAAGTTAAACTAGTAATAGTAGTTGTATTTTGCATGAAGTTATATTTTATATGTTTTAATAAAGACGAAATTCGGTCGAATATGGAAAAAATAGTCAAACAGGGAGAGCCACACACGAAATGACACCGCACCAAACACCATTTAACAAAAAACAGTAAAGCCACAAGACAAAACATAACAGGACGCATATCAAGACGAAACACATTAAACATTAAGCATATTAAACAACAAAATTGACCGTAGACTGAAAGCAGGAGTGCCGCCTTGGAATGGTCAGCAGCCAAAAAAGGGCTACTGGGGGACTTAAACCTGGTTTACGGGTACCCAACCTCGTCCTTATCTCACTTTCACCAAAGTCAAAATGTAAATAAAATTCCCCCTCCAGACAACTCCACAACATGATGTCTGCCAAAATGAAAATGATTTGAAAATAAACGTTAGAGGTAAACAAGCGACGTCATCATGTAAATGACGTCATAATTTAAAAATACGGGAAAACTATTTGAAACACTTCTACATCGACATTTAATAAAAGATAAATCGCAAGAAGATACAATTACTAGTGGATATTAAACATGCACAACTGTTTTGTTTGAAAACGAATAAACTTGACATCGTAGACATGTACTCGATGACTATTCAGAGGTCAGAGCAGCTGTGGAGAAGTCATTTGGGGTACGACAGAACTGGCAAAATACAAATATCTAATTTCTTCCCTCCGTAAACGGGTTTAAGAGGGAATCTTCATAGAGTATTAAGCCTTTCCCGTCGTCGCACAAGCAAAGAGGAAAGCATAATGACCAACTGTAAAGGGGTCGACCACCAAGCATGTAGTGTGCTGCAATATAGAGGGGTCATATCCCTTTTTAATGAATTGTTTTATACGTTTGACAAACAACGTATCAAAATATGTGTGTCCAATAATTTAAATTCTGAAGGGTGGTGATCCCCCGAAAGCAGATCGACTATGATCCCACCGCCTAGATTAGTTAATTGAGTAAATTGGTGTGTTGTACTACCGACACAATTAATGGTATATATCATGTAGGTGTGAATAATTAGGGGTTTTACCGGTCAATAATACTTTGTTTCTTTGATGGAAGCCGAATTTGATCACATCTCCTAGATTCGGTGGATGCAAAAGTCGTCCGGACCGCGCAGACCATGAAAAATGGGTTTATGAGGGGTATTTTATGTGTTAACCCTTTCCCTGTTCTTTGTTTACTCAACATTTAAATACGTACTGAATATTCATGGACATAACAGTTATACAAAAAAGTGGAAAGTGAAACATTGTAGACATTTTAGAAAGCAAAGAAACAGATTTATCAAATAAATTCCATTAGCAAACAGAGCAGACCCTGATTAGACGGCTCCTCTAGGAGCCGTCTGATCTGGGTCTACTCTATTGGCAAGTACATGAAAACACGCTTATATGAGGGAAATGGTTAAAAGTATGGTATAGTATTTTAAAACCTATTTTTATCATTTACAGTAAAAACAATGGGGTAATACCTAGATTTTTGTTATTACTGTACAACGTTTTACACCAGTCAAATTCCGCTTGGACCACGGAAAAATCCTCCGGACTCGTGCGGACCAGACAAATGGGTGTAAAACTAGTGCATACTTAAAACAACCAAAATATCATGAATCTGTGCATGTGAATGGTGATGCAAAGAGTGTGAGAATAGTTAAAAGATAAAAGCAGATTATTGTTAATTTATTTGATAGGTTGCGACACGTGGCGACAGTTAAAGTTTAACGCTGCCGTTATAGGAGAGGACCTAATCAGCAGGTGCTAATAGGCAGAGATGCGTTGGTATACAGTCTCGATATATCCGAAGGCCGGGCGCGCCCCAGGGCCGAACTAGCCCCGGTCTCTCCTACATGTATATCACTTTTTCAGTCGCACTTATCTGTTATTGCATTTACAAAAAATACTAAAAACTTTATTATTTGAACCAGTTTTCAACCAGCTGAATAATAATTATTATTTCACTCATAAAAAGGAAAGTGCATGTAACCAGACCATAGTTTCCCTGTATGGATCCCCGATATGTTATGTACATGTTAGTATGTTTACACTTGTATGTATGTTCATGTGCGTGGTGAGTGTGCACGGGAGAATCGGTTAAGTGTGAGTTGACATGGTGAGTGAAGCATATCAAGTCACCTGACCGTAGTTAATAAGCTAAACCTCTTTTCCCGCTTCCAATATTCTGGCTATAACTCTCTAACTAAACGGACGTCTATATCATAGAAAACTCTCCGTGGCTATTGCTTGTATTCTTCTCATAACGACCAGCTGGTAAGCCTTCTATTTGTTATATTTAGGATTTAATTTACAATTCTGTCATTTGTTCGGTTAAAGGCATTTCAAAGCTCCTTATATAAGTGACCCCCCCCTATATACACAGTATCCAGCTGGGCTCCTGCAGTGTCCAGTCAGGGTCCATAGCCATAAGAGATAAAGTTATGCAATTATACATTGATCCTCTGTGATGGTAGCCCGCCTTATCAATTTGTGTATCAGATACCTGACAGTCGGGTCCCAAAATACACAGCATGGGGTTAATGGGTCAACATTCCTTTCGAAATGCCTTTAACAATGAATCAAGTCGGTTACGCTATTTGAATTTCGATACGCGAGTCTTATTATTCAACTCTGGCTCAACATTGTACTCATCATTTCTATTTTGTATTTCAGACCCTTATTACTTTTTACATATATATACTGATTAAAAGAACTCAACAACCCTTCTGGATCCGTTTATGATTCTGACCCCGGGTTACAAATGGCGACCACGACGATTTAATCACTACTGGGGTCAGTCTGGCATCTCCGTCTTCGTCCGACGACGGATAGAGAGAGGAGGCTCTATATGTAGAGTTAGGCGAATTAGAAGTCTGTTAGAGTTCGGCGAACTGGAAGAGGCACCTGAAGGGACGGGACGCTGTCGCTAAGTACTTCTACCGGTCAGCGTTGGATATCTTCGCCCAGGCAACTGGATAGCTAGTGTTCGTTTTTTATATACCGCGTTACCAGTGTATAGGCCTTAATATTATTTTTTTAAATAGTGCACTAATTTTCAAGGCGCCTAGTGATAGTTGTGACCCAGTGATGTAATCGCGCGGGATACGAGATCTTACGAGACCACCGCTGGAAGTGACATCTGCTGCAACATCGTTGGATGTGACGAACTTTTGTGTGTGTAAATAGTGAATTGTGTGGATATTTGGATGTGCTGGACACAGTCCACGTAAGTTATTTTATCTTTGTTGCATCTGTGTATATATTGCCATGTTCTATTATTTTTGATTTTGGGGTCTATCACCAGTTCTCGTTTCTTATCAAACGTGACATACATTTGCTCCGGATTCGGAACGCTTCGTTTCGAATCAGCTGTTTTTGTAGGTCAGCTGTTTGTTTTCATTTTGTTCGTTGTTTCAGTTACTTTTGAGCCTTATATTAGCTTTTTGTAACATATTTTCAGTTTAACGATGGGTCGATAATGGATCTACTGTTTAAATTTATCTAACCCTTAAGTTTCATTGCTGTATTTTGAGTTTTGGTGATTTGCCACGAAATAATTTCATAGAGCAAGTTGAACAGATCAAATGTGACAGATCTAGTTACGAGAGTGCAATATTTATTGGTGAAATGTGATTATATTTGATGCAACATGTGTGGTGTTGATTGAGTTGTTTAAATTGATTTATATACTTGTGTTTATTGTATAACTTGCTAGCTGGTCAATATATCTTATGAGACTTTGATATGACATTTTGACAGGTTTTCTATTCTTTTTCCTTCATCTGTCTATCTTCTTCGTCTGTTCTTTCTTCTTCAATTTTCTTTACTAATTGCTAGCATCACATGCACAGTGAGTGGAGAATCTGGAGTGAGGAAGAATGCCGTGTTTGCTGACGAATATCAGGAAGGTGACAATTTAGTGTGATAATGACTTTGTTTATTATTTTGTGAATATTGTAAGTATATTAGCCCTGATATATGCCCATTTTACCTCCTGGTCTGTTGTTGTGAAGTTATATGCTGGGTCTAGTGTATGTAGTTTGATCATATGATGTAGTATGGTGGATAGAGCAGTTAGTTACTGGTAGATTGTTTTGATTGGCATATTTTTCTTCGGGATACTGTAGTTTCTGCAGCTGGGGTTTAGTTTAGTGTTTAATTCATTGGATTGGTGTTAAGGTGTTTTTTATTGTGGTTTAGTTATTCTGCAGTTACTTCTATTCATAGTTTATAGCAAGTAGCTTAGGTACGCCAGTCTTAGACTATGGCTAGTTCCCTTTCAGAAAAGGAGCTTGTTGCAGCTTTGGAAGCTACAGGTAATTATGTGGTACAGAAAAAAAGTACTACTCCCATTTCTGCCCCACTCCAACCCCATTTAGCAGATTTTATGCCTTCTACACCGAAATTTGATTTGCAAAATGTTTTACCCTCTGTAGGCCGTGGTGCCAGGTTAAAGACCTCTACCCCATTTCATTTACAGGATTTTCTTTCAGGGGCCCATGGTGACTTACCAGTAAAAACAAATACCCCCACCACCCCTGCCTTTTCTACACATACATCTAGTAATAATACTAGTGCCCAGTATGGTGTTGCTGCACCTTTGCCGAAAATCCCACCCTTTTCGGGGGATGACTTGAAAGGTGATTCCACATATTTGGAATGGAGGTTTGAGATCAGGTGCTTAATGCACGATACCGATCTGCCTTCCGCTAGACTTTCACAGGCCATTCGTGGTTCTTTGAAAGGCACTGCTAGGTCAGTGATGATAAGCTTGGGAGAAGATGCCTCTTTAGATTCTATTCTCTTCAAGCTAGATAAGCTTTTTGGTGATGTCTCTACACCAGGAATGGTGATGCAAGAGTTTTTTAATTGTTACCAGAAACCGGATGAATCGGTAACCAGGTTTGGCTGTAGACTTGAGTGTCTGCTAAGGCTTGCCTCTGGCCCTGGTCAGCTTGATAAGACAGCCATGAATGGCTTTCTACGTCATAAATTCTGGACGTCATTGGCATCTGAGAAGCTGAAGAGCCAGACACGTCATAAATATGACGAGATTACAGATTATGACGAGCTCATTAAGCAGGTCAGATCTGTTGAGAAGGAGTTTGAAGTGAGTACTGTGGTACCCCCTCCTTCTAAGAAGGCAGCACAGCAGCCCATAGTTGCAGAGTCTCAGATCTCTGACTTGGACAAAAAGTTTGTAAAGGAACTGGACAGTCTGGAAAAACGCATCAACTCTAAGATTGATGATAAATTTAACCAGATCCTGCACAAACTGGACTCTTTGCCAGCTAGTGTTCACTCTAGTGAAACACCCTCACCCACACCAGACACTGCAAACATCAACAGCAACAACAACATGAACAACACTAACAACAACAACAACAACACACATAACAGACCATATAACAGGAGATTTCCCAACAGATATAATAGAGGGAATAGAAGGAATTATCAGAATCATGGTAACAGGTATTCTCAGAATCCTTTAAACTAGTAGCAGCCTCTGTAGATGGCCACACAGAGGTATATTCTGAGAATAAAGGCCAACCACTTTTAGGCAGGCTTGTTGGTAACTCTAATGAGTCTACCATATTGCTTCATGACAAGGATGTCACCGCTTTAATAGATAGTGGCTCCATGGTTACCACAGTCTCTCGATCTTTTTACTTGTCTTTACAAGACAGACCCCCACTGCAGAGTCTTGATTCTCTTCTTGATGTGTCAGTGGCTGATGGATCTAAACTCAATTACTTGGGTTACATAGAGACGACTGTGGTAGTACCATTCATAGCTAATTTTAGCTTACCTGTGCCGGTACTTGTTGTGCCAGACACAGATTTAAATCATGCCTGTCCAGTTATTGTAGGCACCAATGTTCTGAGATCTCTGAAGTTAAGAGTATCATCAGGATCTGTATCTTCGGATATCCCTGATGAATGGCAGTTAGCCATTGATAGTCTTAATTACAAGACTTACACAGTTAAGGCTTGCAGTCGAAAGCCTATTTCGGTAGAGCCCTACCAGACTGTAATGATCAATGGATTTGTTCGAAATATTGATCAGGATGTAACGGATATTGTTACAGAAACCATTGTGCAGTCTTGTTATTCGGTTTGTCCGAGAGTTGTTAAACTCAGTCAGACTGACTATAGCAGAATACCTGTGAAGGTCTGCAACATGACTGCCAAACCTATCACGATTAAGCCAAGATCAGCTGTATGTCAAGTCAGTGAGGTCAAGGTAATTGATACCATTGCCTCTGAAGTCCCAAGTTCTGTTGCGGACAAGAAGGGATTCTCTATTTTAGAGGAACTTGGAGTCAAGGTAGACACCACAGCTTTGACTCCAGAACAAGTCTTGCGTGCTCAGCAAGTGTTGGGCAATTGGGAGCACATATTTTCACGTGGTCTCACAGACTTGGGGTGTGCTGATCTTGTCAAGCACAATATCGAATTGATAGACGAGAAACCTTTTAAACAGCCCTATAGGAGGATAC
Source organism: Azorinus chamasolen (assembly GCA_963576725.1). Classification (NCBI taxonomy): domain Eukaryota; kingdom Metazoa; phylum Mollusca; class Bivalvia; order Cardiida; family Solecurtidae; genus Azorinus; species Azorinus chamasolen. The sequence continues at coordinate 71,120,790 of OY755250.1, read as the reverse complement.
CCCCTGGAATGTATGAGGAGGTTAGACAGCATTTGAAAGACATGCTGGCAGCAGGTGCCATTCGAGAGTCTAATAGCCCATTCTCTTCAAATGTGGTATTAGTCAGGAAGAAAGACGGCTCTTTGCGGTTCTGTATTGATTACAGACTGTTGAATAACAGAACACGTAAAGATGCCTACATGCTGCCTCGCTTTGATGATACTGTCGATACACTTGCTGGATCCCAGTTTTTCAGTAAACTCGATCTTCGATCTGGATACTGGCAAGTGGAGATGGAAGAGAAGGACAAGGAGAAAACGGCATTCTCTGTCGGAAACCTTGGCTTCTATGAGTGCGAGCGCATGAGTTTCGGGCTCTGTAACGCGCCGGCGACATTTCAAAGGTTAATGGAGAAGTGTATGGGCGAGCTCCATCTCAGGGAGTGCCTCATCTTCATAGATGATATACTGATCTTCTCCAAGACGTTTGAGGAGCACACTCAGCGACTCGAGGCTGTCTTTCAAAGGTTGTCTCAGCACAACCTTAAGCTGAAACCCTCCAAATGCGAGTTTTTTAAGACCTCGGTTGTCTATCTAGGACACATAGTTTCCAGTGAGGGTATTGCCACAGACCCAGAGAAAACTGCAGCAATAAGGAACTGGCAGCCGCCCAGTAATATTAAAGAGCTGAGAAATTTTCTTGGTTTTGCTGGTTATTACAGGCGGTTTGTTCAGAATTTTTCCTCAATAGCTCAGCCCTTGAATGCCCTCTTAGAAGGCCATTCGACCCACAAGGTCAAGAAGGGAAATGCTAAGAGGAAACCCAAAAAACCTGCTCGATGGGTCTGGGGAGAGCAACAGCAAGAGGCTTTCTCTGTACTTAGGGAGAAGCTTCTGAATCCTCCTATACTAGCCTATGCGGACTACACGCTACCGTTCATTGTGCATACTGATGCCAGTGGGCAAGGGCTAGGGGCTATCCTGTATCAGAAGCAGGAGGGCAAGGAGCGAGTTATTGCTTATGCCAGCAGGGGTCTGCGGCCCAGTGAACGCAAATATCCCGCACACAAGCTGGAATTTTTGGCATTGAAATGGACTGTTACTGACAAGTTTCATGATTATCTCATGGGCAACTGTTTTGAAGTTGTCACAGATAACAACCCATTGACTTATGTCTTAACCAGTGCCAAACTTGATGCTACTGGGCATCGCTGGGTCGCAGCTCTTGCCAACTATGATTTTACCATTAAGTACAGAGCTGGCAAAAGGAACAGTGATGCTGATGGACTCAGCAGGCTTCCTTCTGATGCAATACGTGCCATCTGTCAATCAGTGACAGTTAATGTACCTTTTGCTGAATGTTTCCCTGGAAAGGCTGATCCTCAGACGGCCGCTGATGGTCAGTCCGACTCTGGGCAGTTCAGTAAGGTTGATTGGGCAAAGGAACAGAGGCTAGACCCTGTCCTTGCCAGAGTGATCAGACTCCTGAGCAGCAGTTTTCGCCCCAGGGACAAAGCATCCCGTATGGAGTTGCCTGAGGTACAGAAGTACATTCGAGAGTGGAAAAAGCTCCACCTTTCAGGCAATGTTCTGTACAGAACTGCAGCTCAGGATGGCCAAGTGGTCGAACAGTTGGTTGTACCAGAGTCCTTTAGACCCAAAGCTTTGAAGGGTGTGCATGATGACGTTGGTCATCAAGGCAAGGACAAGTCACTCTGGTTAGCCAAGCAACGATTCTATTGGCCTGGACTTGAAAAGGACATAGAATCAAAGATCCAGGCATGTGACAGATGCATCAGAAGGAAGGCCCCTACGAAACCTATTGCGCAGCTCAATCCTATCTCTAGCACCTATCCTATGGAGCTGGTGTGCATAGACTTCTTGTCTCTGGAGCGATCCAAGGGCGGTTTTGAGCATGTACTGGTAATAACTGACCATTTTACACGCTATGCTCAGGCTGTTCCTTGTCGTAACCAGACTGCACAGACAACTGCAAAGGCCCTGTATGAAAGCTTCATTCGCTTTTACTCCTTTCCAGCCCGGCTCCATAGTGATCAGGGACGTAATTTTGAGAGTAGGGTCATCAAGGAGCTCTGCAGACTCGCTCATACGCAGAAGTCAAGGACTACTCCTTACCACCCTATGGGCAATGGGTCTGCAGAGCGATTCAATCAGACCCTTCTCAAAATGCTCGGGACCCTGGAGAACAATCAGAAAGCAGATTGGAAGTCTTTCGTTGCTCCGTTGGTCCAAGCGTACAATGCAACCCGCAGTGACGCAACGGGTTATTCGCCCCACTACCTAATGTTTGGGTGGCACCCGAGACTCTCAGTGGATGCCTTCTTAGGCACATCACCTGCTCAGGACGAGGCTACTGCAGGGCCACAGTCCTATGGCAAGAAGCTGAGAGCCCGCATGCAATATGCATATGACATTGCAGCTAGGCATGCCGGGAAATGTGCCCAGAAGAACAAGGACTTCTATGATAGAGGGAAACAGGAGGCTGTCTTGGAAGTCGGGGATCGGGTCCTGGTCCGAAATGTTGGACTAAAAGGGAAACAGAAGTTGGCTGATAGATGGGAAGAGATACCCTATGTTGTTTGTGGCATACCGGATCCAGATCTGCCGGTATACAAAGTTCGGGCAGAAAATGGATCTAAGACCCGAACATTACATAGAAATCTTCTTCTGCCCTTTAACTGTGTGCCAGCTGAGCAACCCTGCAGTCCAAGGGTCAGACCCAGAGGTCCGTCTCAGCCGGGTCCTCGAAAGACCCCAAGACCCAGACAAGCAGAGTCTGAGTCAAGTTCCGGGGAAGAGAGCTCTGAGAGCCAGATTTATATCATTCCCGCGAGAAGACAGAGGATCAGTAGTCAGACACCTGGTAACAGGGCGTCAGACACGGGTGGCTTGGCCCATGGGTCTAGGCAACCCAGCACCAGTGTTGGAAGCAACTCCAGCCAGAGTGGTGCCATTGATTCTGTTTCAGATCCTATTTTGGATCCTGTCTCTTGTTATAGTCCTGATCCAGTTCCAGACTCTGTCTCTGTTCTCTATCCTGACACCATTTCCGGTCACTCTACCCATTTCCGTAGTCCAGTTTCCGGTTCTTATCCCGACCAAAGCCCTGTATCAGTCTCAGGCAACAATTACACTGTGGATCAAAGCCCTGTCTCAGTTCCAGACATTGATCCTGGCCAAAGCCCTGTGACAGTCTCAGGCGACAATCTTACTGTGGATCAAAGCCCTGGCTCAGTCCCAGGCATTGATCAGACCCTTCCCTCTGATCCAGATCCAGGTTCGAACTTGGTTCTAGATCCAGACCCAAGCCAAGACCAAGCTCCCTCACCTAGTTTACCTTCTAGGAGGCCTGTCCGGAATAGGAAAGCCCCTGACCGTTATGGGCAGTGGGTGTGTCCCCAGATTGTTTGGAGCAATTTTTGTGAAACTGATTCCTGTTTTGTCTGAGCTTCACATTGGTTTTAGCTTAACATATATTTCAGTTTACCTCATATATGACACTCTATGTGTACAGGTCTGACACCTGTTTCATTTTTGTTTTTAATACATGTAACTTGCATTTTGGAAGCAGTATTTGGATTAGTTTGCTGTATCATTGGTCAGTTATTGTAGAAGTAATTATAGTTTACTTGTATTTCTTAGCCAGAATCATGTGACCTGACAGCTAGAGGTTCAGCCTTAGGATTAGAATGTAGATTCTATTTCTGTATTCAGCTTCCAGGATAAAATATATTGTTTGATCTGTGCTCCCTGCATTACAGTTTTGTAGTTTGAAACTTCATGTTTTCTGCATAGTTCTCTAGTAAAGAAAGTACATGCTTTCTGTTTAATAGTTTGGAAAGCATAGTGTTAGTAGCTGTGTATCGTTCTAGTTATTTTAAACTTATTGGTATGCCTGTTTTAATAGTTCAGTTTGTAAATGTCAGGAGACATTTCAAGGAAGCAGGGGAGTATGTAACCAGACCATAGTTTCCCTGTATGGATCCCCGATATGTTATGTACATGTTAGTATGTTTACACTTGTATGTATGTTCATGTGCGTGGTGAGTGTGCACGGGAGAATCGGTTAAGTGTGAGTTGACATGGTGAGTGAAGCATATCAAGTCACCTGACCGTAGTTAATAAGCTAAACCTCTTTTCCCGCTTCCAATATTCTGGCTATAACTCTCTAACTAAACGGACGTCTATATCATAGAAAACTCTCCGTGGCTATTGCTTGTATTCTTCTCATAACGACCAGCTGGTAAGCCTTCTATTTGTTATATTTAGGATTTAATTTACAATTCTGTCATTTGTTCGGTTAACAATGAATCAAGTCGGTTACGCTATTTGAATTTCGATACGCGAGTCTTATTATTCAACTCTGGCTCAACATTGTACTCATCATTTCTATTTTGTATTTCAGACCCTTATTACTTTTTACATATATATACTGATTAAAAGAACTCAACAACCCTTCTGGATCCGTTTATGATTCTGACCCCGGGTTACATGCATAAAAACTTTTTTTAATTTATTTAAAAATATATATATTTTAGAATAATGTAGTTTGTTAATATGCGTTTCCGTAACTGCGGAACGTACCAGAAAGAAACGAGAACAACTGGCCATATTAAGTGGGCATTATTATACTGTGATGATATTAAAGTATCGAGCGCAACGGGCCATATTAAGCGGGTACTGTCGCATTATTATGATATTCTAATTAATATTGATGACGTTTTTATTTCTTTTATGAGTAGCAATGGCATGAAGGATTATGGGTAAAACTATAGTGTATTATCAACTTTTCCTGGTTGGTTTAATCAATAGATAACGCCACGGGATCTTTATTCGTGTAATCTATATATTATACCGGACTCAACGTGTCGTGTATTATCGGCATTAGGGGTTTATGCGTCATGCAGATTAAAAGCAAATAAAAGTTATGAAAGGAAGACACAAGAGAAGGATAGAGAAAAGAATAAAGTGAGACATGTTTTAAAATAGGTGAATAACAAAGAAGCCAAAAACACTAATCCCAGGCCTATGGGGCGGTTTGAAATGAGGGAGGGAGTCAGGATGTTACGGAACCCCTCGAGACCCCGCTGGTAGGCTGTTCCACATCACCGCCGTGTAAGGATAAAAGGAAAATTTGAAGTAGTTTGCTGTGGTGTGTACCTTTAAAACGAATTACTTGAGGTCTCATCTGGATCTACACTGTAAATTTATTCATACATTTGTTCAGTTCTCTCTCCGGTGACAGTGGCGTTGACACGATGATATCATCGGCGCGAAAGCATTAGTTTTCGCGTCTATATGTTATGCATTAGGTTGAATTTCACTGGTAGGAGGGCTGATTAATCAAGACTTGTGAAACTATTGTGGAATTGTAATTTGTGGTTTATGAGTGTTAAAACAGTATGGCTGGAATAATACAATTATATGTAGTTGGAAACAGGTAGACCTATTTGTTTCCACTGTATAATTGTATGTATTTTGGAAATGAAAATGTTAGAACATGATTTCCCCTATGGTCGGGGCTAATACAAAATGTATATACCGCAACGGCAAGATCATCAATGATAATCACCGAGGAAATGACTAAGATGTTAAGAAACCGAGTATGCCTAAAAGACGAAAGGGTGGCTTTGGTCGAAAGGAGGCGAAAGGAGGATTAAAAATTAATAACGGCTATTTATTAGTTATTATAAATGATATGTACATAATTTTTATATTTTAAATTTATTTGGCATTAATATACTGATAGAAGCCTGAATATATGAATACATTATTAATACATTGATGACATTTACAGGGAAAACGGATTACTTATTCCTTTCGCCACAGTAAATCCCTTGAAAGGAGTGGAATTGAGTGAAGAATTGCGGGTTATTAATAATGTGTAATAATTAGTGTTTTTAATTGATATATACACATATTTTATGCTAGAGCATGATTTAAGACACAGGCACAACATTTTACTTCATAGATACATCTTTACAAACAGGGTAAACCTAGAGTGGACTCAAAATTAATGATCCCGGGTCGCTTCGGACGCAATCCGTTTCGGCCTTGGTCGTTTCGGCCACGATTGGGACCGAAACGACCAAGGAATACGTGGAATAAATCAGTAACAGACATCAAATTTTAAGCAAAATATGTTCTCTGTCGGAAAATGGACCCTTGACAAGAAATAAAGAACGCGAAGAGAAATACAGTCAGATTTGACAGTTCCTAACTGTCAACTATTGCACTTAGTTATTCCTCAACAGTCCCATCTGTATCCACTCTATATGACGAAAATAAACCCACGAGAATAAATTATTTGATGTTGGCTTAAAAATGCTGCAGATATGGATTATTGCTTAAATTTGTAATTATATTAATGATTTTGTAAACTGTTAGTCACAGATTTTACAGAATCAACGATATAGACAGTAGATAATAGTTTAATTGTAATTAAAATATAACCTTTATAAGTATCAAACAAACAAAATAAATCGTTGTTTGAATTATGTTGTAATGCAAATTACTGTTAATGGTGGTACCTGTTTGCGCTAGTGTCATCAGAAATGTTTATAGTCGCGACAGTTTGTACTAATTATTTAATTGGTTATTTCTTTGATGATGTATCACTCAATTTAACGGCATGTATGATCGGATTACTTTTAATTATGGGTACACATTTTTGGTTGAAAGTTGTTGGTTTTTTTTACACAAATTTTCACCCGCTATATGCAAGCAAGGTGTCAGAAGGTTTGGATCTTGATAAGAAACTGAGTTATTCAACATATCATCTGGACCCAAAGTGTTTGCAAAATAATTATTCATCCGCCAGCAACAGGTTAAAGGCTAACATCTAACAACAACATATGTCCTTATTTTTTATTGGATTCATTTCTGCATATATCATATCACAATTGTCATTTATATATGGCTCCTACTGAATCTTCTCTGTTTACTTATGAAATAATATAGACACTCCTTGGCTTTTCATTTAGACATACAGTTGAACTTTGCTATCTCGAATTGGATAATATACAGTATGAAATGAATACTGTTATGTCCAAAAACCTACATGAGTTGTCAGCATTACTTTAGACCTGCAATAAGCTGTGAACTTAAGAAATTGTTCAGATTAGAAATTAAATATTTGTGTGCTCATGCCATTATAAAAGGTGGGATAATATATATTCATGATGTCATTATTTCTTACATGAATATTTAGCCTGAAAAGGGCCAGTGTGAGACTGAAAGGGTATAACTAGGGTCACCCGACTGGAATAGCTGCCAATTCAAGGGCCTTTTGTGATGAAACTGATGATTTTTTGAAGTTACTAAGGCCATATGAGTAGTCTAAAACATTTAGACATTTTTTTTGCAATGCGTAGAAAGGCTTGTTTATGGAGTAAATGGTCTCTATATGAGCATCTGATCTGGGTCTACTCTGTTTGGAATGCGTAGAAAGGCTTGTTTATGGAGTAAATGGTCACTTTAGGATCCGTCTGATCTGGGTCTACTCTGTTTGCAAGGGTAGAAGAGCTTATTTATTGAGTAAATGGTCTATTTAGGAGTGGTCTGATCTTGGTCTACTCTGTTTGCAATGAGCAAAAAGGCTTGTTTATGGAGTAAATGGTCTTTATAGAAGCCGTCTGATCTTGGTCTACCCTGTTTTCAAGGGTAGAAGAGCGTATTTATTGAGTAAATGGTCTCTTTAGGGGCCGTTTGATCTTGGTCTACTCTGTTTGCAAGGGTGGAAGAACGTATTTATGGAGTAAATGGTCTCTGTAGCAGCCGTCTGATCTTTGTCTACTCTGTTTGCAAAGGCATAGAAAGGCTTGTTTATGGAGTGAAGGGTCTCTATATGAGCCATCTGATCTTGGTCTACTCTGTTTGCAAGGCATAGAAAAGCGTATTTATTGAGAAAAGACTTAAATAATAATTAGCATCTCCCTGCTCAGCGAGAGATGATTAAAGGTAGGACGGATAGGACTGGTGTCAGGATAATGTGACTGGTAAAGTCTAAAGGTAGTGCTACATATAGGACGAATATGATTGTGTCAGGATAATGTGACTGGTAAAATATCAAGATAGTGCTACATGTAGGACGGATATGACTGATGTCAGGATAATGTGACTGGTAAAGTCTAACTTTAGTGCTACTACTTGTAGGACGGATATGACTGATGTCAGGATATTGTGACTGGTAAAATATCAAGGTAGTGCTACATGTAGGACGGAAATGACTGATGTCAGGATAATGTGACTGGTAAAGTCTAATTTTAGTGCTACATTTAGGACGGATAGGACTGGTGTCAGGATAATGTGACTGGTAAAGTCTAAATGTAGTGCTACATGTAGGACGACCTGGACCGGTGTCAGGATAATGCGACTGGTAAAGTCTAAGGGTGGTGATACATGTAGGACGGATAAGACAAGTGTCAGGATAATATGCCTGGTAAAATCTAAATCTGACTGGCAAAGTCTAATGGTAGTAAAGCATGTAGGACGGCTTGGACTGGTGTCAGTATAATGTGACTGGTAAAGTCTAAAGGCAGTGCTACATATAGAACCGTTATAACTGGTGTCAGGATAATGCGACTGGCAACGTCTAAAGGTAGTGTTACATGTAGGACGACCTGGACTGATGTCAGGATAATGTGACTGGTAAAGTCTAAAGGTAGTGTTACATGTAGGACGACCTGGACTGATGTCAGGATAATGTGACTGGTAAAGTCTAAATGTAGTGCTACATGTAGGACGACCTGGACCGGTGTCAGGATAATGCGACTGGTAAAGTCTAAGGGTGGTGATACATGTAGGACGGATAAGACAAGTGTCAGGATAATATGCCTGGTAAAATCTAAATCTGACTGGCAAAGTCTAATGGTAGTAAAGCATGTAGGACGGCTTGGACTGGTGTCAGTATAATGTGACTGGTAAAGTCTAAAGGCAGTGCTACATATAGAACCGTTATAACTGGTGTCAGGATAATGCGACTGGCAACGTCTAAAGGTAGTGTTACATGTAGGACGACCTGGACTGATGTCAGGATAATGTGACTGGTAAAGTCTAAAGGTAGTGTTACATGTAGGACGACCTGGACTGATGTCAGGATAATGTGACTGGTAAAGTCTAAATGTAGTGTTACATGTAGGACGACATGGACTGGTGTCAGGATAATGCAACTGTTTTTTAGTCTAAATGTAGTGTTACAAATAGGATCTACTGGACTGATGTCAACTCAGTGTCAAAATGGTTGGACAATAATGGCAGGCAAAGTTACTCAGGCCCTCATCTGGGCCACACTGTTTTCAAAATGTTTAAACCTTTCCCTCATCTAAACGCCTGTTCACGCGTACAGGGTAACCAAGATCAGATGGCTCCTATAGGAACTGTCTAATTAGGATCTGCTCTGTTTGCTTATGAAATTATAGTAGATCTCTTTAGTGTCTACCAATACCAAACATTTTTGTATACATATACAATTATAAAAAAACATCAGCCAATCAATATTCATAACGTGATTATTCCTTACATAATTATGTACTGAACAGGGAAAGGGTTAAAATAAGTTAAACGGATTAAGATTTGTTGTGCACCAGACTATAAGCGCCTGTTGCTCTTCTCTACTAGACTATGTACGCCTGTTGCTCTTCTCTACTAGACTATATACGCCTGTTGCTCTTCTCTACTAGACTATATACGCCTGTTGCTCTTCTCTACTAGACTATATGCGCATGTTGCTCTTCTCTACTAGACTATGTACGCCTGTTGCTCTTCTCTACTAGACTATATGCGCATGTTGCTCTTCTCTACTAGACTATATACGCCTGTTGCTCTTCTCTACTAGACTATACGCCTGTTGCTCTTCTCTACTAGACTATGTACGCCTGTTGCTCTTCTCTACTAGACTATATACGCCTGTTGCTCTTCTCTACTAGACTATATACACATGTTGCTCTTCTCTACTAGACTATATACGCCTGTTGCTCTTCTCTACTAGACTATATACGCCTGTTGCTCTTCTCTACTAGACAATATACGCCTGTTGCTCTTCTCTACTAGACTACTAGTATATACGCCTGTTGCTCTTCTCTACTAGACTATATACGCCTGTTGCTCTTCTCTACTAGACTATATACCCCTGTTGCTCTTCTCTACTAGACTATATACGCCTGTTGCTCTTCTCTACTAGACTATACGCCTGTTGCTCTTCTCTACTAGACTATATACGCCTGTTGCTCTTCTCTACTAGACTATACACACCTGTTGCTCTTCTCTACGTAAAAAGGTAAATCCCAAACAGGAGGGCCAGAATGGCCCTGAAGCGCTCACCAGACAATCAGAGGAGAAGATTTTCAAAACTATATGTTTCTATAGAAAACTAGCCGGTCCTGGGGCGGGCCAATTTTGACCCCAGGGGAATAATTTAGAAAAATTGTAGGAGACCTGAACATGATGCTATGAGCCAAATATGATAGCTGAGATTAACCTTCCAGTTTCAGAGAAGAAGATTTTCAAAGTTTTCTCGATATGTTTCTATTGAAAACTGCCTACCCCTGTGGCAGGGCCAATTTTAACCCCGAGACCATAATTTATATAACTTTTGAAGACGACCTGATCATGATGCTATGTGCCAAATATGAAAGCTGAGAGCCTTCCAGTTTCAGAGAAGAAGATTTTCAAAGATTTCAGTCTTTGTTTCTATTGAAAACTGCCCACCCCTGGGGCGGGGTCAATTTTGACCCTGGGGCCATAATTTATATAACTTTTGTAGAGGACCTGAACATGATGCTCAGTGCCAAATATGAAAGCTGAGAACCTTCCAGTTTCAGACAAGATTTTCAAAGATGTCACTATTTGTTTCTATTGAAAACTGCCCACCCTTGGGGCAGGGCCAATTTTGACACCGGGGCCATTTTTTATATAATTTTTGTACAGGACCTGAACATGATGCTCAGTGCCAAATATGAAAGCTGAGAGCCTTCCAGTTTCAGAGAAGATTTTCAAAGATTTCACTATTTGTTTCTATTGAAAACTGCCCACCCCTGGGGCAGGCCAATTTTGACCCCGGGGCCATAAGTAATATAACTTATGTAGAGGAACTGAACATGATGCTATGTGCCAAATATGAAAGCTGAGAACCTCCCAGTTTCAGAGGAGAAGATTTTCAAAGATTTCACTATTTGTTTCTATTGAAAACTGCCTACCCCTGGGTGGGGCCAATTTTGACCCTGGGCCATAATTTATATAACTTTAGTAGAGGACCTGAACATGATGTTATGTGCCAAATATGAAAGCTGAGAGCCTTCCAGTTTCAGAGAAGAAGATTTTCAAAGATTTCACTATTTGTTTCTATTGAAAAATGCCCACCCCTGGGGCGGGCCAATTTTGACCCCGGGGCCATAATTTATATAACTTTTGTAGAGGACCTGACTATGATGCTATGTGCTAAATATGAAAGCTGAGAGCCTTCCAGTTTCAGAGGAGAAGATTTTCAAACTTTGCACTATATGATTCTATTGAAAACTGCCCACCCCTGGGGCGGGGACAATTTTGACCCCAGGGCCATGATTTATGTAACTTTTGTAGGGGACCTGAACATGATGCTATGTGCCAATCATGAAAGCTGAGAAGCTTCTGCTTTCAGAGGAGAAGATTTTCAAAGTTTTACTATATGTTTCTATTGAAAACAAGGCACCCCTGGGGCGGGGTCAATTTTGACCCCTGGGCCATAATTTATATAACTTTTTTAGAGGACCTGAATATGATGCTATGTGCCAAAGATGAAAGTTGAGATCCCTGCAGATTAAGAAAAGAAGATTTTTAAAGGTACAAATTGTTGACGACGGACGACGAACGACAAACGACGCACGACGCACGCCGACGGACAACGGGCGATCACAAAACCTCACACGTTTATATGAGGAAAAGGGTTAATCTGTAACAAGTTAACGTTTTACTCCATGAATATTCACGAAGGAAATGACATCATTTTATAATGATGCATAAGCACAAGAATGTTTGACCATTGCAGAAACTGTAAAATCATATCTACGTATATTTTACCATAAGCAAGCAACAGACCCTGATCTGACAGTCAGCTTGTTCCGACAGGAGCCGTCTGATCTGGGTCTACTTTATAAAGGCGTAGGAGGGCGTGTTTGTGGAGTAAGGCCGTCTGATCTGGGTCTACTTTATAAAGGCGTAGGAATGCGTGTTTATGGAGTAAAGAGCCGTCTGATCTGGGTCTACATTATAAAGGCGTAGGAGGGCGTGTTTGTGGAGTAAGACCGTCTGATCTGGGTCTACTTTATAAAGGCGTAGGAGGGCGTGTTTGTGGAGTAAAGAGCCGTCTGGTCTGGGTCTACTTTATAAAGACGTAGGAGGGCGTGTTTGTGGAGTAAAGAGCCGTCTGATCTGGGTCTACTTTATAAAGACGTAAGAGGGCGTGTTTGTGGAGTAAAGAGCCGTCTGATCTGGGTCTACTTTATAAAGACGTAGGAGGGCGTGATTGTGGAGTAAAGAGCCGTCTGGTCTGGGTCTACTTTATAAAGACGTAGGAGGGCGTGTTTGTGGAGTAAAGATCCGTCTGATCTGGGTCTACTTTATAAAGGCGTAGGAGGGCGTGTTTGAGGAGTAAAGAGCCGTCTGATCTGGGTCTACTTTATAAAGGCGTAGGAGGGCGTGTTTGAGGAGTAAAGAGCCGTCTGATCTGGGTCTACATTATAAAGGCGTAGGAGGGCGTGTTTGTGGAGTAAGACCGTCTGATCTGGGTCTACTTTATAAAGGCGTAGGAGGGCGTGTTTGTGGAGTAAAGAGCCGTCTGATCTGGGTCTACATTATAAAGGCGTAGGAGGGCGTGTTTGTGGAGTAAGACCGTCTGATCTGGGTCTACTTTATAAAGGCGTAGGAGGGCGTGTTTGTGAAGTAAGGCCGTCTGATCTGGGTCTACTTTATAAAGGCGTAGGAGGGCGTGTTTGTGGAGTAAAGAGCCGTCTGATCTGGGTCTACTTTATATGGAGTAAAGGGTTAAAATAAATATTCAGCTAAAGATTTCGCCCACAAGAAGTTTATTCTAGCTCTTACAGACAGTAGTTAATGCAAGACAGAATTTGTGCATATAGACCCTGTGTCTGCATTAAGCTACACATTAAATCTAACGAAACTCGTGCTTATTGATACATTTGTCGCTAATATTTGAAAATGGAGAGTAACAAAAACTGTGCACGTGGAAGGGTTCAGACTAAACTCGCATGGACCCTTTACTCCATGAATATTCATGTAGGAAATAATGACACCGTGAATATTAACAGGATTAATGGTTATAATAGGATATATTTACATTCGCCCTGCAACGTCCTTATATAACCTTATTCTAAAAAGAAAGTTGCATAACCTCATGAACACCAGAAGCACGTCATTCATTTCTTAAATATAAGAAATACAATAGAATATAAATATAAGAAATAAATGACGTGCTCCCGGTGTTCATGGGTTATGCAACGCATAGCTTTACGAGCAAAGATTCACGTGAAGCCATTCGGGCTTCACTAACTTTGCTCGTAAAGCTATGCGTTGCATAACCTCATGAACACCGGAAGCACGTCATTCATTTCTTAAATGGACACAGGGATATTTGGCCAGTGCAGAAACTGTAGTTATCAGATCCATATTATCTCAGGCAAACAAAGCAGACCCCAATCAAACCGACCCTACAAGAGCCGTCTGATTTGGGTCTATATGCATAGAGTCATTAGGTCTACTCTATTTGCAAAAGCGTACAAAGGCGTATAGATGTATGGAGTAAGACCGTCCTATCTGGGTCTACTCTATTTGCAAAGCGTACCAAGGCGTATAGATCTATAGAGTAAGACCGTTTGATCTGGGTCTACTCTACATGTATTTGCAAAGCGTACAAAGGCGTATGGATCTATGGAGTAAGACCGTTTGATCTGGGTCTACTCTACATGTATTTGCAAAGCGTACCAAGGCGTATAGATCTATGGAGTAAGACCGTCTGATCTGGGTCTACTCTATTTGCAAAGGCGTACAGGGGCGTATTCATGGAGTAAGACCGTCTGATCTGTGTCTACACTATTTACAAAGGCGTATCTATGGAGTAAGGCCGTCTCAGTTGGGTCTACTCTATTTGCAAAGTCTTGCACATGCGTATTCATGGAGTAAGGCCTTAAGATACCACCTTACTTACTGATAAGGATACTTAATAATCCGATACAAACTTAGATGTAGACCCAGATCAAACCCTGGCTGAAGAAACAGTTTGATTAGGATCTACATTAGTTCTAGAAACAATACGGTGCGGACGTATCCTTTATCCCACAGTATAAAAATGATGCCAGCTTAAAATTGGAGCTGGTGAATTTTGACCGTATCCAAGTCGAGCAAGCTTTTGACAAGTCAAACAGCTTGGATCCTTATGAAACATCGAGTTACTCGGCGTGTTATCTTGATCTAAGCTGTTTTCAAATGCGAGTCTGGTTACACACTCTGGGATAATAGTTAACATAGCCAGCTTTAAAAAGGAAAGAAAATTAGGTGTTGTGATAGAGTTAGCTAGCCTTACAAAGGAGAGGAAATAAGGCGCTGTGATAGTTAAGAGTTAGCTAGCCTTACAAAGGAGAGGGAATAAGGTGCTGTGATAGTTAGAGTTAGCTAGCTTTACAATGGAGAGGGAATAAGGTGCTGTGATAGTTAGAGTTAGCTAGCCTTACAAAGGAGAGGGAATAAGGTGCTGTGATAGTTAGAGTTAGCTAGCTTTACAATGGAGAGGGAATAAGGTGCTGTGATAGTTAGAGTTAGCTAGCTTTACAAAGGAGAGGGAATAAGGTGTTGTGATAGAGTTGGTTAGCTTTACAAAGGAGAGGGAATTAGGCGTTATGATATTTAGGGTTAGCTAGCATCTCCGGAATTCGGAATAACGTAAAACGTGTTGAACCAGGTGCGATGCAGAGTAACACGGCGTCTCATATTTGCCTGTCACAGCCAAGAGTTATCTGCAATTAATTTATGAAATATTGAGACACTTAACCTTTAACCTGATGCTAGAAATATTATGATAACTATAGCAACATAATTCCGTGTCACATCAGGTTCAAAACTTTTAACTATTTGCTCCTTGAATATTCGTGTACGAAACAGTTACATCATCGATATTAACTAGATTTTTTAATGGCAATGGAAACAAGAATGTTTTGCCCTGGCAGAAACTGTAGATGCATATCTCTCTAGTTCATAAGCAGGGCATACCCTGATCAGACGACTCCTATGGGTGCAGACAAGGGAAAAGTGTCTCTATTGTTCCATAAGCAGAGCGTACTCCAATGTGAGCCGTCTGTTCTGGGTCTACTCTGTCAGCAAAGGTGCAGATGTCGCGAATGTCGCTGAAGAGTTGTTCTAAAAGTGTACTTTTTGCGATTTATAGTATTGCTTTTACACACTATAACGGAATAATACAAAATGAATGATTTATATTGTGTTGTATTAAGGGTTCTTTGCTCTGTCATTCGGCACGTTCCTCCTTTGCCATGTATTGTGGTACCCCTATATTACTTTAACGTATGTTCCGTCTTCATGTTGCATTGTTCCGTACGTAATGCCACATGACAACGGTAGTGATAATTAACACGCTATCCTTATATGCTCCGTTACGCGTGGAGCGTGATCCGTTATGCGGTTTGCTAGTAATTCCTTGCACGTGTCGAATTCATAAAACATAACTATGTAAACAGATTGGACCCGGCTACAGCCCCGATTGTATTTTAAATCGGGGCAAAGTTTAAAACTACGTTACGTATTTCACTTGTGGCAACTTTATTAGTTATACAGTTCTTTCTCAGGGTACATGACGATTTATTCCCGGCTGAGGAAGATCATGTTGCCCGAGCCGTTAGGCGAGGGTTACATGATTTTACCAGCCGGGAATAAATCGTCATGTACCCTGAGAAAGAACTGTATAACGAATTTATTATACTGCAAAGTTTTACGGTTTGGATAATTTATATAAATCTATTTTGGCATGTTGAATTTCTAAACACGCTATTTCCCTTAAAAGCACCCCAAAACATTATTTCTACCCCAAGGTATGAGAAGTGGTGTGCATTGTATTACATCGGCGTTCGTGTTATAATAGATGGCTGAACAATATAATAACTCATCTAAAAAACTGTTTTATTGATCAATAGTTGTCTATTATTGTTATAATTATCTTATGGCGCGAACGTCAACGTTAGTAGTCAGTGACGTCACGTTGTAGACCCGTTACGCCGAAAACACATCGGTTATATATGTGTTTATACTTTGAAAATCAGTCTTTATTAAAGTATTGAACTAGTAGGTCGCATTTATATTTGCTGTCATTACAATTATGAATTTTGCTACTGTTTAGCCGAGTCGAGAAGTCTATGTGGGGCCTGCCATGGGGAATTCCTATGTACCCTGTCAGCTCACAGGGTACATGGACTCACGTACACGGCTAGTTAACCAATCAGAAGTGAGGATATTACTTTGCAGTATAATAAAGCGTTAAGTACCTTGCTAGCAATGCAGACCTATATCAGTGTTCACGTCGACTCTGAACAATTCACCAAAAACTCATTGTAATCATCAAAAACACAGAGGCATAGAATTTAATAACTCCTTTGATGGGGGAAATTCGAAAAAACTGCTGTACCCACTAATAAATATGTAACTGATCGTAACCTTAAAACACTTACATTGCGAGTTTAATGAATAGTTTTTCTTTGATCAGAGGGGCCGCTCTATAGAGTCCCCTTTATTAACCCTTTACTCCATAAATATTCATGTAAG
This sequence comes from Azorinus chamasolen, assembly GCA_963576725.1. Lineage (NCBI taxonomy): Eukaryota > Metazoa > Mollusca > Bivalvia > Cardiida > Solecurtidae > Azorinus > Azorinus chamasolen. Next base: position 71,103,976 of record OY755250.1, on the reverse strand, counting down.
AAATCATGACATTATTCTCAAGCTTTTGATTGGTCAGATGTAGAGTTCTCAAGCTTTTGATTGGTCAGATTTGAGCTAAAGGCTCAAATCTGAACAATCAAAAACTTGAGAACGAACTCAGACTCAACTAAAAGTTTTATAAGCATGGACCCAGATCTTCGTTATGTTGCTTCTAAGCAAACAGAGCAGACCCTGATCAGATGGCTTCTAGAGGGTTAACTAAGACAGATATTGTAGAATCAAATCTTCGTTATGTTATAAGCAAACAGAGTAGATCCTGATCAGACAGAGATTGTAGAATCAGATCTTCGTTATGTTATAAGCAAACAGAGTAGATCCTGATCAGACGGCTCCTAGAGGGTTAACTAAGACAGAGATTGTGGAATCAAATCTTCGTTATGTTATAAGCAAACAGAGTAGATCCTGATCAGACAGAGATTGTAGAATCAGATCTTCGTTATGTTATAAGCAAACAGCAGATCCTGATCAGACGGCTCCTAGAGGGTTAAATTAGAGTGTAGAATCAGATCTGCATTTTGTCTTAAGCAAACAGAGCAGACCCTGATCAGACGGCGATTAGAGGGTTAGCTAAGACAGAGATTGTAGAATCAGATCTTGGTTATGTTATAAGCAAACAGAGCAGATCCTGATCAAACGGCTCCTAGAGGGTTAGCTAAGACAGAGATTGTAGAATCAAATCTGCGTTATATCATTAGCAAACAGAGTAGATCCTGATCATACGTCTCCTAGAGGGTTAGCTAAGACAGAGAGTGTAGAATCAGCTCAGATATTGTAGAATCAGACCCTGATTTTCCTGTTAGACGTTTGTTTATATTGGGTACGTTTAGCTTGAAGCAAGTGTGTGTCATGTCGAGATTTGCAGGATAATGGTAAATGTCAGTAATTTTGCAGTCACCGTAATGATGTAGATATTATCCAACATAACCGGCGGGGCATTTGTTTTACCCTTCCCTTCATATAAGCGTATTCTCACTCATTTGTAACTCTGATCAGACGTTTCCTGTGTTAGCACAGGCGTAGATTCCGCGTCTTACCTAAAGGAACCGTCTGATCAGGGTCTGTTCTGTTTGCAATGACGCAGAAAAGGCGTATTTATGAAGTAAAGAGTTAATAAAACACGTGAAAAGTCTATAGTACAGTAAAAACTCTTACGAGGGCCGTCTTATCTGGGTCTACTGTTTGCAAAGACGTAGAACAGGCGCATTTATAGAGTAAAGGGTTAATAAAACATGTGGAAGTATAAACACGTACTCAGTGTTAAACAGTTTGGATCCTGATAAGACACCGAGCCACTCCGCGCCTTGCCTGGATACGAACTTTAAATACATGACTGCGGAGGAGCTATATAGAACGTGAACGGAGAAATTCAGTGTACCGTTCAACCTGCATTAAGCTACCATGTCTTGAATATCCAGAATTAGACTTCATTCAAATGGTCGTTGTACAGTGAGGGAAAAGTCGTAAGACGGAGGAAAGTCAATAGTAATTTTTCAGCAAGAACAAATTATAGATGCTATTGATAAATGAGTTACTTTTTATCCCCCCCCCCCCTATCAAGGTGGGGTATTAATTTTGCCCTGTCTACGTTGGAGTGTGTACAACTTTTGTAAGCATTGCACATACATATTTCAAACCTGGCATGCATGTGCAACTTGTGGAGGCGCAGTTTTATGAGTGACTGCCATACATAGAAGGTCAAATCGGGAGAATAGTGTTTGACAAACACATCTTGTTCTTTTTGTATTTTCCGAATTTTAAATCGTGTTTAAACATCCTACAAGAAGAAACTTCCATCTGTTGTGTTACGAACTAGTATAGATATCGTTAATTTGGCGTTAAGGCATCGTAACCTGACAACGAAGTTCCAGACGGCCATAGGACGATTCCTAGATCTAATACTCGCCATTGGACGATTCCTAGATCTAATACCCGCCATTGGACGATTCCTTATACCCGCTGTGACAGTTTGTGCCATTTAAGCCAGAGACCTATACATATGTTTAACTACGGACACAGGACGATTCCTAAAACTCGTCGTGACACTTTATGCCACGCGAGATAAAAAGTCCAAATAAAAGAAAGACCAGTAACAGTTTATATATATATATTTTTATTTCAACCACAAATTGAGAATCATACATAATATAAAATAGAGATTCTCTAAAGCGATCACGTAATATGTGTGTGACCCAGAATTAGGCCATTTTGGCAATCGCTTAGAGAGGTTTTAGTGTAATATACATGCAAACAGTGAGAGATCCTGGTCCAGATAGATTTTCAAACCGTTTCATTAGAAACAAAATGAAATAAACATCTATCAAATGCTCGTGCTCAATCCAACGTTAGCTGGTGACAATCCGAATGAGCGAATTAGACACTCTCATTTAGATCAAAGACTGAAAGTCAACACATCTGCCGTTGATTTTCTGTTTTAAAAGGCTGCTGAGAGATGAAAAAGATAATTTTCCTGAATTTGATGTTAAAACTTGTATCATCAGACTGGAAATGTTCCAACTAAGAAAACAAATACTCATTGTTGGGTGTTTGAACAATTATTTCGAGTTTTACGGCTGAAAATAAGATTTTCACAATAGAATTATTCCACGTGCCACCCCAGGGAGATGAAAAAGTATTTTTTTCGGAATTTTGATTTAAAACTTGCATAATCCGACTGGAAATGTTCCAACTAAGAAAATAAGTACTCATAGTTGGGTGTTTGGTTAATTCTAAGTGGTTTAAAAGACAAAAAGTAATGGCGGCCCAGAGATGAAAACCAACTTTTTCTTGAATTTTGAACTAAAAGTTGTTTTATTAGACAGGAAATGTTCTAAATAATAAAACAAATACTGACAGTTGAATGTTTAAATGATTCTAAGATGTTTAAAATATGATAAAAGGCAGCTGAGAGATGAAAAATAACTTTTTTTTGAAGTTCGAGTTGAAACTTGTCTCATCAGATAGTCAACGTTCTACACAGTAAAATGGACGCTGACAAGTTTTGTGTTTGACCAAACATTTCACTTTATTGTTCGTTTGAGTGGAAGTCTATCCATGTGTTGTCTCTGTTATAATACTGGTAGCGTGTCACTGTCAGACCGGGACAACCACGGAGGAAAGTCTCCAGGTCTACACGGTCCTCACTCTCCTCTCTAACTGTTACCCTGAATAGTATTACCTCTACGTGTCGTTTTGTCTGTGAAATGTTCAGTGCAAACTCACACAGAGTCGTCATTGATAAAGTAACACACTTCAGGCCAACCCGCTCCATACATTGTGTCACGGTCGGTAGATTATCTACACACATGTAGAACAGCGTAAGTGTCTGTAACTGTGTCATAGTAGACATGTCTATACGAGGTCTACACTGTCTGTCATGGTCTGTACAGAATAACACCAGGTGTAACTCTCTAATGGAGGCTGACTGTGATAACGCGTTCAACAGTTTTACTTTTTCTACATGAGTCAGTGTAACAAACTGCAGCCTAAGCGCCATTAAACGCTCGCTGATAATGCGACATATTGAAGTCACTCCACTCTCTGTTAGTGTCACTCTACTGTCTGTTAGTGTCACATTCTCCAAGTATAAACTGGTCAACTTGTTCCTGCAGTTTCGTAAGAATGTTGTCAGCGTCTCTCTGGTAATACGTGACCCGATGTCATTCAGGTACAGTTTCTGCACTGCCTGGCTGTGTAGTAAGAGACCAGTTATACCTCTTAACTGGTCATCTGTCATGACGTCAACGTAGGTTATGTACACGGACTTTATGCATGACGTCACGTTGCCTGGCAACGCACGTGCTACATGGCTAATAGAGCGACAGTAGATAGTCTCTAACCCAGACACTCTGTTGCCTGGCAACAAGCATTCTACATGTCTGAAAGTGTTTCTGTCAATATACAAGTCCTCTAAACCGATGTTTTCGTATGTGTGGCCATTATTTTGACCTTCAATTACACAGTCAGCCACAAATGTCTGTATGTCTCGTATCAAACGTTTTCCAGACCAGTCACGATCTAAACTCTGTCTGTAGTTTTGTATTCGTTTGTCAGCATTAATAACATTAGTGAAGTGTTTCAACAACTGTCTCATTGTGTCAGGACTCATCCCAGACACAAACAGCCAAACTTGAGACATTTCTATCATTATATCTATTGAACTACAGAATTCTCTGAGACATTCTAAGGTAGTTTCAACAGGCTGGACAGTTACTATGTGTAATGCTGCGAGAAATTCTTGCATTTTTTTGTGCAAAAATGAGAACTTTTTATATTTTCCTGTATAATTACCAAAATCCTTATTTTGAGATAATATGCCACATTGCAAACAAAGGGTGATATCTGATGGAGACATTCCAAAAATATAAAGTTTCGAACTTCTGAAGACCAAGACTTCTTCCCTTTGTTTGTTAAACAGAGATGTATATGCCAATTTAGATAAGCACAGTAGTAACTCTGTGTGACTCTGGCAGCAATCTTTTGTACTGAAACATTCTGGCAGCAGTATTTCCTGTTTATTAGCAGCTGTACATGTACTTTGTGATTGTTTTTCAGACATTCTTTTCTTAGACCGTTCAAACAGCAGATCTAGCATACTACAGTACAACTGTAATTGTGAGTTACCAAAGTCTTTGCCACAATACCACAGAGTTACCAACTGTATCAAAAGAACTGGCACAGTTATAAGGTCAGACAGCTTTCTCTGACGTATTTCGCTATTAAAGGTACCAATATTCGTTTTTTGTGTTGGTCTTTTTGTTTTTCTGTCTAGATAATCAACCACTTTCTGAGCCAGTTCTTCTGAGGATTTCACATCAATGCCACACAACTCTATGTATTTATCTACATCTTTTGTTTTCAGATCACTAACATCATACTTCCAATTTCTTGTTGTAGTAAGAAAGACACAGTTCTTATTCATTATGTTTCTGCCCGGTATGTGCTTATTCAAACCAGGGCATTTTTTCACATCATCTGGACTAGACCATTCATCCAAACCATCCAGAACAATCAAACATTTGTCAGTTTTCAGCAAGTTGGATATGTCTATAGATACTGGAGCATACTGCATTAACTGTTCTTTAATCATATCTTCAACATGATAGATTGCTTCAGTGTCTCTCAGAGTAATGTAAAACAAGAATTTGAAGGTAGACAGAGCTGTCAGATCTTCTGCAGAAACTGTCCCGTCTCGGATATTCTTCACTGCCTTACACCAGGTGAGAGCCAGCTGGTCACAGAATGTAGTCTTTCCAGCCCCAGCATCTCCTGTTATGTACACGTTTGTACAAGGCTCGGACTTAGAAGATAAAATATCTTGATAGCTCAGACCAGATGGTAGCCCCCGTTTTATTTTCACCTCTTCCAATCCTCCATATTTATCTTTCTCCCTCATGTGCTTTACTGCCGGTGGCACATACATATCAAGAATGCATTGTTGGTCAGTATTCATAGGATTTTCCCACGAGCACTTGGTATTGTACACAGCAAGGAGGTACTGTTGCACAGCTGAAATAAAGTCAAGAAGTTTAATACTTATATGGGTTAACCCTTTCCTTCATATACATGTAGATGACTTCCAATACCTTTGCAAACATAATACATGTATACCAAATCAGACAATATCTGTAGAAGCGGTCTGATCAGGATAAGTTCTGTTGGCTTATGGCATACCGATAATATACCAAATCAGACAATATCTGTAGAAGGGTCTGATTAGGATCTGTTCTGTTGGCTTATGGCATAATATGGATCTGTTGGCTTATGGCATACCGGTTATATGGATCTGATTACGAAGTTTCTGTCATAGCCCAATGTTTCCCTGTTAACTCTTTCCCTGTTCTATGTTAAATCCAAATTTACAAAAACCTACTGAATATTCATGGACAAAATAGTAATAATGAAATATGCAAGGTAGAAAATTGTTGCCTTTTAATAAAGTAAAGAAACAAATATTTCGAATTCCATTAGCAAACAGAGCAAATCCTGATCAGACGGCTCCTATAGGTCTACTCTGTTTGCAAAACCCACGAAAACACGTTTATATGAGGGAAAGGGTTAATGTGTAAATTATAACAAGAGAGCCATGTTGTTGGCATTTGCAAATATCTTGGTAGGGGAGGCATGCTTGAACCTCAAGATGACGCTACATAACCAAATAGGAGAACTCTAGCCTATCTGGTATCTGAGGAGTAGCTTTTCAAAAGTATTCACTGTATATCGTTATTTTGAAGACATGGTACCCCCTGGTGGGGTCAATACTTAACAAAGGAGAACAAGGGCATGTTGTATTGCTATGCAAGACATGAGTCCCCCACCGGACTGAAAAAAACCTCCACTCTCCCCACCCCACCCACCCATGGTGTGGTTGACCATGGTATATATACATGACCATCTGAATGGTATTAGTACCTACTTTCATACATTGAATCAGTAAATAAAAAGTTATTGTCCCGACAAGAAAATATGAAAAAGGGGAGTAACTCCAAAAATATTGATGCTAGAGTTATTGCCCTTGTGCATGACACTACATCTCATCACGCTTGTTCCATATGAGAAGTTTCAAATCAATTGAACCAGTACATAAAGAGTTACTAACTGGACAAGAAAATATGAAAAGGGGAATAACTCCAACAATATAGATGCTAGAGTTATGGCCCTTGTGCATGACACTATCCCTCATCATGCGTGTTCCATATGTGAAGTTTCAAATCAATTGAACCAGTAGAGAAAGAGTTATTGTCCGGACAAAAAAATATAAAAAAGGGGAATAACTCCAAAAATATTGATGCTATAATTATGGCCCTTGTGCATGACACTACTCCTGATCATGCTTCTTCAATGTGTGAAGTTATAATGAATTTGGCCTAACTTTGTAGGAGATATTGCCCGGACACGAAGTGTGACAGACGGACTGACAAGAAAATATGAAAAAGGGGAATAACTCCAAAAATATTGATGCTAGAGTTATGGCCCTTGTGTATTACACTACCCCTCATCATGATTGTTCCATATGTGAAGTTTCAAATCAATTGAACCAATAGATAAAGAGTTATTGTCCGGACAAAAAAATATGTAAAAGGGGAATAACTCCAAAAATATTGATGCTAGAGTTATGACCCTTGTGCATGACACTAGCCCTCATCATGCTTCTTCAATGTGTGAAGTTATAATTAATTTGGCTTAACTTTGTAGGAGATATGGCCCGGACAAGAAGCGTGACAGACGGACGGACAGACGGACGGACAGACGGACGGACGGACGGACAGACGGACAGACGGAATCGAGCAAACCTATAGTCCCCCAACCGGTAACCGGTGGGGGACTAATAATTTGAACTATCTTTGTAGTAGACCTCAAGATATTGTTACATAATTCTCAGTTTTCACATTTTCTATTGAAAATACTACACATGATATACATATGAGCTCCAGGCCTTCTCACGTCATGATTTTTTTGTAAGTTTTACTCTATATTGCCATTGAAAACATAGTACCGCACCCCATTTAGGTAGTAGATCTCAATATAATACTATATACCAAATACGAGAGTCAAAAAGTTTTCTAATGAAAACATGGTACCCCCTGAGTGGGACCAATATCAACCCCATGGATCTGATTTGAATATGACAGTGGACCTCAAAATGATTATGTACTACATATGAGAGCTATAAGCCCTCTGCTTGCTGAGAGGATTTATAAATGAACTTTTAAATCCCCTTTCGCTCCTTTGACCCAGATATGCATCAGACCAAAATGATTTGAACATTCTTGAAAGAGATCCACACAAAGCCCATTATTGCCACGTTTTATCAAATATGGCCAAACGGTTGAGGAGGAGATATATTTGATTTTAATAAATTGTTGATGATAGACACTGATGGGACACAAGTCAGACCTACCACAATACACCAGACAGACCTACCACAATACACCAGACAAACCTACCACAATACACCAGACAGACCTGCCACAATACACCAGACAGACCTACCACAATACACCAGACAGACCTACCACAATACATGAGACAGACCTACCACAATATATGAGACAGACCTACCACAATACATGAGACAGACCTACCACAATACACCAGACGGACCTACCACAATACACCATACAGACCTACCACAATACACCAGACAGACTTACCACAATACACCAGACAGACCTACCACAATACACCAGACAGACCTACCACAATACCTAGACACTGATGGATAATAGACAGACCTGCCACAATAAACAAGACAAACCTACCACAATACCTAGACACTAATAGACACCAGACAGACTATTTTTTTCCCAATCACATAAATTAACTGCAGAAACAAACATAACATTGTGCAAAGACCTATGATAACATCTAACTGTGAAATTCCCTGTGTAGCACCACAAATCACTCACACCACACACCATGGGGTTAATGGGCCAACATTCCTTTCAAAATGCCTTTAACTTTTTCGTCTGCAACAAAGTTATTGTCATCTGCTTCAATTCTTAAAATAAACTTACTTTCATTTTTTGGCAAAAATATGATTACATTTTTTTGCAAAAATATGGTTAAGATGACAAACAGTTTGGATCCTGATGAGACGCCGCATAATGGGGCCTCTCATCTGGATCCAAACTGTTTGCATAGGTAATCAGTTTCACCACTAGCGTGCAAAGAGTTGAGTCATGCATTCACTTGGAGAGATTTTACTGCCCAGTGCTGTAACCTTTTAACTGTAGTTTCTGATCTGAAGAAGTCTATTTAACCCTTAATTTCCCTCATATATACTTGTTTTCACCCATCTGCAAACAGATTAGACCCAGATAAGATGGCTCCTATAGGATCAGGGTCTGCTGTTTGCTAATGGAATTTGATAGACCTGTTTCTATGCCTTCTAAAACAGCTACACTGATCCACCTTCCATATTTTATTATAAATAGAATAACTATTCAGGAGGTACAAGAACTTCAATGCAGTTATCTCCCTTTGTCCCTTATGGCTATGCTGAGACAAGGGAAATAAGTGTGAGGAAATTGCTAAGGGGGGGGGGGGGGGATTTTTAACTGTATTTTCTGATGTTAAGAAGTCTAAAGCCCCAGGGTGAGACAATTTTTGGCAGAGGGGTCATTATTTTAACATACTTGGTAGTGGTTTATTAGGTGATGCTTCATACCAAATATCTTACCTCTAGATTATGTGGTTTCAGACAAGAAGATTGTTAAAGGTATCCCTATAAAAGTCTATGTAACAAGAGATGTTTGTAAAACATGTATACCCCCCAGACCCCCTGACCTTTGATCTAGTGACCTCAACTATAGAGGTCATCTAGCGGTCATGACTAATCACCACAGCAAGTTTGAAGATCCCAAGCCAAACCCTTGAGCAGTTATTGATCTGAAAACATTTCACATATTAAGGTCATGGTGACCTTGACCTTTGATCTAGTGACCTCAACAACTATAGGGGTCATCTAGTGGTCACGACCAACTACCACAGCAAGTTTGAAGATCCCGACCCAAGCCATTGAGCAGTTATTAATTGGAAACCATTTCATCAGTTAAGGTCATGATGACCTTGATCTTTGATCTTGTGACCTAAAAAACAATAGGGGTCATCCAGTTTTCATGACCAACCACTTAAGCAAGTTTGAAGATTCTAAGCCAAACCCTTTAGCAGTTATTGATCGCAAACCATTTCAACAGTTAAGGTCATGGTGACCTTGACCTTTGATCTGGTGACCTAAAAAACAATAGGGGTCATCCAGTTTTCATGACCAACCACTTAAGCAAATTTGAAGGTCCTAAGCCAAACCCTTGAGCAGTTATTGATCAGAAACCATTTTACCAGTTAAGGTCATGGTGACCTTGACCTTTGACCTAGTGACCTCAAAATCAAGACGGGGTCATCAAGTGTTCATGACCAACTATCACAGCAAATTTGAAGATCCTAAGCCAAACCCTTGAGCAGTTATTGATCAGAAACCATTTTACAAGTTAAGGTCATGGTGACCTTGACCTTTGACCTAGTGACCTCAAATACAATAGAGGTCATCCAGTTGTCATGACCAACTACCGCAGCAATATTGAGATTCTAAGCCAAACCCTTGAGCAGTTATTGATCGCAAACCATTTCACCAGTTAAGAGCATGGTGACCTTGACCTTTGACCTAGTGACCTAAAAAACAATAGGGGTCATCTAGTGGTCATTACCAACCACCACAGCAAATTTGAAGATCCTAGGCCAAACCCTTGAGCAGTTATTGATCGCAAACCAGTTCACCCTTTAAGGTCATGTTGACCTTGACCTTTGACCTAGTGACCTAAAAAACAATAGGACTCATCTAGTTGTAATGACCAACCACCTAAGCAAATTTGATGGTCCTACGCCAAACCCTTGAGCAGTTATTGATCAGAAACCATTTTACCAGTTAAGGTCATAGTGACCTTGACCTTTGACCTAGTGACCTCAAAATCAATAGGGGTCATCCAGTGGTCATGACCAACTACCACAGCAAGTTTGAAGATTCTAAGCTAAATCCTTGAGCAGTTATTGATCGGAAACCATTTAACCATTTAAGGTCATGGTGACCTTGACCTTTGACCTAGTGACCTCAAAATCAATAGGGGTCATCTAGCGGTCATGACCAACCACCACAGCAAGTTTGAATATCCCAAGCCAAATCCTTGAGCAGTTATTGATCGGAAACTATTTCACCATTTAAGGTCATGGTGACCTTGACCTTTGACCTAGTGACCTCAAAAACAATAGGGGTCATCTACTTGTCATGACCAACCACCACAGCAAGTTTGAAGATTCTAGGCCAAGTCGTTTATCAGTTATCATTCGGAAACCATCGATCTACCGACCGACCGACCGACCGACCGACCGACCGACCGACCGACCGACATGTGCAAAGCAATATACCCCCATTTTTTCAAAAGGGGGGTATAAAAATTACAAGCCCCAGGGCAGGGCCATTTTTGACCAGGGGTCATCATTTGAACAAACTTGGTAAAGGACCATTAGATGATGCTATATACCAAATCTCTAGGACTTGTGGTTTCAGAGAAGAATATTTTTAAAAATTAAAAAAAAAACTTTATAAGTAGTGGGTCGGGCCATTTTTTGCCCGGGGGTCATGATTTGGACAAACTTGACAGAGGACAAACACCCTAAGGTACATTTCTGTGAAATTTGGTTGAAATCCTCCCGGTGATTTAGGAGAAGTCATTTGAAATAAAAGTGAACGGACAGACAGACGGACGACAGGCGGTCACAATAGCTCACCTTGAGCCTTTGGCTCAGGCGAGCTAAAAAAATGAAAACGATAAAAGGCCATAACTGCAAAATTTTGAAATCAAGAATTATGGTTCTTATGTAGCAGCTTAGTGAGATCGAAGTTTCATGTTGATACCTCTTATACTTTTCGAGTAATGAGCTACATTAATGTTTGTGCACACCGACGATGACGACAACGCCTACGACCCAGTGATCACAATAGCTCGACTTTTCGAGTAATGAGCTACATTAAAGTTTTTGCACACCGACGATGACTACAACCCAGTGATCACAATAGCTCGACTTTTCCTCGAAACAGATAAGCTAAAAATGTTCCGTTGAATGATGGTAGAATAAAGCTCCGGAAACAATTTCATCTACAGAAAGACGGACGGAGTGATTCCAGTATACCCCCAATACACTTTGTATATTCAGTCCATGAACAGCCATAGAGTAAACAAGAGGACCATGATGACAACGATATCGCATTTCAGACAATCAGGGGAGAAGATTTCAGAAGAGATTTTTGAAGTTTTAACTATTATGTTTCTATAGAAAACAAGGCATCCCTGGGGGAGGGGCCAATTTTGACCCCAGGGGCATTATTTATATAACTGTTGTAGAGGGTCTACAGGTGATGCTATGTACCAAAGATTTAAAGCTGAGAACCCTGCAGATTCAGAGAAGAAGATATTTAAAGGTTCAAATTGTTGACAATGCACGCGAAGTACGACAGACATCAGGCGACTACAAAAGCTCACTCTGAGCACTTTTATGTAAGAAATAACAACAAGAAAACTATATATTATGTCTCCCCCAGTATACTGGGGAGACTTTGCTGCTGACCATGCCAAGGCAGTACTCTCTTTGTCACCCTTCCTTTTGTTTGCCTTGCGTCTTTGTGCTTGTTGTTTGTTCATGTTGTGGAACGTTTGTGCCTGTTTCTTGTGTGTATTTTGGTGTTTCCTGTGTTCATTTCGTGTGTGTGTGTTTGTGCGTTTGGGTGTGTGGTTGTGTCTGTGTGTGTGTCATGCTGTCTATCTGTGTTTTGGTGGTGGTTGCGTCTTGCATGTGGCTTTGCCTGCTTGACTTTACTACTTTTCCATTTATTGTCTTTGTGGGCGGTGTCTGTCTCTCCGATTTTAATTTGTCCGCTCGATTTCTCAAAAACCTTTGGTCGGATGTTTATGAAACTTCATAGGACTGATCATCACCATGCATAGTTGGGTTTATCTTATTTCTGTTTCTAAGGGAGGGGACGACATCTAGTTAGTCACGGTTTTATAAAGGTTCAACACAGTTTTGGTTTGGCAGACATTGATAAGACATCTACTGTTTGCCAAGGTGTAACAAGAGTGTCGAACAGACACCAAATGAACCTGTCTGATCTGGCTGATTAGCAGATATGTTATAGCCACATACAATTCCATGAAGATCGGTTTTACTTTGAGAGTGGACATGGTCAAATAAGCAACTTTGCTTCATTCAAGGACCACAACTCAAAAGTGCACGGGATCATTAGGCTGGTATTAAAACTTTGCTGGATTATATGGCAATAATTTTATGACGTTAGGTGCAGTTCAGATTAAATCTGGTTGGCTTTGAGTGGACAAGGCTATATTATCCATTTTTTCTAATGCAAGGGACATTACTCTTAAGTGACTAAATTCCACACTTGTTTGAGATATGACTACAATTTTTTTGATGAAGTTTGATGAAAATTAAATATACAAGAGTGGCAAAATGTCACAAAATACGCCGTCAAATGTCTGGACATTGAAAGGCCATGTCACCACATAAGGTGGCATAAAGTAAGGGGAGATAATTCTGGAGTGTCAAGTGTAATCTTGCTATTTATCGAGACATTATGTTAATATACATGCTGACCAAATTCAAAAAGAATTGGATTACGACTGTTAGAGAGCAGACAAGCAAACTTCACCGAAATTCATAAAGTAAGGGGAGATAATTCTTGAGTGTCAGAGACAATCTTGGAGACTATCAAACTTGACTGAGACATTACGGTAATATTCATGCTGACCAAATTTAACAAGAGCACCTCAAGATGGGGCAATATACGCCCGAAGGCTGTTCTATAAAATTATGTTGAAAAATAAACGAGGAGTTAGTTGCACAAGAAATTGCTACCCGAAACTATCAAAGGGCAATAACTCCAGAATGAAAAATGATATGAGAGTTATCTCACTGATATGCACAACTACACATCAATATATATCATTCCTGAAAGTTTGAAGAAATTATGTTGAAAAATAAAGGAGGAGTTAGTTGCACAAGAAATTGCTACCCGAAACTATCAAAGGGCAATAACTCCAGAATGAACAAGTTTGAAATAAGTGAATAAATATCCAAGATATGAGCATGGTAAGAACAGTGTACATAGCAATCATTTTCAGACTTTCAGACTTTTTTGAACTTTGGAAAAAAAGTCGAGAAAGTTTAAACCGAACGTGACATAAGTGCGTTTAACCTTTCACCTTCAAATATGACTGACCTTAAAGGTAATGATGTAGGTCTAGTTAGCTACAGCCAGGACACAAAATTTGCTAACGCTCTATTTGTGACCTTGACCTTGAAAGTTCACAATTGGGTTTTGTATGCAACACACCTTCAAGTGATACTGAAGCCCTATTTGTGACCTTGACCTTGAAAGTTCACAATTGGGTTTTGTACGCGACACACCTTCAAGTGATACTGAACATATGTGTGAAAGAATTTTGAAAATCGGAGAAAAAATGAGTAAGTTATAGCCAGGACACGAATTTGCTAACGGACGGACAGAATTGCTAACGCCCTATTTGTGACCTTGACCTTGAAAGTTCACCATTGGGTTTTGTACGCGACACACCTTCAAGTGATACTGAACATATGTGTGAAAGAATTTTGAAAATTGGTGAAAAGATGAATAAGTATTAGCAAGGACACGAAAATTGCTAACGCCCTATTTGTGACCTTGACCTTGAAAGTTCACAATTGGGTTTTGTACGCGACACACCTTCAAGTGATACTGAACATTTGTGTGAAAGAATTTTGAAAATCGGAGAAAAAATGAGTAAGTTATAGCCAGGACACGAATTTGCTAACGGACGGACGGACAGAATTGCTAACGCCCTATTTGTGACCTTGACCTTGAAAGTTCACCATTGGGTTTTGTACGCGACACACCTTCAAGTGATACTGAACATACGTGTGAAAGAATTTTGAAAATTGGTGAAAAGATGAGTAAGTTTTAGCAAGGACACGAAAATTGCTAACGCCCTATTTGTGACCTTGACCTTGAAAGTTCACAATTGGGTTTTGTACGCGACACACCTTCAAGTGATACTGAACATTTGTGTGAAAGAATTTTGAAAATCGGAGAAAAAATGAGTAAGTTATAGCCAGGACACGAATTTGCTAACGGACGGACGGACGGACAGACAGACAGACGGACAGACGGACACCCAGCCAGACGATGGAGACCATAACATAATACGACCCTTCGGGCGTATAAAAAGGATTAGATTATATTTGTTTGAGTTAGAGAGCGGACAAGCAAGAATTCATGGAAATTCATAAAGTAAGTGGATATAATTCTTGGGGTATCTGGGCAATATTGCTGGTTATCGAACTAGACTGAGAAATTATGGTAATATATATGCTGACAAACTTTGAGAAGCATTTGTTTGAATTGGAGAACTGACATGCAAAAAATTCATGGAATTCATAAAGTAAGGGGAGATAATTATAGAACGTCTGGGACAATCTTGCTGGTTATGGAATCGACTGAGACTTTATGGTAATATACTTGCCGACAAATTTGAAAAGGATTAGATTATATATGAGGTAGAGAGCGGACAAGCAAAAATTCATAAAGGGGAGATAATTCTGGAGTATTTAGTTACGGTATCGAACTTTCAGACTGAGACATTATGTAATATACATGCTGACAAACTTTGAAAAGGATTGGATTGCATTTGTTTGGGTTCACAGATGAATGACACGGTATTCCACATCCTAAATTTTATGGTGATGTGATTTACAAATTATTGGACATACCCATTTTCTCACTTTGTTCATCAAATGTATAAAACAATTCATTAAAAAGGGATATGATCATGTAGTACTACAGCATACTGCATGTTTGGTTGTGAACCCTTTTACAGTTGGCAATCACGCTGGCCTCTTTGCATGTACGCCGACAAGAAAGGTTTAGTACTCTATGAAGGCGACCTCTTAAATCCAGAAATGGAAGGAGAACGTCGGATATCTGTACTATTTCATTTTTGTCGTACCCTTTATTACTTTTTACTCTGTTTGCAGCTCAATCATTGAGTACACTAGCGACAGGTGGATACAGTATGTTCACTTAAATGTTTTTTCGTTATACATGCACTTTACCACTGTATTTGCTGTCGCGGTTGTTGTAGATTAGTCGGAGAGGGGATACGTTTATTTACACTGTTTGTCTTTTAGGATGGGGATGGAATAAGTGTGAGGTTGGGCGCCCATAAACTGGTTTAACCCCCCAGTGACTTTTGTCACTGACCGTTCCAAGGCGGTACTTCCATCTTCCTCCTATTGTATGTTTGTTTTGTCTTTGTGCGTCTCTTGTTGTTTTTTCTACTTATGTACATTTGCTGTTTCCTTGTGTTGCTGTTCCGGCGAGTGTTTGTTCTGTATGTGGTGTTTCCTGCATGACTCATTTTTGTACTTTGACTCAGAAAGCGGATAAATTCACTTAATAGAGGCCAGGTATATAATTTTCATTGAATTTTTTTGGAAAACGTTGAAGGAAATACCAACTACATTTTACAGGCCTAAATGACAAACAATAACTCAAATTTCAAGGGGAGATAATTCTGCAATACCTGGGACTTAAACATGAAACTTGTGTCTTGCACATCTACTATTCGTGGTTGATATGTATAGCAAATATTAATTCAATAACATTTAACTGTAGGACGAGTTTGCGTCACTAACTACCTATGTAACATGCCAAAATGATAAAAATACTCAAATTTCAGGGGGATATATTTCTGCAATGGTTGGTGCTAAGGACACATGCATGCCATTGCCTGGCACTTTGCACATCTACTACGTGTGGTTATTGTGTATGGCAAATATCGATTCAATAATAATTTTTAATTGAAGGAGTTCACAACATCATCTATCAATGTTCAAATGCAGATGGACTGACTGACAACAGGACCACAAGCGTGATTCCAGTATACCCTCTAAAACTTGAGTCATCTATTGGTTTACTTCAAACGGTAAGACGTCAGAACCAATCACAGGAGGTTCATCATTAAATCTCAAAGGAAATTGACCTTAAGGCATTTCCAGTTTTAAATAAAACAGTTCTGGCGTATATTCCCTCAATCAACTGACCTTTGTCAAATATACCAACCTTTACACTGATCCTCCCAACTAGAAGTACTTTTACAAGCAGCAGTGTCATCTTTATGCTGGAATTACAATAAATAAATGCAATTTATATAAGCCGAAAACTAAACCATCTTTTACCGGTTACCTCATATTGACGCCTTTTGACACCTCTGTAAAAGGGTGATGGTCGTTTCGTCGACCTTCCAATTCGTCGACCTAATTTATATAGTAAACCCAAAGTTGTTTCGTCGACCTTATTATTATATAGGGATTAAGGTTTCACACCTATACCGCAGCTGCGTATTTGATGTCGTTTCAAGTAGACGCGTGTCTGCAATTATGGGAAACTGTCCAATCATAAGATCAAGATCACGTTATATTTGGTAAAAAGTGGTAGATTCAACATGCATAGATATTTATGAATACATGTAATTGTTTTATCGATATAACATAAGCATTTGATGTTAGCTTATCAAATAGACGCATGCTGGCAATTATGCAAACTACCGATTTCACAGTTTAGACCTAGATCTAAAACATTGATAAAAGATGTCTGTTTAAACTGTTAAAATTGTGTTTGTATTTTTTACATAGTATATTTTGTTCAGTGGCGACGAGGAAACATGTATTGGCAATTATCACAAACTTCAGATTTGATAGTTTTTACACAGATCACATTATTTTTCATAAAAATCAAATGTGCACTTCATGCATTTAAATTTGTATTCAACATAACGTTTTATAAACAAGAAATGTTTGTAAAACATGTATACCCCCCAGACCCCCTGACCTTTGATCTAGTGACCTCAACTATAGAAGTCATCTAGCAGTCATGACTAATCACCACAGCAACTTTGAAAATCCGAAGCCAAACCACTGATCATTTATTGATCTGAAAACATTTCACAAGTTAAGGTCATGGGACCTTGACATTTGACCTAGTGACCTCAACAACTATAGGGGTTATCTAGTGGTCACAACCTTCTAACACAGCAAGTTTGAAGATCCCGAACCAAACCATTGAGCAGCTATTAATTGGAAGCCATTTCATCAGTTAAGGTCATGATGACCTTGACCTCTGACCTAGTGACCTCAAAATCATAGGGGTCATCTAGTGGTCATGACCAACCACCACAGCAAGTTGGAAGATCCTAAGCCAAACCCTTGAGCAGCTATTGATTGGAAACACTTTCACCAGTTAAGGTCATGGTGACCTTGACCTTTGACCTAGTGACCTCAAAAACAATAGGGGTTATCTATTGGTAATGACCAACCACCACAGCAAGTTTGAAGATCCTAAGCCAAACCCTTGAGCAGTTATTGATCGGAAACTATTTCACCAGTTAGGGTCATGGTGACCTTGACATTTGACCTAGTGACCTAAAAAACAATAGGGCTCATCTAGTGGTCATGACCAACCACCACAGCAAATTGAAGATCCTAAGCCAAACCCTTGAGCAGTTATTGATCGCAAACCATTTCACCAGTTAAGGTCATGGTGACCTTGACCTTTGACCTAAAAAAAATAGGTCTCATCTAGTTGTCATGACCAACCACATAAGCAAATTTGAAGATCCTAAGTCAAACCCTTGAGCAGTTATTGATCAGAAACTATTTTACCAGTTAAGGTCATGGTGACCTTGACCTTTGACCTAGTGACCAATAGGGGTCATCCAGTGGTCATGACCAACTACAACAGCAAGTTTGAAGATTCTAAGCTAAATCCTTGAGAAGTTATTGATCAGAAACCATTAACTAGTTAAGGTCATGGTGACCTTGACCTTTGACCTAGAGACCTAAACAAGAGGGCCAAGATGGCCCTTAATCGCTCACCTGATTACCATAGATTTAAGATTTTTGCTGGGTAGCCTATGGTTAGGGTCAATATTGACATTAGGGGCAATATATGAACAATGTTGATAGTGGATCATGAGCAGTGAATCATGAGCAGTGGTTCTGCAGAACAAGAGTTTCAAAAATTTAGTCTATTGATTTGATCAAGACAATGATTCTGACCAATGAAGATTGGGCTAAAATGTGCCCTCTAAAGTATTTTTTCAAAGATTTAACCTAGTGACCTACTTTTTATTCCCACCCAACCCATGATCACACTCAACCTTGATATCCCCAAGACAAACACTCTGAGAAAGTTTGAGGAAGACTGGGCTAAAAATCAGGCCACTGGAGTGTAAACTAGATTTCTCTAAGATATGACCCAGTGACCTACTTTTTGACCTCTCATAACCCACTTTCAAACTTGTCCAAGATTTTATAAGGACAATCATTCTGACAAATTTTCATGAAGATTTGGCTATAAATGTAACCTCCAGAGTGTTCACAAGGTTTTCCTACTATTTGGCCTAGTGACCTAGTTTTTAACCCTACATAACCCACTTTCAAACTGGTCCAAGATTTTATCAAAACATTCATTATGACCAAGTTTCATGAAGATTGGACAAAAAATGTGACCACTAGAGTGTTCACAAGGTTTTTCTACTGTTTGACCTAGTGACCTAGTTTTTAACTCCACTTGACCCACTTTCAAACTCGTCCAAGATTTTATCAAGACATTCATTCTGACCAAGTTTCATGAAGATTGGACTAAAATTGTGACCACTAGAGTGTTCACAAGGTTTTTCTACTGTTTGACCTAGTGACCTAGTTTTTAACTCCACTTGACCCACTTTCAAACTCGTCCAAGATTTTATCAAGACATTCATTCTGACCAAGTTTCATGAAGATTGGACTAAAATTGTGACCACTAGAGTGTTCACAAGGTTTTTCTACTGTTTGACCTAGTGACCTAGTTTTTTTACCCCACATGACCCATTTTTCAAACTCCTCCGAGATTTTATCAAGACAATCATTCTGACCAAGTTTCATGAAAATTGGGCTAAAAATGTGACCTGTAGAGGGTTCACAAGGTTTTCCTACTATTTGACCTAGTGACCTAGTTTTTTACCCAACTTGACCCATTTTCGAACTTGTCCGAGATTTTATCAAGACATTCATTCTGACCAAGTTTCATGAAGATTGGACTACAATTGTGACCACTAGAGTGTTCACAAGCAAATTGTTGACGACGGACGACGCACGACGGACGCCGGACATTCAAGTATCCCAAAAGCTCACCCTGAGCTTTGCTCAGGTGAGCTAAAAACAATAGGGTTCATCTACTTGTCATGACCAACCACCACAGCAAGTTTGAAGATTCTAGACCAAGTCGTTTATTAGTTATCGTTCGGAAACCATCAATCTACCGACCGACCGACATGTGCAAAGCAATATACCCCCATTTTTTCAAAAGGGGGGTATAATAAAGTGTGCGATTTATTTAAATATTTGTTCAATAGTGTCAGTGTTTTATATAGTGCAGACATATACCGCGGTTATGTATTTTATGTTATGCGTTCAAATAGACGTGTGTCAGCATTTATCGGAAAGTGACATATTTCTGACCCAGATCAAGATCAAGTTTAATTTGATAATAAATTCTACGTAATGAAATAATGATTGACTGAGGCATGATGGAATATATGGCACATTGCCGACTTCATAGTTTATACCCAGATCTAATCATGTTATATTTGATAAAAAAACACCATAGTTTCGATCCAGAGGAAACTAAGGGGAAACTAGGAAACTAGAGTATACAGGTCTAGATTTACTGTTTCACTCCTATTTATAAATGCCTTTTCACGCATTTGCAGAAAGAGTATATCCAGACAAGACAGATCCTAGAGGAGTCGTCTGATCAGGGTCTTCTCTGTTTGCTAACGGAATCTGACATATGTCTCTTTACTTTCTAAAATGGCTTCGTTTCATTATAACTGTTTTGTTCAAGAATTCATATCCAGTAGGTGTTGAACGTATTGAAATATGAAATAAACATCAAACAGGGAAAGGGTTAAGGACTCTGTTAAGAGCTTTATGATCCAGGTCTGCACTATTTGCTAGAGCAGAGGTTTTGCTTGTGAATGATGTGATCACTGAACACATCGGCTTGGTAGAATGTACACTCTGCAAAAAGACATGATAAGGGTTAGTCCAGCGGGGATACCTTTATTTACAATATTTGTAAAGCTGGGGTGACTTTGAGAGAAGTGTGAGGTTAGGACGTCCGTAAACCGGTTTAAACCCCCAGTGGTGTTTTTGCTGCTGACCGTGCCAAGGCGGTACTCTCTTTGTCACCCTTCCTTTTGTTTGCCTTGCGTCTTTGTGCTTGTGGTTTGTTCATGTTGTGGAATGTTTGTCCCTGTTTCTTGTGTGTCTTTTGGTGTTTTCTGTGTTCATTTCGTGTGTGTGTGCGTTTGGGTGTGTGGTTGTGTGTGTGCGTGTCATGCTGTCTATCGGTGTTTTGGTGGTGGTTGCGTCTTGCATGTGGCTTTGCCTGTTTGACTTTACTACTTTTCCAATGATACAGGAATTATAAATAAAATAATGAAATTTCGATCAGTCTACACAGCGAATCAATAATTATAAATAAGAAGTTTCAACTATTGATAAACACTGATATTTAGATAGAAATATTTAGATAAATAGTACACTTTGGTTATCTCATAATACGTATTGCTGAATACAAAATTTAAATTCAGTATTTGAACATTTAAACTTCACGAAATAGAACGTGATCTGTGTACAAACTATCAAATCGGAAGTTTGTGATAATTGCTAGCACATGTTTCCCTCGTGGACTAAACATATCTGCTATACACAGGTTAAGTACAAGTACACGTACAAAAGTTTATTCTGCATAAACAACATTGTCCATTGCCATAAACAAAAGTATAAACAAAAGTGAAGATGATATAAATACTTATGTTATATCGACAAAACATTTATATCTATTCATAAATATTTAAACACATTGAATCTACCATTTTTTTACAATATAAAGTGATCTTGATCTGGGTCTAAACACTCATTGGCCACAATTGCCGACGCAGGCCTACTTAAACAGCTAACATCAAATACATAGTCGCATTTTAGGTGTGAAAAGTTAATCGCTATGTAATTATAAGGTCGACGAAACGACTTTGGGTTTACTATATAAATTAAGGTCGACAAACGGGAAGGTCAACGAAACGACCATAAATCCTGTAAAAGCCACTTTTGAAAAAAATCTTGATTTAAATAGAGCATTTGCTCCTATGAAGCGAATGCTCTATTTATCACAGTGGTTTCATTACTACACAATTCTAAAATTTTCTTTTTCTCTAGTCAGGGTTCCCACAAAACAGAAAAAATAAAATTCCCTGACTTTTCACTGACCAAATTTCAATTTTCCCTGACCCCAAATTAACAGAAGTTTAATTGGTCATCTATGAGCAAGATCAATAAATGTTGGCCTCCGTCCTCCCCATCAGCCAATCCTTACCACCTCTCTCTTTATGACAACTATATATACAGCAGTAGTGTTTCGATCATTTTAAATAAAGAAAATATTATTATAAATGTTTTTGACTTTTTCATTTTTAATTGCTCAATATTCATACATGTGATACTTTGTTTGTCAGAAATAGGGATATTTGCTATCTGAAATAGGGAGATTTTGAAACTCAATATAGACAAAGAAGGATATTTGACAGCTCAAAAGTGGGAGATTTACATTTTATGACAAAAATGCCCCAAATTTTAAAGAAAATTGTATCTTGAAATAGGGAGTCTCCCTATTAAATAGGGAGGTATCACATGTATAAATATTGAATGTAACATGCATGATGCCAAACATGTCCTAATATGCACCCTAAGTATAAAGTCTCTTGGATCTTTTCTACCTCTCTTAACCCTTTCCTCCATGAATGTTTATTAGACTCCATCTACTATGAATATATAATTAAGTAAAATTTTATTTTTAAGCAAAGTTAAGAAATATTTTGGCAGTAGACTACAGTAAAAACTCAGATGTATGATCTTTTTCTAAGCAAACAGAGTAGACCTTGATCCTACAGGAGCTGCCTGATATGGGTCTATTCTGTTTGCAAAGGTGATAAAATGTGTATCTATGGTGGTAAGGGTTAATCTTTCAATTTTTCTGTGTAAGCTGATTTTTAAAATAGTACATACAGTGTGTAAGACACTGATATAGCATGCTATCAAAATGGGGTCAATATTGGCCCCGCCCCAGGGCCGGCTAGTTTTCTATATAGAAACATATAGTGAAAACTTTGAAAGTATTCTCCTCTGATTTTCTAGTGAGCGATATCAGGGCCTTTCAGGCCTTCTTGTTTTGCAATTTAATCAAAATTTTGCATCACTTGGGATGTTTTTTCCCGAATTGGGAATAATAGGTCCTTTTAACGGGTCTCTGTAGACGCCAGAAAAGGGTCTGCATTTTTACTGTTTTCATAATAGCAGACCAAATATTGCTGCCCTTACAAGTGAAGACAGTACAGTAGAATGTCCAATATCTAGCACTGCTGCCCAGCCTGTCCAAACAAGTGAAGACACTACAGTAGAATGTCCAATATCTAGCAGCTGCCCAGCCTGAGACACTACAGTAGAATGTCCAATATCTAGCATTGCTGCCATATTCTAGCACTGCTGTCAAAACGGATGCTGGAGTCTTGCAGAGGTGCCAGAATTCTCCAATGATTTTGTTTTAACAGACTTCATGACAGATATGCTTTAAAATTTGGATGTGAAATATTCAAAGCTAGCAAAGATGTATAAAGATGCTTGGTTTAGTCAAAAGTGAAGAAACTGCCTTAGCCTTTTATTTTCATTCTTTCTCCTTTTTGACATATTTCCTCAGCCCTCATCCTTTGGTTCCAAATTTCCCTGACTTTTCCCTGACTTTTGCCAAATTTCAAATTTCCCTGACCAATTAAAAAAATCCCTGACTTTTCCCTGACCTTGAAAAAAAATCCTTTTTCCCTGACTTTTCCCTGTCCGTGGGAACCCTGCTAGTTAATGTTAATGTTTTGGAAGATTAATTCGAAGAGGTTAGGTCTAAAAAACCTATGAGGGAATGGGTTAACAATGATAATGATATACGAGGGGCATAGTGTGACCCCAATAGCATAACCTGGCACTGTGTATCAGGTTAGGTACCAAAACTATAAATGCTTTTTGATGATATTTGGACACAGTGACAAGACTTATCAGTCTCAGTTAATAGGATGACAAGCGATTAAATTCATTTTACAAGTTCATGGATATATGACACATCTGACAGAATGACGAGAGATCAGACTCATTTTGAAGAATGACAAGTGATTTGACTCATTTGACAGAATGAAGAGGGATCAGATTTATTTGGTAAATACTTGGGTATGCCTTATTAAGCCTGAGTCTGCAATTTTCTCTTTTGCATTGCTGCTTTTGCTTTCGAAGGATTTCCTACTTTCAGAATTTATGAGAAGTTCCTGGGTATAGGACTGATGTTACAAGTTCTTGGGTACATGACTCATATGACAAGTTCTTGGATATACGACTCATGTGACAAGTTCTTCGGTATATAACCCATATGAGAAATTCTTGGATATACGACTCATGTGAGGGGTTATTGGGTATAGGACTCATGTGAGAGGTTCTTGGTATAGGACTCATGTGACAATTTCTTGTGCATAGGATTCATGTGACAAGTTATTTGGTATAGGACACATGTGACCAGTTCTTCGGTATATAACTCATGTGACAAGTTCTCCGGTATACGACTCATTGAAAAGTGTTTGGGTATAGGACTCATGTGACAAGGTCTTGGGTATAAGACTCATATGACAAGTTCTTGGGTATAGGACTCATCATACATGTGAGAAGTGCTTTTGCATAGGTCTCATATGACAAGTTTGTGGGTATAGGACTCGTGTGAGAAGTTCTTGGGTATATGACTCATTGAGAAGTGTTTGGGTATAGGACTCATGTAAGAAGTTCTTGGGTATAGGACTCATGTGACAATGTCGGGTATAGGACTCATGTGAGAAGTTCTTGGGTGTAGGACTCATATGACAAGTTCTTGGGTATAAGACTCATGTGAGAAGTGCTTTGGTAAGGGTCTCATATGACATGTTCTTGGATATAGAACTCATGCTTGAAGTTCTTGGATATAGAACTCATACAGGGTTTTCCCTAGCATTTTCTATTTGAGAGTCCCAGGGACCCTCAAAAAATTATTTTGGGAGTCCCAGGTGCCAAAATAAGGGTCCCAGAAGATTTACTTATTATATAGAGCAAAGTTGTTCGGGAATGACATGTGATGTGATGAAAAAATGATGTATTTGTGATGGAGTTGTTGTTGAGACATAGCATGCAAAGGGCACCTGTGTTTGTAAATAGAGTAGACTAGATCAGATGTCTCCTATAGGAGCCGTCTGATCTTAGTCTGCTTTATTTTCTTAGGAAATTACTATAGGTCTGTCTACGGTATCTAACATTTGCAAAAATTACTGTTTACATATGGTATTCAGTTAAAAAGATTCAGCTAATAAATATTCATGACGTCATTACGCGGGTAGTTTGTGTCGCTGATTTTTTATTGTAAATACCTCATTTATAGTAATATGATTGAATATCGCAATGAAACATAAAATAAACTTATCCGCCCGCAGCAGGTTAAAGGATAAAAACAAACACCGGTCCCTACATAAACAATTGAAGACAATCTTACGTGTGAAAAACTGACAACTGTCAACTCGTATATATGCCGCCATGAATGTAATACACACAGCTGATTACCGGTCCGTACTATGCGCATGATGCCCTAATAGCACGGGAACCAGTAAAATCTTAACTGCATAACTTTCGTTACAAATTAATTGTGTGTATAATTGAGATACGCATGTACTGAATTTTTTCACTGTCAAAGCCACAAAAGTTCGCACTTTAATTATGAAAAACAAACATCATTAGAAATCTTAACTCCTAACTCTCAGTGCGGGGTTGGAGGTTATATGCTAATACAGAAAAGGGTGTGTACCCTTTGACCAATCAAATGAAATTTAAAACCCCAACAAATCACACGCGACATCACATGTGACCTTTCATTTTCTGAAAACAGTGACAGCCATGTTTTATTGTTTACACAGCAGGTTTAAATGTTGTAGCGGAAATTATACAAAATACGAAAAAGAGCATTTTTGCCGATTTTGATACGGATCAATTTGTGCGTCCCACGGGACGCATGGTTATGAAAAATACGAGTCCTTAGCTCAGTTTTAGGGGTAAAAACGCAAGAATCCTGCGTTAGGGAAAACCCTGCTCATATGAGAAGTTTCTTAAGTAAAAGACGTTAACCCATTCCCTCATATTGACGACTTTTAACGACCTTGTAAAAGTCACTTTGTGAAACCATTGTGATAAATAGAGCATTTGCTCCTATAGGAGCAAATACTCTATTTATCACAACGGTTTCAAACAACAAAATTCTAAAATGCTCTTTCTCCGTAGATTAATTCAGAGGTTGTATATAAAAATAGCCTATGAGCTAATGGGTTAATCACGTGTCAATCAAGAGATTTGCTTCCTGTGATTAAAACATTTAAAGTAACAAGAGATGTTTGTAAAACATGTATACCCCCCAGACCCCCTGACCTTTGATCTAGTGACCTCAACTATAGAGGTCATCCAGCGGTCATGACTAATCACCACAGCAACTTTGAAGATCCTAAGCCAAACCACTGATCATTTATTGATCTGAAAACATTTCACATATTAAGGTCATGGTGACCTCAACGACTATAGGGGTCATCTGGTGGTCACGACCAACTACCACAGCAAGTTTGAAGATCCCGGCCAAAACCATTGAGCAGTTATTAATTGGAAACCATTTCATCAGTTAAGGTCATGATGACCTTGACCTTTGATCTAGTGACCTCAAAATCAATAGGGGTCATCTAGTTATCATGACCAACCACCACAGCAAGTTTGAAGATTCTAAGCTAAATCCTTGAGCAGTTATTGATCCGAAACCATTTAACCATTTAAGGTCATGGTGACCTTGACCTTTGACCTAGTGACCTCAAAATCAATAGGGGTCATCTAGTGTTCATGACCAACCACCACAGCAAGTTTGAAGATCCCAAGCCAAACCCTTGAGCAGTTATTGATCGGAAACTATTTCACCATTTAAGGTCATGGTGACCTTGACCTTTGACTTAGTGCCCTAAAAAATAATAGGGGTCATCTACTTGTCATGACCAACCACCACAGCAAGTTTGAAGATTCTAGGCCAAGTCGTTTATTAGTTATCATTCGGAAACCATCGATCTACCGACCGACCGACCGACATGTGCAAAGCAATATACCCCCATTTTTTCAAAAGGGGGGTATAATAATCCCCTATAGTGCCATACATAAAGAATGATGTCACAACTGATGCATATTAAAGCAAGGGTTCTTCGCTTTAACAAGATTTGTTTACTACTGGAGAAGTTCCCTAAAGGTAGATTTCAATGTTTAAGTATATGCTTACCTTCAAGCTTTCTTCTATTACGCAAAGTCTCAGATCTATTCTTTGACCTTGTAGATCCACGCTTTGAGCCTGCTTATCTAGCCGTTCAGCCTGCTGGTCTAGTCGTTCATCCTGCTGGACTAGTCTTTCATCCTGTCGATCTATTCTTTCTTCCTGAAGATTGAATCTTTCACCATACTCCTCTAGTTGTTTGGACAGTCTCGCCACGTCACTACCAAGATTGTTTTTCTGTAGAAATTCTTCGAAACAGTCTTTTGTTTTTTTCAACTGCAAATAAATACACTCAGCTTTCAAAACATCATTCAATAGTGTTTTTTCGCAAAATAAGGTAAATCTGACAGAGAAAATCTGATATAGAGTTATGGTTCTTGTTTAATGCATTTCTCCTCGTTATTCAAATACGCTCCTTCTTTAGTTATAGGTAAGCTGTACTGTCACTAAATTACGATAGTGCCCGCTACGTTCGGTAATTTCTGCACACACGGAAACGCAAAATGAATTATGTAAATAGTATACCTTATCCCAGAGACATACACATACATATACATATGTCTATGCTTATCCACATACGCTCCTTCTTATGTAAAACGTACTGGTCCCTAAATTGCGATAGTGCCCCAGGTACAATATGGACCGATGCACTGGGTAATTTCTGGTGCTCGGTAATTTCCGCGCATACGGAAGCGCATGTTACTGTATTACGTCATCTAAATTATATATTAAATAATACATAAATACTTGAATAGCATGATCTAATATTTCGACCACTAAGGGCCTTTTTCAAAATTATTGTGTCGAAATACACATCACATTTTTGTTACATGCATTCAGAAAATAATGTTGATCCAGCATCATGTTGACATTGCATAATTAGTACATTATCCACCTTGACGTTACCCAAATGATCTGTAAGTTCTCCATATCCAATTCAGTTTGATCAGTTTGATGGATCTGTCTTTCAATTCTACATACATTGAACATCCATTTCAAAACTACAAATCTAACATCATCAGTGCTACGACCACCGACTCCAGTGATGATATTAGAGTTGTACTTAGATCCACCCGACCACACTCTACTGGGTTCTGCACATTTCAATCCAAGAAATGTATTTAAACAATGCATTTTTCGAATTTATTTTCTGTGTAAAATAATTATTAGTATTCAGCTTGAATATATTGATACTAAAACGTTTTTTAACTTTAGTAAAGGCAATAATTGACTTGCAGATTAATACGACTGAAATACTTATTAAAGGGAGTTAATCACTGAGCAACACAGAACTGCTAAAATACTATAAATGTGAACAAAATAATGCGGTATACTGTAAGAAATAGTACAGCCTTCGCCTTAGGGCCTTAAAACTATTTTCGGGCTGACTGGTAGGTCACTATAATGCAATAAGGCCCTCATTGTGCTGTACTGTTTCTTATATATGAGCTCTCAGATCAATAGCTTTTAACTTTTGAAAATGCGTTCTGGATAAAAAGTATCAAATAGTAAAGAGCAATAACTCTGTAACAAAAGTACTGCTGATAGAGTTATTGTAATTATGCACTGCAGTTCTACTGTTTATGGTTTATATGTATATATACATGAAATTTTATGTCAAACTCTTTTGAACTTTTGAAGTTATGCTCGAGATAAAACTGTAAAGTATAAAATATCAAACGACAGTACCACTTTAATACTGTTGATGGGGTTATGGTAATAGTACACTGCATTCCATCTTTTGGAAGCTAAGAAATCAAGTATCAAATTTGAATATGCAGCTTTAAAATGTTTGTACACTTTGATAGTACCTCGTCCATTTCAGCCTTAGTCTGTCTATACTCGTTTTTAAGGGATTGTAAATCCCCTACAGTTTCAGAAAGGTCTTTTTCATAGTTGTCGCATCTTTCCCCAAGACTGGCCAGCTCTCCCTCTACAGCATGCATCTTTGAAGTCAACACTATGACTTCTCTGTTGAGGGTTACATCAAGCGTTTTGTCCCTCAACTAAAATATACACATTCTGGGAGTTAATCCAAGGCCCATTGCAATGTAATGTACAAATATACCTTTATTTTAAAAAAATTGTCAACACATCTATACTGAATTCTACAAAATGTCTGAATCTAATTAGTATTATTATGTCTGATGAGATGCCATGTTTGTTGGTCCCTCATTACCTAACTGACCCTTTTATTAGAGTCGAATAGGCAGTATGTTTTGACACCATTCTTACACTTTGAAAACATCCATTACATGATAATGACAGGATTAAAGGAAAAGTTAACCAATTGCTTCTGTTCATGTTGATAAATTAAAAGTAGTGATTGCTGCAATGTCCCTTTGGCATGGGCAAAACCTCTTAGCTGTTACTGTACTGATATAAACAAGAAGGCCACGATGGCCCTGATAGCCCTGATATCGCTCACTAATCAGAGGAAAATATTTTCATAGTTTTCACTGTATGTTTCTATAGAAAACTGGCCATCACTGGGGCAGGGCCAATTTAGACCCCAGGGCATAATTTATATAACTTTTGTAGAGGACCTGAACATGATGTTATGTGCCAAATATTAAAGCTGAGAACCTTCCGGTTTCAGAAGATTTTCAAAGTTGTCACTATATGCTTCTATTGAAAACTGGCCGAACCTGGGGCGGGGCCAAATTTGACCCTAGGGGCATAATTTATATAACTTTTGTAGAGGACCTGAACATGATGCTCTGTGCCAAATATGAAAGCTGAGAGCCTTCCAGTTTCAGAGAAGAAGATTTTCAAAGATTTCACTATTTGTTTCTATTGAAAACTGCCCAACCCTGTGGCGGGGCCAATTTTGACCCCAGGGCCATAATTTATACAACTTTTGTAAAGGACCTAAACATGATGCTATGTGCCAAATATGAAAGATGAGAACCCTCTGGTTTCAGAGGAGAAGATTTTCAAAGTTTTACTATGTTTCTATTGAAAACAAGGCACCCCTGGGGCGGGGCCAATTTTGACCCCAGGGCCATAATTTATATAACTTTTATAGAGGACCTGAACATGATGCTCTGTGCCAAATTTGAAAGCTGAGAGCCATCCAGTTCCAGAGAAGAAGATTTTCAAAGATTTCACTATTTGTTTCTATTTAAAACAGCCCACCCATCTGGTGGGGCCAATTTTGACCCTGGGGTCATAATTTATATAACTTTTGTAGAGGACTTGAACATGATGCTATGTGTCAAATATACAAGAGGGCCATGATGGCCCTGAAATCGCTCACCAGAGGGAAAGATTTTTAAAGTTTCAACTACATGTATGTTTCTAAACAAAACTGGACACCTGTTTTGTGGGGTGTTATTTGACCCTTTCTCTGTATAATTATAATGGCAAGCTTTCTGGGATGATTTGTTTTATTATAAATATTTTCTAAGTCCAATACCGAACGTTTACCGACCGTTAACTTAGAAAGTATATATCGCACAAAAAATATGTGGAAAAGTTTCATTTTCCATTACATTTTACTATGCATAACCTAACAACTCCTTGATATATTGCGTATTTAGAAACGAACGACAACCCTTGTAGAGCACGTTTCGTAACAAAACCAGTTCACACCTGAACGTTTCGAACCCCTTCAGAATTAGAGTACTGATGATTGTTTCAAAGCAGAAATTGTATAAAAATCGCGATTTCAACAATTTATACAAACGGAATTGTTATGGAAATGGAAAATTAAAACTTGTTAAGAATAACTGGTGATAATAACATTGTGATAAATAGAGCATTTGCCTTAGTGATAAATAGAGCATTTGCTCCATAAGAGTAAATGCACTATTTATCACAATGGTTTCAAATCTACACGATTCTGAAATTTTCCTTTTCTCTAATTAACCCTTTTCCTCATATAAACATGTTTCACGCATTTGCAAACAGAGTAGACCCAGATTTACCTCTTTGAATAAGCAGACGACATTTCTAACATATGACAACCCTTTCACAGCTTAGCAGGACTTAATCAAAATTAGCACACAGTTTGAACTCAGATC
The DNA here is from genome assembly GCA_963576725.1 of Azorinus chamasolen. Lineage (NCBI taxonomy): Eukaryota > Metazoa > Mollusca > Bivalvia > Cardiida > Solecurtidae > Azorinus > Azorinus chamasolen. The sequence continues at coordinate 71,072,872 of OY755250.1, read as the reverse complement.
TGACACATACCGGTATGTAACTTTATATGTGGTTTGTATATATGAGTTAATTTACTCCTATGGAGCAAATGCTCTATTTATCACAATGGTTTGAAATCTACACAATTCTGAAATTTTCATCTTCTCTAATTAATGCTCCTTATCAGTAGATTTATTCAAAGAGGTAGGATCTGAAAAAAGCCTTTGTGATAAATAGAGCATTTGCTAACCATTGTGATAGAGCATTTGCTCCATAAGAGTAAATGCATTATTTATCACAATGGTTTCAAATCTAAACAATTCTGAAATTTTCCTTTTCTCTAATTAACCCTTTTCCTCATATAAACATGTTTTCACGCATTTGCAAATAAGAGTAGACCCAGATTTACCTCTTTGAATAAGCAGACAACATTTCTAACAGATGACAACCCTATCACTGCTTAGCATGACTTGACCAAAATTAGCACACAGTTTGGATTCTGATCTGACACAGACCGGTATGTAACTTTATATGTGGTTTGTATATGAGTTAATTTACTCCTATAGAGCAAATGCTCTATTTATCACAATAGTTTGAAATCTATACAATTCTGAAATTTTCCTTAGCAGTAGATTTATTCAAAGAGGTAGGATCTGAAAAAAGCCTTTGTGATAAATAGAGCATTTGCTAACCATTGTGATAAATAGAGCAAAAGCTCCATAGGAGTAAATGTTCTATTTGTCACAATGGTGTCAAATCTACACAATTCTGAAATTTTCCTTTTCTATAATTAATGCTCCTTATCAGTAGATTTATTCAAAGAGGTAGGATCTGAAAAAAGCCTTTGTGATAATTAGAGCATTTGCTCCATAGGTGTAAATGCTCTATTTATCACCATGGTTTCAAATCTACACAATTCTGAAATTTCCTTTTCTCTAATTAATGCTCCTTATCAGTAGATTTATTCAAAGAGGTAAAATAGTCACTTTATGAAACCATTGTGATAAATAGAGCATTTTCTCCATAAGAGTAAATGCTCTATTTATCACAATGGTTTCAAATCTACACAATTCTGAAATTTTTCAAGAGGCATATTCTGAAAATATCCTATGAGGGAATGGGTTAAAAAACAGTGTGAGCAAACAGAGACTAATTCTGAAGAAGACAACTTGATAAGAGTTTTGACCAGGAACTTGACCTATTCAGTGATTATGCAACACAGATGGAGTGACCTCAATCCCTCTAGTTCAGAGGAACCTTTATAGTATAAAATAATATTTTAAAGTATAACCAACTGGGCAGGGCCAATTTTAACCTCAGAACTATGATATTTACCAATGTCAATAAGGAATACTAAGTAAATCTATACACCAAATATCTAAGCTCTGTGACATGTAGTTTTTGACAAAAAGATTTTTGAAGTTTTCCCCATGCCTAACCTAAGTGAGGCCAGCATTCTGCTACTTGTACAGAAAACAACAGTCAGCTAGAAAAAACTGGCCACCCCTCGGGCCGTGGCGGGGCCAATTTTGACCCCAGGGGCATTATTTATATAACTTTTGTAGAGGACCTATAGGTGATGCTATGTGCCAAAGATGAAAGCTGAGAACCCTGTAGATTCAGAGGAGAAGACTTTTAAAGTTCAAATTGTTGACGCCGGACGACGGATGACAGACATCAGGCGATCACAAAAGCTCACCCTGAGCACTTTGTGCTCTGGTGAGCTAAAAAGCAGAGAGCCTTCCAGTTTCAGAGGAGAAGATTTTCAAAGTTTTCACTATTTGTTTCTATTGAAAACTGCCCACCCCTGGGGCAGGGCCAATTTTGACCCCAGGGTCATAATTTATATAACTTTTGTAGAGGACCTGAACATGATGCTCTGTGCCAAATATGAAAGCTGTGAGCCGTCCAGTTTCAGAGAAGAAGATTTTCAAAGATTTCACTGTTTCTATTGAAAACTGCCCAACCCTGGGGAGGGGCCAATTTTGACCCCTGGGCCATAATTTATATAACTTTTGCAGAGGACCTGAACATGATGCTATGTGCCAAATATGAAAGCTGAGAACCTTCTGGTTTCAGAGAAGAAGATTTTCAAAGTTTTACTATATGTTTCTATTGAAAACAAGGCACACCTGGGGCGGGGCCAATTTTGACCCCAGGGCCATAATTTATATTACTTTTGTACAGGACATGAACATGATGCTCTGTGCCAAATATGAAAGCTGAGCCATCCAGTTCCAGAGAAGAAGATTTTCAAAGATTTCATTATTTGTTTCTATTTAAAACTGCCCACCCCTGGGGCGGGGCCAATTTTGACCCCAGGGCCATAATTTATATAACCTTTGTAGAGGACCTGAACATGATGCTATGTGCCAAATATGAAAGCTGAGAACCGTTTGGTTTCAGAGTAGAAGATTTTCAAAGTTTTACTATATGTTTCTATTGAAAACAAGGCACCCCTGGGGCGGGGCCAATTTTGAACCCAGTGGCATAATTTATATAACATTTGTAGAGGACCTGAACATGATGCTCTGTGCCAAATATGAAAGCTGAGAGACTTCCAATTTCAGAGAAGAAGATTTTCAAAGATTTCATTATTTGTTTCTATTGAAAAATGCCCACCCCTGGGGAGGGGCCAATTTTGACCCCAGGGGCATAATTTATATAACTTTTGTAGAGGACCTGAACATGATGCTATGTGCCAAATATGAAAGCTGAGAACCTTCTGGTTTCAGAGGAGAAGATTTTCAAAGTTTTATTATATGTTTCTATTGAAAACAAGGCACCCCTGGAGCGGGGCCAATTTTGACCCCAGGGGCATAATTTATAAAACTTTTGTAGAGGACCTAAAGATGATACTATGTGCCAAACACGAAAGCTGAGAACCCTGTAGATTCAGAGGAGAAAGATTTTTAAAGGTTCAAATTGTTGACCAGACGACGCACGATGGACGACTCATGACGGACGACGCACGCCGACAGATGATCGACATCAGGCAATCACAAAAGCTCACCTTGAGCACTTTGTGCTCTGGTGAGCTAAAAAATGAGACAGCTTCAGCTTGGGGCCAATATGAAACAAAGGGCCGTAATTTTAGGCCTGGAGGTTAAAATTTGAACAATGTTAACCCTTCGCTTTCTGAATTTTAAAATACATTTCTCCTTCTTTACCCATGCCCTGTTGTATAATTACATATATCTTCACTGTGTACACGTATTTCGCTGTGGAATCACTGCTGTGGAGTGCACTGGTTGCACAATTAACTTGTAAATAGTGCAGACCCTGATGAGACAGCTCATGCAGGAGCTGTCTCATCTGGGTCTTCACTATTTACAGGTACGTATATTGACGTGAATAGCAAGCGAAGGGTTAATAAAGGAACATTAGGTGATGCTTCATATAAATTTCAAAGGTCTGGGCCTTACAATTTCACAGGAGATTTTCCTATGAAAAACTGATAAACCCGGGGCGGGGCTATTTTGGTTGAGGGGTCAAAATTTGAACAATTTTGGTAGAAAACCATTAGATGATACTACATAACAAATTTTTAAAAGGTCTAGGCCATACAATTTCGGAGAAGACTTTTAAAGACTTACAAGAGGGCCTGAAAGGCACTGACATCGCTCACCAGACAATCAGAGGAGAAGATTGTCAAAGTTTTCACTATGTGTTTCTATAGAAAACTAGTCAGCCCTGGCGAGGGCCAATTTTGACCCAAGAGGAATAATTTATGTAACTTTTGTAGAGGGCCTCAAGTTAAGAAAAAGAAAACATATAACAATGCAAATCTAAAGAAGGGCACATACAAAAGTATGTATACTCTATCCCTGGGCAAATTGGTTGAATTTCAGAAAGAATAAATTAATCTATACATGTACTTATATTCAAAATTTCAGATATTTTCATTACACCTTCATGAGTTATTAATATTCATATCTTAATTTATCTTCAACCTTTCCCTTGTTCTATTTTTATTCAAAATTTAAATACCTACTGAATATTCATGGACAAAATATTTCAAATTCCATTGACAAACCCTGATCAGACAGCTGCTATAGGAAACATCTGATCTGGGTCTGCTCTGTTTGCAAATGTGTGAAAAGGTGTTAACATAAGGAAAAGTGTTAGTAAACATATTATAACTATATTGTACACAAAATGAAAATAATGTAATGCAATTTGCACTACATTATATCTTAAGCAAACAGCAGATTGGTCAGATGGCTACTACATGAACCATCTGATCTGGATCTACTCTGTTTGCAAAGATGTAGAAAGGCATATTTATGGAGTAAAGGGTTAATCGTATGATTAACTGTGCAATAGGCCAGATCTAACTATAACAATTTTCTTTGTTTGGGTCTGCAATATTACTGCAGATTTATTACCAACAAGGCAGGCAATCCAGTTGTTATCAAAACAAGAGGGCCATGAGGCCCTGAAGCACTCACCAGAGATAACCCCAGGGGCGGGGCCATTTTTGACAAGAAATCATGTGTACAACCTTGGTAGAGAACCACAAGGCAAAGCAATATGCCATATGGTTTCAGAGAAAAATAATATTTTATATTTTTCCCATGAAAAACTGATAAGCCCTGAGGCAGGGCCAAGTTTCGCCCAGTGGTCAGGGTCTAAGTTAAACATTCTTGGCAGAGGACCACAAGCCACAGCTACATATTTGTAGAGGACCATTAGATCATGTTACATACCAAATATCAAAGGTCTAGGCCAAACAGTTTCAGTAGATTTTTAAAGATGTTCCAATGAAAAACTGATAAGCCCTTGGGCGGGGCAATTTTTGGCCCAGTGGTCATAATTTGAACAACATTTGTAGAGGACCATAAGATCATGTTACATACCAAATATCAAAGGTCCAGGCCTAACAGTTTCAGTAGATTTTTAAAAGATTTTCTAATGAAAAACTGATAAGCCCTTGGGCGGGGCTATTTTTGGCCCTGTGGTCATAATTTGAACAACATTTGTAGAGGACCATAAGATCATGCTACATACTAAATATCAAAGGTCTAGGCCTTACAGTTTGAGAAGAAGAAGATTTTTAAAGAATTTCCTAGGAAAAACTGATAAGCCCTTGGGCGGGGACATTTTTGGCCTGGGGTTCATAATTTGAACAATCTTTGTAGAGGACCATAAGATCATGCTACAATACCAAATATCAATGGTCTAGGGCATAATTATGGTTTCAGAAGAAGATTTTTAAAGATTTTCCTATGAAAAATTCCATATTACCATACATTGTATATGGAAACAAGAGGGCCATGAGGCCCTAAAGCGCTCACCTGAGATAACTCCAGGGGCGGGGCCATTTTTGACCACAAGAAATCATGTGGACAACCTTGGTAGAGAACCACAAGGCAAAGCAGTATGCCATTAATTAAAGGTCTAAGCCTTATGGTTTCAGAGAAAAATAATATTTCATATTTTTCCCATGAAAAACGGATAAGCCCTGAGGCAGGGCAAAGTTTCGCCCAGTGGTCAGGGTCGTAAGTTAAACATTCTTGGCAGAGGACCACAAGCCACAGCTACATATTTATAGAGGACCATTAGATCATGTTAGTCATACCAAATATCAATGGTCAAGGCCTTACAGTTTAAGTAGAGTTTTAAAGATTTTCCAATGAAAAACTGGTAAGCCCTTGGGCGGGGCTATTTTTGGCCAGGAGATCATAATTTGAACAATATTTGTAGAGGACCATTAGATCATGCTACATATTAAATATCAAAGGTCTAGGCCTTACAGCTTCAGAGAAGATTTTTAAAGATTTTCCTATGAAAAACTGATAAGCCCATGGGCGGGCCATTTTTGGCCCGGGGGTCATAATTTGAACAATATTTGTAGAGGACCATAAGATCATGCTACATACCAAATATCAAAGGTCAAGGCCTTACAGTTTGAGAGAAGAAAATTTTTAAGGATTTTTTGGGCGGGGCCATTTTTGGCCCGGGGGTCATAATTTGAACAATATTTGTAGAGGACCATAAGATCATGCTACATACCAAATATCAAAGGTCTAGGCCTTACAATTTCAGAGAAGAAGATTTTTAAAGATTTTCCTATGAAAAACTGATAAGCCCTCGGGCGGGCCATTTTTGGCCCCGGGGTCATAATTTGAACAATATTTGTAGAGGACCATAAGATCATGCTACATACCAAATATCAAAGGTCAAGGCCTTACATTTTGAGAGAAGAAGATTTTTAAGGATTTTCCTATGAAAAACTGATAAGCCCTTGGGCGGGGCCATTTTTGGCCCAGGGGTCATAATTTGAACAATCTTTGTAGAGGACCATAAGATCATGCTACATACCAAATATCAAAGGTTTAGGCCTTACCGTTTCAGAGAAGAAGATTTTTAAAGATTTTCCTATGAAAAACTGATAAGCCCTCGGGTGGGGCCATTTTTGGCCCCGAGTTCATAATTTGAACAATATTTGTAGAAGACCATAAGATCATGCTACATACCAAATATCAAAGGTCTAGGCCTTACAGTTTGAGAGAGGAAGATTTTTAAAGATTTTCCTATGAAAAACTGATAAGCCCTTGGGCGGGGCCATTTTTGGCCCGGGGGTCATAATTTGAACAATATTTGTAGAGGACCATAAGATCATGCTACATACAAAATATCAAAAGTCTAGGCCTTATAGTTTCAGAGAAGAAGATTTTTAAAAAAATTCCTATGAAAAGCTGATAAGCCCTTGGGCGGGGCCATTTTTGGCCCGGGGGTCGTAATTTGAACAATCTTTGTAGAGGGCCATAAGATCATGCTACATATCAAATATCAAAGGTCTAGGCTTTTCAGTTTCAGAGAAGATGTTTAAAGATTTTCCTATGAAAATTCCATATTACCATATATGGAAAAAATGACAACGCCCTCTGGCAGCCATGTTTTTTGCCGGATCAAAATTCTTTTAACAACTTTTGAAGTCTATCGACTGAGAAACATTTTGGTGAAAACTATATTCAAATTGGACAAGTCATTCTGGAGAAGAAGATTTTTCTAGATATTGTGTACGGTTGCCATGGCAACAAGACCGATGGCCCCACCCACTATCTTTTAACAACTTTTGAAGCACCCACCCACAGTATGTATCTGACCAAGTTTGGTTACAATTGGGCAGTCGGTTTCAGAGAAGAAGTCGTTTGAAATTGTTGACGGACAGACAGACGGACAGACGGACAGACGGACAGACGGACGCCGGACGCCGGACACAGCGGTATCACAATAGCTCACCTTGAGCACTTTGTGCTCCGGTGAGCTAAAAATGACCACGCAGTTTCAGAGCTAGAGTAGATTTTCAAAGTTCACTAGTGTATGTTTCTAATGAAAACTGCCCACCCCTGGGGTGGGGCCAATTTTGACCCCAGGGGCATAATTTATATAATTTTTGAAGAGGACCTAAACATGATGCTTTGTGCCAAATATGAAAGCTAAAATCCTTCAAGTTTCAGAGGAGATTTTCACTATATGCTTCTATTGAAAAGAAGGCAACCCTGGGGCGGGGCTAATTTTGACCCCAGGGCCATAATTTATATAACTTTGTAGAGGGCCTACAGATGATGCTATGTGCCAAAGATGAAAGCTGAGAACCCTGTAGATTCAGAGATGATTTTTAAAGGTTGAAATTGTTGACGACCAACGACGCATGACAACGGACATCGGGCGATCACAAAAGCTCACCCTCAGCACAAAAGTGCTCTGGTGAGCTAAACAAGAGGGCCAGAATGGCCCCGAAGCGCTCACCAGACAATCAGAGGAGAAGATTTTCAAAGTTTCCACTATATGTTTCTATAGAAAATTAGCTGGCCCTGGGGTGGGGCAAATTTTGACCCAAAGGGCACATTTTATATAGCTTTTGTAAAGGACCTGAACATGATGCTCTGTGCCAAATATGAACGCTGAGAACCCTATAGATTCAGTATATGTTTCTATTGAAAACTGGCTACCCCTGGGGTGGGGCCAATTTTGACCCCAGGGGCATAATTTAAATTTGACCCAAAGGGCACATTTTATATAGCTTTTGTAAAGGACCTGAACATGATGCTCTGTGCCAAATATGAACGCTGAGAACCCTATAGATTCAGTATATGTTTCTATTGAAAACTGGCTACCCCTGGGGTGGGGCCAATTTTGACCCCAGGGGCATAATTTAAATATAACTTCTGTAGAGGACCTGAACATGATGATATATGCCAAATATGAAAGCTGATAACCTTCCAATTTAAGAGAAGTTTTTCAAAGTTTTCACTATATCAGGGTTCTTGCGAGGCCGCGTTTTTGCGATATTCTCGCTTAAAAATCACGAATGTCGCATTAAAAACGGTCTAGGTGCGACACTAGTCGCACTCTAAAATCACCTGGGACGAATCGCCGTTTTGGCCCCGAAAGTGCGTAACTGAAGCTGCTGTTCATAGCAACGTCATCGGACTGGATTTTAATTGGATAATTTAAACTGGCGCCGTTTTCTCAGCCAATGAAATTGCTTGGCGCTGATTTCTATATTCCACTTCCGATAATAACGATGGCCGACGTTCCAAGCAAAGCCAAAAAACGAAAAACGATTTTGAATTTCTTCAAGTCTACTTCGAAAACTGAAAGTTCAGAGCATAATGATAACAGTACTTCTAAGGTGGGGTCCGAAACGCAGATGGAAAATATTAATATCAAGCCTTCAAATACCTGTTCCACGGATCCAGATACCATTCGCGAAAGTGAAAGTAAGTCTCCGTCCAAATGTAAAAACACTGACAAAGAAGTTTCGTCCTCTCCTAGTAAATCCCTGTCCACAAATGCATGTAGTGAGAAACGGGGAAAAGAATTACGATCGCAGTTTTAAACAGTATTGGTTGAGAGAATATTCATGGTTGGAGTACAACGAGTCTGACAAACATATGCTGTGTAAACTCTGTGTAAAACACAACAAAAAGAATGTTTTTGCGCTTGGCTGTACAAATTTCAGAACAACTACTCTCAACAGACATGCAAGCTATAATGAACACAAAGATGCAGTGCAAGCAGATTTACTTTGTGGTAACTTTGAAAAATCAGTAAAAAAGGCATTGAATTCGAAGGAAAAGGCTGTGCTTGCTGCCTTAAAAGCAGTTCATTGGATAATGCTAGAAAATGTAGCCATTAGCAAGTACAGAAGCTTAATCAGTTTGATGGGTGACTTAGAATGTCCAGATCTTAAAAACTTGACTGTGTCAGAAAATGTTAATTACACATCTGATCAAACAGCTATTGAGTTGATGGAATCTTTAGCATTTGTAGCCAGAAGGAAAGTTGACCATAGTATAGCAAAATCGCCATATATTAGTCTGTTATGTGATGAAAGCACAGACATAGCTGTACATAAGAAACTTGTGATTTATGTCAGATTACTAGATCCTGATACTTACACACCATCCACTCATTTTGTCAGCAATATCAAAGTAGAAAGTGCTACTGGTCAGGCAATATATAATGAACTGAAACAATTTATGTCTACTAAAAATCTACCAACTTCAAAGGTTATGGGATTAGGAACTGATGGGGCCAGGGTTATGACTGGCATGGGTCAGGGTCTTACTGGATTTATGGTTAGAGACAACCCTTTGCTCTTAAATTATCACTGCATAGCCCATAGGCTTGCTCTTGTCACATCACAGGCTGCAAATGAAGTTTCATATCTTGTAGATTTCCAGAGTACTTTAACAGGAATATTTTACTTCTTCAAAGCCTCTGCCAGTCGTACTACAAGGCTTGCTGAAATACAGTCACTTCTGGATGAGCCAAGCCTCAAAATCAAAGAGGTGCATGAGGTAAGGTGGTTGTCCACATACCTTGCAGTGCAGACAGTATACAAGGTCATGGATTCACTGATCACATTTTTCACTTCAGACAAAGATGCTAAGTCAAAGGGATTTGGTAAAAAACTGATACAGTATGACTTCATTGCAAGCACATACATGTTAATGGATGTCCTGCCAGTTGTATCTGAGATGTGTCTTGTTTTTCAAAAAGCTGATCTAGACATTAGCCAAGTAAAAGTCCAAGTAGACCATGCAAAGAGAGAGCTTCAACAAGAGTACCGCATACGGTACATAATACGCCCACTTGCAAACTTTCTCTGATTCAACATGCCTTATAAGTGTTGACATTTTCTAATCTGTGCTTCAGATCTTGATTTCCATATTAAGGTGATACTATTTTTTTTAAAAATGAAGTGAATATCATTTTTGCGGATTCACATTAAGGTTTAACCATATAAAAAAATTGAAGTAAATATCATTTCAAATGAAAAAGCTATGACCATCCTCATACCTGCATAGATTTGCATTATTTTTTTAAGTGCAAGGGCCATAACTCCGAAACAAAAAATCAAATGATCCTCAGAATCGACTTAGCTTCAGGTCTTGATACATTAAACATGTGTATGAAGTTTCATAAATATCTGTCAAACAGTTTTGCCAGAAAACAGCGGACAAACTATTTGCATTTTTTTAAAGTAAAAGGGCAATAACTCCCAAACAAAAAATCAAATGAACCTCAAAATCGACTCAGCATCAGATCTTGATGCATTAAACATTTTTCTGAAGTTTCATTAATATCTCTCAAATAGTTTTCCCAGAAAACAGCGAACAAACTATTTGCATTATTTTTTAAGGACAAGGGCCATAACTCTGAAACTAAAAATGAAATGATCCTCAGAATCAATTCAATTTCAGATCTTGATGCATTAAACATTTGTGTGAAGTTTCATTAATATCTCTCAAATAGTTTTCTCAGAAAACAGTGGACAAACTATTTGCATATTTTTTAAGGACAAGGGCCATAACTCTGAAATGAAAAATCAAATGAACCTCAGAATCAAGTCAGTTTCAGATCTTGATGCATTAAACATGTGTGTGAAGTTTCATTAATATCTGTCAAATAGTTTTCCCAGAAAACAGCAGACAAACTATTTGCATGTATTTTTTTAAGTAAAAGGGCCATAACTCCAAAACGAAAAATCAAATGAACCTCAGAATCGACTCAGCTTCAGATCTTGATGCATTAAACATTTGTGTGAAGTTTTATTAATATCTCTCACATAGTTTTCCCAGAAAACAGCGGACAAACTATTTGCATATTTTTTAAGGACAAGGGCCATAACTCTGAAATGAAAAATCAAATGAACCTCAGAATCAAGTCAGCTTCAGATCTTGATGCATTTAACATTTGTGTTAAGTTTCAATAATATCTGTCAAATAGTTTTTCCAGAAAACAGCGGACAAACAAAATGTTGACGGACGAACGAACGAACGAACGAACAAACGAACGAACGAACGAACGAACGAACGAACGAACGAATGAACGAACGAACGGACGGACGGACAGGGCCACGACAATATACGACCACCTTTATTAGGTGGGCGTATAAAAACTTAAGCTCATTCCAGCTGAAGCAAGCTATCTTCATGAACTACAAACTAAACATCTGTCAACTGAGAGAGGCAAATTGGTGTTTAAAGGCAACCATACTGTTCAAGGAAGACAGAATATTGACAGTATTAAGAAACAGTTCATTGATGCACTGTTGAAGAAATTGGAAGAGAGATTTCCAGATGATAACAGCAATGTTATCTTTGCTTTCACTGCTCTTTCCATGCGTCCAATATCTTTTCTCTCATCAGCAGAAAGAGAAAACTGGGGAAATGATAAAATTGAAGTTTTGTTGAAACAGTATGGTGAAGAGAAAACTTCAGTACCTAGGAATGATCAGCCTCAGATTACTGTTCAGCCCATCATTGATAGAGATGCTACCAAAACTGAATGGTCAAAAGTGAAAGAGCATGTGTTTCAAGAAGGTTATCCTCGAGATAATATGGCTACACTGTGGGGATTAATCAGCAAGCATCACAAAAGTCTCTATCCTAACCTTTTGAAACTAGCTGCACTGGCCTTGACAGCCCCTATTCACACTGCAGACTGTGAGAGAGGGTTTAGTGCACAAAATCAGACTAAAACAGCACTAAGAAACAGGTTGCTACCAGAAAGGGTAGATGATATCATGAGCATCAAGATTGAGGGTGAAAATATGAAAACATTTGACTATGCTGGGGCTCTAGAACACTGGAGGGCTGCCAAAGAGAGAAAGCTTTTTAAAGTATCACATTAAGTTCAGACAGTGACTGCTGTACCAGTTAATGTTAAAGTTTATGTTAAACACTTCAGTTCAATGTTTTATTCTTAGCCACAGGCAGTGGAAATAATGTATATATATAGCAACCAGATATTTCATCATTTTCATCAAGTGTGACCAGATTATGAGATATGAATAAGAAGAAACAAGAGATGTTTGTAAAACATGTATACCCCCCCCCCGACCCCCTGACCTTTGATCTAGTGACCTCAACTATAGAGGTCATCTAGCGGTCATGACTAATCACCACAGCAACTTTGAATATCCTAAGCCAAACCACTGATCATTTATTGATCTGAAAACATTTCACATATTAAGGTCATGGTGACCTTGACCTTTGACCTAGTGACCTCAACAACTTTAAGGGTCATCAAGTGGTCACAACCAACTACCACAGCAAGTTTGAAGATCCCGACCCCAAACCATTGAGCAGTTATTAATTGGAAACCATTTCATCAGTTAAGGTCATGATGACCTTGATCTTTAACCTAGTGACCTCAAAATCAATAGGGGTCATCTAGTTGTCATGACCAACCACCTCAGCAAGTTTGAAGATCCTAAGCCAAACCCTTGAGCAGTTATTAATCGCAAACCATTTCACCAGTTAAGGTCATGGTGACCTTGACCTTTGACCTAGTGACCTCAATAACTTTAGGGGTCATCAAGGGGTCACAACCAACCACCACAGTAAGTTTGAAGATCCTAAGCCAAACCCTTGAGCAGTTATTGATCGCAAACCATTTCACCAGTTAAGGTCATGGTGACCTTGACCTTTGACCTAGTGCCCTAAAAAACAATAGGGCTCATCTAGTTGTCATGACCAACCACCTAAGCAAATTTGAAGATCCTAAGCCAAACCCTTGAGCAGTTATTGATCAGAAACCATTTTACAAGTTAAGGTCATGGTGACCTTGACCTTTGACCTAGTGACCTCAAATACTATAGGGGCCATCCAGTTGTCATGACCAACTACAGCAGCAAGTTTGAAGATTCTAAGCCAAACCCTTGAGCAGTTATTGATCGGAAACCATTTGACCATTTAAGAGTGTGGTGACCTTGACCTTTGACCTAGTGACCTAAAAAGCAATAGGGGTCATCTAGTGGTCATTACCAACCACCACAGCAAATTTGAAGATCCTAGGCCAAACCCTTGAGCAGTTATCGATTGCAAACCATTTCACCCTTTAAGGTCATTTTGACCTTGACCTTTGACCTAGTAACCTAAAAAACTATAGGACTAATCTAGTTGTCATGACCAACCACCTAAGCAAATTTGAACATCCTAAGCCAAACCCTTGAGCAGTTATTGATCAGAAACCATTTTACCAGTTAAGGTCATGGTGACCTTGACCTTTGACCTAGTGACCTCAAAATCAATAGGGGTCATCCAGTGGTCATGACCAACCACCACAGCAAGTTTGAAGATTCTAAGCTGAACCCTTGAGCAGTTATTGATCGGAAACCATTTAACCATTTAAGGTCATGGTGACCTTGACCTTTGACCTAGTGACCTCAAAATCAATAGGGGTCATGTAGTGGTCATGACCAACCACCACAGCAAGTTTGAAGATCCCATGCCAAACCCTTGAGCAGTTATTGATCGGAAACTATTTCACCATTTTAGGTCATGGTGACCTTGACCTTTGACCTAGTGACCTAAAAAACAATAGGGGTCATCTACTTGTCATGACCAACCACCACAGCAAGTTTGAAGATTCTAGGCCAAGTCGTTTATTAGTTATCGTTCGGAAACCATCGATCTACCGACCGACAGACAGACCGACCGACCGACCGACCGACCTACCGACCGACATGTGCAAAGCAATATACCCCCATTTTTTCAAAAGGGGGGTATAATAAAAACAAACTTCCCCCAGCTTCAAAATAAGGTATGTACTTTATTCATAAGCATTTTTCATGTTCAAAATGGTACTGTCCCAAAAATATTGAAAATGTCCCAATGAATTTGTCACCACTGGGACATGTGTCCCCATCTTTACAGGTCCTTGCAAGAACCCTGCTATATACGTTTCTATTGAAAACTGGTTAACCCTGGGGCGGGGCCAATTTGACCCCAGGGGCATAATTTATATAACTTTTGTAGAGGACCTGAACATAATGCTATGTGCCAAATATGAAAGCTGAAAACCTTCCAGTTACAGAGAAGAGGATTTTCAAAATTGTCACTATATGTTTCTATTGAAACTGAACACCACTGGGGCGGGCCAATTTTAACCCCAGGGGCATAATTTATGTAACTTTTGTAGAGGACATGAACATGATGCTATGTGCCAAATATGAAAGAACCTTCCAGTTTAAGAGAAGATTTTCAAAGTTTTACTATATATTTCTATACAAGACAGCCATGGGGCAGGCCAATTTTGACCCCAGGGACATAATTTATGTAACTTTTGTAGAGGACCTACAGATGATGCTATGTGCCAGAGATAAAAGCTGAGAACTCTGTAGATTCAGAGGAGAAGATTTTTAAAGGTTCAAATTGTTGACGCAGGAGGACGGACGACGTACGACGGACATCAGGCAATCACAAAAGCTCACCCTAAGCAATTTCTGCTCTGGTGAGTTAAAAAGGGAGATAATTCATGAATGAAGAATCAAATCAAAAACCGCAATTGCAGGTGCTCAATTTCAGATGGTGTTCAAAAATACTTCCTAATTTAAACAAGAGAGCCATGAGGCCCTGAAGCACTCACCTGAGATAACCCCAGGGGCGGGACCATTTTTGACCAAGAAGTCATCATTTGTACAATATTGGTAGAGAACCACAAGGCAAAGCAGTATGTCATTAATTAAAGGTCTAAGTCTAATGGTTTCAGAGAAAAATAATATTTCATACTTGTAGAGAACCATTACATCATGTTACAAACCAAACATCCAAGGTCTAGGCCTTACCGTTTCAGAGAAGAATATTTTTAAAGATTTTCCTATGAAAAACTGATAAGCCCTTGGGCGGGGCCATTTCTGGCCCAGGGTCATAATTTGAACAATCTTTGTAGAGAACCATTACATCATGCTACATGCCAATATCAAAGGTCTATGCCTAACAGTTTCAGACAAAAAGAGTTTTAAAGATTTTCCTATGAAAAACTGATAAGCCCTTGGGCGGGGCCATTTTTGGTCCAGGGTCATAATTTGAACAATGTTTCGGTCCAGAGTCATAATTTGAACAATCTTTGTAGAGGACCATTAGACCATGCTACATGCCAAATATCAAAAGTCTAGGCCTTACAGTTTCAGAGAAGAATATTTTTAAAGATTTTCCTATGAAAAACTGATAAGCCCTTGGGCGGGGCCATTTTTGGTCCAGGGTCATAATTTGAACAATGTTTCGGTCCAGAGTCATAATTTGAACAATCTTTGTAGAGGACCATTAGACCATGCTACATGCCAAATATCAAAAGTCTAGGCCTTACAGTTTCAGAGAAGAATATTTTTAAAGATTTTCCTATGACAAACTGATAAGCCCTAGTGCGGGCCATTTTTGGCCCAGGGGTCATAATGTGAACAACATTGCGTAACCCCTGACCACTGATGCTTCTAACAAAATCTGGTTAAAATTGGGTCAGTACTTTCAGAGGAGATGTCGTTTGAAAATGTGGCCGGACGACGGACGTTTCGCGGTCACAATAGCTTACCTGAGCCTGCTCAGGTGAGCTAAAAAGCAATCTGTTGAGGCATGGCAGAATAAAGCTGTGGACTAAATTTCATATATTAAAGTTGCGAAAAGGGAGATATTTCAATAACGAAATGACGAATCATATCTGCAATCGCAGGTGCACAACTTCAGATAGTGACTAACAACACTGCATAATTTAAAATGTTCCGGTGAAGGATGGCAAAGTAAAGCTTCAGACAAATTCCCCCTATTAAAATTACTAAAAGGGAGATAAATCAGAAACGAAATGACAAATCAAAACTGCAATTGCAGGTGCACAACTTCAGATGGTGATCAACAATACTAATAATTTAAATATGTTCCGTTGAAGGATGGCAGAGTAAATCTCCGGACAAAATTCCGTCTACAGACGGACGGACGGACAGACGAACGGATGGAAGGAGTGATTCCAGTTACACTTCGTTGTGGGGGTATAAAAACCATGGTAGCGGTGCTAATAAATTGACAAACTTCGTTTGGACAATTTGGTTAGAATAATAATAACAAAAAGAAACTGAAAAGGAGCATTAACTAGAGATAAAAAATATTTAGAATTTTGTAGTTTGAAACCATTGTGATAAATACTTAGTGACTTTTACAGGAGCTTAGAAAGGCGCAGTTATAAAGGAAAGGATTAAGGTGGTAGTTTTTACTTTCAACGTGTTTTAACAAATGCCTAACAATTAAATTAATCATTTATTTATAAGCTGAAAAGAAGTATATCGCAGGAAAACCAGTACAATAAACATCGAAGAAGACACAATTTTCATGTGTTTGATATGTTCTTCAGCAATGTATTAGAATTTATTCCGCTCACATTACACCAGTAGTTTCGTTAACTGTTGTAGACAAAATATTATAAGTATAAATGAAAACTGTTTGTATGTATCTCAGGGGCATTTTTCTATTAAGTTCAAATTGACAATCTTCAAATAATGATGATTGAACAAAACAAATACAAAGCGTTATGATATAATTTAAATGCTACTTTTAATTACCAGGGTTCAAAATTAAGTGTCAAGACGTAGTTTTCCTACCACAACTGTCCAACTTGCCACCTGATCTGAAAGTCAGCACTTGGCAAAATCTTGCCACCAGAATTAATTGGGGGGGAAATCAATACAATCAGAACAAGATGTGTTTGTGAAACACTATGCCCCCTCAATATGATATTTGACCCTAAAGGATTACCTTGATCTTGACATGGCACCCCTCAAACTGTGCAGCTTCATGGGATGCACATGCATACCACATATCAAGTCTGTATCTCTACTGGTTCAAAAGTTATGGCCAATGTTAAAGTTGGTGACCTTTGACCATGAAGGATGACCTTGACCTTGAAATGTTACCCCTAAAAACGGTGCAGCCAAATGAGAAACACATGTATACCAACTATCAAGTCTGTATCTCTACTGGTTAAAAAGTTGGCCAATGTTAAAGTCGGTGACCTTTGACCCTGAAAGATGACCTTGACCTTGAAATGTCACCTCCAAACTGTGCAGCTTCATGAGATACACATGCATACCAAATGTCAAGTCTGCATCTACAGGTTCAAAAGTTATGGCCAATGTTAAAGTCAGTGACCTTTGACCCTACAAGATGACCTTTACCTTGACATGTTGCCCCTCAAAATGTGCAGCTTCATGAGATACACATGCATACCAAATATCAAGACTCTATCTCTATTGGTTCAAAAGTTATGGCCAATTTGAAGTTGGTGACCTTTGACCCTGAAAGATGACCTTGACATTTCACCCCTCAAACTGTGCAGCTTCATGAGATACACAAGCATGCCACATATCAAGTCTCTATCTGTACTGGTTCAAAAGTTATGGCCAATGTTAAAGTCAGTGATTTGACCCATATGTTTGACCTCTGACCTTTAAGGATGACCTTGACCTTGTTATGTCACCCCTCAAAATGTGCGGCTTTATGAGATACATATACATGCCAAATATCAAGTCTCTATCTGTACTTGCTCAAAAGTTATGACCAATGTTAAAGTCGGTGATTTGACCCATGTGTTTGACCTCTGACCTTTAAAGATGACGTTGACCTTGACATTTCACCAATCAAAATGTGCAGCTTCATGAGATACACACGCATGCCAAATATCAAGTCTCTATCTCTACTGGTCCAAAAGTTATGGCCAATGTAAAAGTCGGTGATTTGACCCATGTGTTTGACCTCTGACCTTTAAAGATGACATTGACCTTGACATTTCACTAATCAAAATGTGCAGCTTCATGAGATACACAAGCATGCCAAATATCAAGTCTCTATCTCTACTGGTCCAAAAGTTATGGCCAATGTAAAAGTCGGTGATTTGACTCATATATTTGACCTCTGACCTTGAATGATGACCTTGACCTTGACACGTCACCCCTCAAAATGTGCGGCTTTATGAGATACATATGCATGCCAAATATCAAGTCTCTATCTGTACTGACTCAAAAGTTATGACCAATGTTAAAGTTGCATTAATGTTACAAATAAAAAACAGACAATTTGACCTTTGACCCTAAAGAATGACCTTGACCTTGACATGTCACCCCTCAAAATGTGCGGCTTCATGAGATACACTAGCATGCCAAATATCAAGTCTCTATCTCTACTGGTCCAAAAGTTATGGCCAATGTTAAAGTCGGTGATTTGACCCATATATTTGACCTCTGACCTTGAAGGATGACCTTGACCTTGACATGTCACACCTCAAAATGTGCGGCTTTATGAGATACATATGCATACCAAATATCAAGTCTCTATCTGTACTGGCTCAAATGTTATGACCAATGTTAAAGTTGCTGACAAACAAACAGACAAACGGACAAACAGACAAACAGACAGACAGACAGACAGGGCAAAAACAATATGCCCCCCAGATCTGATCTGGGGGGCATAAAAATACTTCAAGAATTATCAGACCACTGTTTCTTTTTCTTGCTTGTTAAAAATTCCATACATTGCTTTCTAATTTCCGATTTTGCCACCAGGTTAGATGCATTTTGCCACCAGGTTAGATGCATTTTGCCACCAGGTTAGATGCATTTTGCCACCAGGTTAGATGCATTTTGCCACCAGGTAAGATGCATTTTGCCACCTACTTTCAGATCAGGTGGCAAGTACTTGCCACCTAGGAAAACAGTAAATTTTCAAACACTGAATTACTACTCATGAACAGACTCGATAAAACCAAGTCTGCAATTTTCTCTTGCTATTTTTGCTTTTGAAGGTCTCCTATTTTCAAACTTTTTATGATAGCTATGACCAAGCAGCATACCAATTTTGAAGACATAAGTTGACTTACCTGCAAGTAATTATCAACTACAGAAATATATTGCATACTACCTTGGTGATGTTCTCAATGGCTTTTTGAACACTGTCCTTTTCTTCAACTGTTAGACCAACCATACTGTTTAACAGTTCAATCATCTTGGTAGTGTCTCGCTGCAACTGGTCGTTGCTGATTGACATGTTTTTAGAGTGCATTAGTCTATGACGTGCATCTAACACCTGTAAGGTAAAAAATCCATCATGAATATAAAGCCAGACATCAGAGTTTGATGTAGCAAAGTAATATTTACAAAATGCATCAGTACACTAAAGTTTTTCTATTACCACTTTATATAATTTGATATCATGAGTAGTTGTGTTAATCAATGTCTGCTCGCTATGGGCTAATAGATACCCTACAAGGGAGAGGGGAGAGGATACAGAGAAACCTGGGCATGATGCCCAATGTCTACTCGCTATGGGCTAATAGAATACCCCCAAGGGAGAGGGGAGAGGATACAGAGAAACCCGGGCATGATGCCCAGCGTCTGCTCGCTATGGGCTAATAGAATACCCCCAAGGGAGAGGGGAGAGGATACAGAGAAACCCGGGCATGATGCCCAACGTCTGCTCGCTATGGGCTAATAGATACCCTACAAGGGAGAGGGGAGAGGATACAGAGAAACCCGGGCATGATGCCCAGCGTCTGCTCGCTATGGGCTAATAGAATACCGAGAGGGGAGAGGATACAGAGAAACCCGGGCATGATGCCCAACGTCTGCTCGCTATGGGCTAATAGAATACCCCCAAGGGAGATGGAAGAGGATACAGAGAAACCCGGGCATGATGCCCAATGTCTGCTCGCTATGGGCTAATAGAATACCCCCAAGGGAGAGGGGAGAGGATACAGAGAAACCCAGGCATGATGCCAAACGTCTGCTCGCTATGGGCTAATAGAATACCCCAAAGAGAGAGGGGGAGGATACAGAGAAACCCAGGCATGATGCCCAACGTCTGCTTGCTATGGGCTAATAGAATACCCCAAAGAGAGAGGGGGAGGATACAGAGAAACCCAGGCATGATGCCCAACGTCTGCTCACTATGGGCTAATAGAATACCCCAAAGAGAGAGGGGGGAGGATACAGAGAAACCCGGGCATGATGCCCAACTCTTTTATTGACAGAGTGTCTCTGGTTCTTTTAGATGCCCAATATATATTTCTCTGATTGAATATTTCGACAAGAGTTCAAAAGACAAAATAAATATATAAACATGTAACCGACTGTTGATCTGGATGCTCTGGTTCTTTGTGAATGCAATTTAGTAAGTAATTTTGCTAGAATCAAAATATGATGTCTTTGCAGTTATTTAAAATAAGATATGTAGGTAGTACCTCATATGCTATTTTTAGACTTAATCTCTAAATAAATTGATCAAGAATGGCATTTACTAACTAGAGAAAAGGAAAAATATAGAATTGTGAAGTTTTGAAATCATTGTGATAAATCGAGCATCTTCTCCCTACAGAGTGAATACACTATTTATCACAATGGTTTCAGAAAACGGCATTAGCACAGACATCAAAAGGCGTCATAATAAGGGAATGGGTTAATGAAAACACAAATACAATCTTTGAACTACACATAACCTCCAACTTCATTGATACATGGTTAATACTTCAGTCCAACAAAGATCAGTGTTTTATGTTAATCATTTCACTCGAACAAAGATCCGATACAGGGGTTTTTTCATCTATATATAACAGACGCCGAATAACGGCGTCTTCCCCTCGGATATTTTTTGCCCTAGCTTGTCTATTTTTTCCCCCCAGGGAAGAAAAATCCATTCTAGAAACATTTTTCCCCCATCAATGTTCGAAATTCCCCCATTAGGGTGCGTGGCAGAATGTAACATAGATAGAACTAGATCAATTTCTTCTCCGCCGATAGCAAAGATAGGGCAGTTTTTATATCGACACCGGTTAATAGGCTAAAACGCTGACCGCATTTCTCTATACATACGACGCCTCATGAATTAGCCGGGCCGAGACACACCTCCGCCGTAGACCAATGAGGCGTCGTGTTACAAAATTCTCGGTTAACCCCGGTAGAACCAAAATGGCCGCTGCTTGACGAAATCAAAATATCGCTTAGAAAACGTTTGTATCGTTTCATTTAAAAGATTTATTCAGCGTGGATTGTGACGACAATTTATAGAATTGAGATGTCAGTTGCTGGAATTTGTGTGTTCATCAGGTTTTAGCTGTTACCCGTGATAGATTTACCGAAACTGTGCAATCAGACCTCTTCCGAAAATCAGTTGATGGCTGTGTGAGGTTTAATATTTCATGCGATTTGGAAAGTATTGAAATGGCAGTAGTTTTCCCGTAACAAGTATTCATTTCTCTAAAAGTCAGTAACTATTTTGTTAAAATCGATGGGAAATTGTTGGATTAATGTAATGAAAATTAAGAGGGATGTGCGTTTTCTGTACAAAACGATGGAGAGTAAAATTAATGACTTTCGAAACATTTGCTGGTTAATGAAAATGAATTCAATGGAAAAGTTATGATATTTGGATGGTGTTTAAGGACATTGGGTGGGTGGGTGGGGGAGCTGTAATCAGTCAAAGCAACATACACCCGGGCAACTATGCTCTCACAGACCAAAACTGAGAGCATATAGAGTCTACCTATTCAAGTCTACTTATTCAAGGCTGAAAAACCAAGGGCTATTCAGTTGTAATGTAATTTCAATAATTATATTACACTATAACAGCTGAATTTAGCACCCCTTAGGAAAAAGAACTGCTAAAAACTGCAGTTTTTTAGCAGTGAAATAGCAGTTTTTTGAAAATACTTTATCATGGCCATCAGTTGTTGGTGAGCAGTTTACTGCAGTTTTCAAATAACTGCTAAAAACTGCATGTATAGCTCTATTCATTTGTGACAGTTTTTAACAGTAAAACATAATTGCTACCTGAAAAAATGGTTTAATTTGCAGTAAATAGCAGTATTTTTCTTGGAGCAGTTTTCTGGTTGCTTTTATTTGAACAGAAGAACCAGTTTATAGCAGTTTTCATTTCACTGCATGATAAAAACTGTAAACCTTTAAAAGTTATAGGTATAGGATCCTATATCTACTATAGAAATGGTAAACAAATTCGAGCTAGCATATTTTATTACTAATAGTATAATGACAATGTAGATTTCATATCAAGCTGACGATCAGTGATCAAACTAGTAAGAAATAGCTGGCGCATCACCCGTTCCTTACTTGCTAGCGCCCTGTTGCCTGGCATGGCGCCAACGAAGTTGCCTCTTTAAATGCGGAAAAGTGCAGACACTGATCATTCTGGCTCAGCATGCATGAGATCAATTATCTCCATCTACTGGTCCGGTATATATACACCTTTCCCCATGTAGCATCGCCCCTATTGTGTTGGTCAATTGATTTATGTTATTAACCAATGAAATATAGATAACAAACAACTCCATCTAAGGTTACAAGATGTGTTTGTGAAACGCTATATATATACACTATATGCCCCCACAGTATAGCAAACGTAATACCTAAACATTTGTACTTTGACCTTGGAGGATGGCCTTGACATTGTCATGTCACCACTCAAACTGTGAGCTAGGCTTCATAAGATACATATGTAAATGCCAAATATAAAGTCTATATATCTCTATTGCTTCAAAAGTAAGTTAGTTGACCTACATGTATATATCTGGCCTTTGACCTTGAAGGATGACCTTGTCCCTAACATGTCACTTCTGAAAATGTGCAGCTTCAAGAGATATACATGAATGCCAAATATCAAGTCTCTATCTCTACTGATTCAAAAGTTAAGCCCAAGGTTAAAGTTGCTGACAAACAAACAAACATTTGACCTTTGACCCTTAAGGATGACCTTGACATGTCACCCCTCAAATTGTGCTGCTTTATGAGATACTTATGCATGCCAAGAATCAAGTCTCTATCTGTAATGGCTCAAAAGTAACAACCAACGTTAAAGTTGGTGACCCCCCCCCCCCCCCAAAAAAAAAAACAAAAAAAACCACACTCTCCAATCTGATTTTTTTTTTGGTGGGTGGGTGGGGGGGGGGGGGTTGCACAATTAGGCCAGAAACGTATATATCTCTTATTAGACTATGTAAGAATTATCAAATTGTCAATCACAATAAAAAACAAGAGGGCCATGATGGCCCTAAATCGCTCACCTGGCCTTATGGTTTCAGAGAAGAAGATTTTTAAAGATTTTCCTTTGAAAAACTGATAAGCTCTGGGGCGGGCCATATTTGGTCCAGGGGTCATAATTTAAACAATCTTTGTAAGGGACCATTAGATAATGCTACATACCAAATATCAATGGTCTAGGCCTTACGGTTTCAGAGAAGAAGATTTTTAAAGATTTTCCTATGAGAAACTGATAAGCCCTGGGGCGGGGCCATTTTTGGTCAGGTGGTCATAATTTGAACAATCTTTGTAGAGGACAATTAGATAATGCTACATACCAAATATCAAAGGTCTAGGCCTTATGGTTTCAGGGGAGAAGATTTTTAAAGATTTTCCTAAGAAAAACTGATAAGCCCCGGGGCGGGGCCATTTTTGGCCCGGGGCCATAATTTGAACAATCTTTGTAGAGGACCATAAGATGATGCTACATACTAAATACCAAAAGTCTAGGCCTTACAGTTTCAGAGAAGAAGATTTTTAAAGATTTTCCTATGAGAAACTGATAAGCCCTGGGGCGGGGCCATTTTTGGCCCGGGGGTCATAATTTGAACAATCTTTGTAGAGGACCGTTAGATGATGCTACATACCAAATATCAAAGGTCTAGGCCTTACGGTTTCAGAGGAGAAGATTTTTAAAGATTTTCCTAAGAAAAACTGATAAGCCCCAGGGCGGGGCCATTTTTGGTCCGGGGGACATAATTTGAACAATCTTTGTATAGGACCATTAGATAATGCTACATACCAAATATCAAAGGTCTAGGCCTTACGGTTTCAGAGAAGATTTTTAAAGATTTTCCTATGAGAAACTGATAAGCCCCGGGGCGGGGCCATTTTTGGCCCGGGGGTCATAATTTGAACAATCTTTGTAGAGGACCATTAGATGATGCTACATACCAAATATCAAAGGTCTAGGCCTTACAGTTTCAGAGAAGAAGATTTTTAAAGATTTTCCTATGAGAAACTGATAAGCCCTGGGGCGGGGCCATTTTTGGCCCAGGGGTCATAATTTGAACAATCTTTGTAAAGGACCGTTAGATGATGCTACATACCAAATATCAAAGGTCTAGGCCTTACGGTTTCAGAGGAGAAGATTTTTAAAGATTTTCCTAAGAAAAACTGATAAGCCCAAGGGCGGGGCCATTTTTGGTCCGGGGGACATAATTTGAACAATCTTTGTAGAGGACCATTAGATAATGCTACATACCAAATATCAAATGTCTAGGCCTTACGGTTTCAGAGAAGAAGATTTTTAAAGATTTTCCTATGAGAAACTGATAAGCCCCGGGGCGGGGCCATTTTTGGCCCGTGGGTCATAATTTGAACAATCTTTGTAGAGGACCATTAGATGATGCTACATACCAAATATCAAAAGTCTAGGCCTTACGGTTTCAGAGGAGAAGATTTTTAAAGATTTTCCTAAGAACAAGAGGGCCATTGGCCCTATATCGCTCACCTGAGTTACAGTAATACATGTATATTGACATGTTAATTTTTCAGTGGACAACATTTCTAGCAGATGAAATAAGCTTAGTGCACTGCTTTCACCCTTTAACTGCTGAATAAACTTGAACTGAATTCAGAACTAATACCAAGTGACTGGTTGACCAAGACCTAAACTGTTTACAACTTGTGCCATTTTTGCCTTAGCTCAAAATGCCTAAAACTGGTCTTTGAGAAATTCAAATGACTTCAATAAAGCTATGCAATTATACCTTGACCCAGGTATATAGGCAAATAGAGTGCTAGGCAGTACATAATGCCAGTTTTTGTGTGAAATGACCAATAAGAATATCTTTAAAAATCGTTTAACCCTTTCCCTCATATAAAGCTGTTTTTATGCATTAGTAAACAGAGTAGACTCAGATCAGACGACTCCTACGGAAGCTGTCTGATCTGGGTCTTCTCTGTTTCTTTTGACACAATATAGATCGGATTCTACAGTTTTTGTCAAAGCAAAAACTTCTCTTCAGAGAAATAATGTGTTTTACACATTAAAAATAAGAGTAGACTAGATCAGACGGCTGCTATAGAAGCTGTCTGATCAGGGTCTGCTCTTTTTACATTTGACAAGATATAGATTTGATTTTACAGTTTTTTTCAAAGCTAAAACTTCTATTTATGGCAATAAATTTTTTTTAAGCATTAGCAAACAAGAGTGGTCCCAGATCAATTTTTGTCAAAGCAAACAGGTTAAGGGTTAATAGGTGTTTAGAAATAATTCTAGCTCTAGGTGTGAATATCTGAAGATAATTCAATTAAACGGGTCATTAGTATTTTTAACAATTGAAATTGAGAAGAGTTACCTCTACTGTTATAATGAAGTTATATTTACTTAGTTATTTCATTAATATCATACAAGATTCAGACATTTTAGAACTTTTTAATGTGTTGTCATCAAATTTTATGAAAAAGTAATATTTAAGATGCTTTTTGGGGCAGCAGACTTAATCCACAGTAGTAAGTTTAACCTATCATTGTTAAGGGGGGGGGGGGGGGGGGGGGGGGGGCAAATGCATTATCATGTTTTCTTAAGAATTACCATGACTTATATCAGTTGGGCCATTTCATAATCATGTTTTCACAGTTTTCTTAAACATTACCATGACTTACATCAGTTGGGTTTGGACCCAGATCAAAAGTCTAGATGGTGATCATTTTCCTTGATTGCCTGAATTGTTACTTTCCTATATCTCTCACATCTAATTTGAGAGACATTGGAAGACACCATTTAACATCACTCACAATACACACTGGGGTTAATGGGTCAAAATGCCTTTAATGTTTCGTCTGCAACAAAAAGTTATTGTCATCTGCTTCAATTCTTAAAATAAACTTACTTTCATTTTTTTGCAAAAATATGGTTAAGATGACAAACAGTTTGGATCCTGATGAGACGCCGCAGTATGCGGCCTCTCATCTGGATCCAAACTGTTTGCATAGGTAATCACAGTTTCACCACTAGCATGCAAAGAGTTAAGAGTCAGCATTGACCTGGAGAGATTTTACTGCCAAGCAGCTGTAACTTTGACCTGCTGCTGGTCTGCAGATCTGGAGTTGTTTATTTAACCCTTAATTTCTCTCATGTAAACTTGTTTTCATGCATCTGCAAACAGAGTAGACCCAGATAAGGTGGCTCCTATAGGATCAAGGTCTGTTATTTGCTAATGGAATTTGATAGATGTTTCTATGCCTTCTAAAACAGCTACACTGATTCACCTTCAACATTTTATTATAAATAGTTATAAATAGAATGATACTAGCAATCCAATGCAGTTATCTCCCTTTGTCCCTTATGGCTATGCTGATGGGACAAGGGAAATAACTGTGAGGAAATTACCTTTTAAGTGTTACAGATTCTGATGTTAAGTAGCATAAAACCCCAGGGTGAGACCATTTATGGCCCAGGGGTCATTATTTGAACACACCTTGTAGTGGTATATTAGGTGATGCTTCATACCAAATATCTTAGCTCTAGATTATGTGGTTTCAGACAAAAAGATTTTTAAAGGTTTCCCTATATAAGTCTATGTAAAAACTACAAGCCCCAGGGCAGGGCCATTTTTGGCCCGGGGGTCATCATTTTAACAAACTTGGTAAAGGACCATTAGATGATGCTATATACCAAATATCAAAGCTCTAGAAATTGTGGTTTCAGAGAAGAAGATTTTTAAAGATTTAAAAAAAAAACCTGTAAAAGTAGTGGGGCGGGGCCATTTTTTGCCCGGGGGTCATGATTTTAACAAAACTGATAGAGGACATCCTAAGGTACATTTCTGTGAAATTTGGTTGAAATCCTCCCAGTGGTTTAGGAGAAGAAGTCATTTGAAATAAAAGTGAACGGACAGACGGACGGACAGACGGACAGACGGACAGACGGACAGACGGACAGACGGACGACAGGCGGTCACAATAGCTCACCTTGAGCCTTTGGCTCAGGTGAGCTAAAAACTGATAAGCCCCAGGGCGGGGCCATTTTTGGTCCAGGGGACATAATTTGAACAATCTTTGTAGACGACCATTAGATGATTCTACATACCAAATATCAAAGCTCTAGGCTTTGTGGTTTCAGAGAAGAAGATGTTTAAGTAAATTGTTGACGACGCACGACGCACGACGCACATACGCACGACGCACGACGCACGACGCCGGACGCCGGACACTGCCCCCTCACAATACCTCACCTGGCACTTTGTGCC
This sequence comes from Azorinus chamasolen, assembly GCA_963576725.1. NCBI lineage: Eukaryota > Metazoa > Mollusca > Bivalvia > Cardiida > Solecurtidae > Azorinus > Azorinus chamasolen. The sequence goes on along the minus strand of OY755250.1, from coordinate 71,045,349 downwards.
AGGTGAGCTAAAAAAACCCACCAATTTCTTCCGTAAACCAATTAAATTAATTAAAAACATCCCAACTTGGCTTTGTTAAATTCCTGAAATCAAACCCTAGCTGATTAACACGACAAATACGCTATTAATTCGCCGAAACTGTAAATGCGGCCCAGTGCGAGTATCGTAGGTACGAAGCTCGCTGGCCCGAACCGTTCTGGTTCCCTTTCGCGTGTTTGGTTCCTAGCGTATGAAATCTGCTCAAATTCTGGCGGTTGAAGAAGTTAGTGGATAATTTCATTTTCCATTGCCGAAAGGGCTCCAAAGAGGTAAATATAGCTCAGTCTTTGTGTATATTTTATGCAATATTAAAATCGTGTCATTTTCAGGTATATTCTATACGATTACAGTTTGTAAACAGTTGTGTTTATTTGCGACGATTTTCAAATTCAAATCGGTCTCCGTTCAAATGCATGGTTTCGGACATCCATGTTTCGGACGAAATGTTATTGTATCATTGCATTGTATAATATTATTATGCACAGTATGCATTTGTGTTCGAATATTTGAAATGACTAGGATCCACATCAGACATATATTCACGCTTGTTTTCATGTTTATTTTCCGTTTGACGTGAATGTATTGATGACCAGTATACAGTTGGCAGTTTCTTATAAACTTTCTATCAACTCCATGGCAGAACCGTTAAACATATGCCTTCATGTAAAATAGCCCGCTTGGAATAGAATGTCTATGCAGCGAAGAACAACTTGATACTGTCCTAGCTGGTTTTTCCAGCTCAAAGGATCGGTTGCAAGGTAATGTAAAATAAAATGCTAAATAGCCTTAATTGTAAATGCCTAAGATCTGTTGTTGAGTCTTGGCAACTATGTAAATTACCCATGATGCAATACTGGGAAGAAACCATATTAATATGGTGGCTACAAACTGTCAATATTTCTAGTTTTAAAAATGTGTTGAGTTGTCGATTACATAGCATAACATTTGATAGAACACAGCTGAATTAGGCTTTTAAAATTCCATAATTGCCATGGTGAGTTAATTATCAATTCTAATAAATTAAGACTAATTAGATTTTTATTATTCAATATTGTTTATCTTCGATTTTCATGTCAGTGGGTGGGTGGGGTAATATTCTAGCTAGCTCTTCACCCCTCTACTCTCTATTTCTGTTTAACGTGACAACGATCAACCATGCAACACCAGAGTCCCTGTACCCATGCATCTCATGGAGAGAGACATGAAAATACAACCAATAACCAGATTTATTAAAAAAGAAAATTGAATGTGTTATCTCTTACAGGATTGATCTTGGTCTACTCCATTTGCAAAGCCATAGAAGTGTATGATGTAAAAAGTTAAATACAGTGCTCCCTCTCTACAATGACACCCTTTGGGATACGAATACTGTATGTGTTGTTCAGAGGGAGTTGTTATAGGGAGGGAAAATCAAACATAATTAGCTTGTTTGCAGATCCCCAGATAAGGTGTATTTCGAGAACTAAAACCGTTATGCCTCTATCAAACCCTATGTTGTGACCACTCTTTAGAATCGTCACAAAGTGACGATTCTAAAGAGTGGTCACAACATAAGGTTTGATGGAGGCATTAAGAAAATACGACGGCAAAAGTTTGTTTCTGGAGCCTTGTTGTTCGGAAACAGTGACATGCGTTGTTGTAAGGAGGGAATCGTTATTGAGAGGGCCGTTGTAGGGAGGGAGCACTGTATATCCAGATTTATGAAATGTCAATAAATTGGACATGTATGTAAATAGGTCAGTCAAAACATGATAAATCTTTCATTATAGGTTGTTGAATTTAAGTGTATAAAACATAAACAGGGAGGAAGAATTAGATTTAATATTATTTTGATAATGTTTATTTTATTAGTAACATTTGTTTTTGCAGGACTGGGGATACAGCTGTGCCCATAGTCCAGATCAACAAGCCTGACACACAAAGAGAAGAAAAAGGGTAGTTGTCATACAGAAAAATGAAGGTGCAAAAACTTGTCACCATCTTTTCAAAAGACCATAGACTTGCATAAGATTGTGGGGACAGTTTCGGGATGGAGCAACTCTTAAAGAAGATAGACAGCACTCTGGATCTTTTGATTTGTTAAAGTAATTTTGAGAGGTGTAAATATCTATTCAAATGGCTTTAAACAAGATTACAACTTACAAGAGAGCATGTATTTTGTACAGTTATTGTAGTATAACATCTGTGTTGAAAAGGATTACATGTGTTCTGTACAAATAGTATAGATCAAGTTTAGAGGGCTTGTAAGAGAGTTGTCTTAACAGGATCTACTCTGTATGCCATCTGTTAGTGTTTTGTAAAATGCCCAGTAATGGTGCAATTAACTTATTCTTAAAAATTAAGAGTGAACCTTTTGAAAACTGCAGCATGAATAATAATTTTCATTTAGCCGTATGTTATGTTTTTCCATTACAGTATATAAAATGTTAAAAAACTTTTGATGGAAATTTATTTGTTCCCCCCCCCCCACCCCAGCAAAAAATACTGGCAGTTTTTCTTCCAGTATTCAATGATGTCATTTTACTGCTTAAAAATAATGGCCAGTTATTTTGCAGTTTTTCTTCCAGTATTTTATGATGTAATTTAACTGCTGAAAAAATGTGGACAGTTTTTCTTCCAGTTTCATGATGTCATTTAACTGGTTCATAACTGGTAAGCCAGTTATTTTGCAGTTTTTTATGACCTCATATGACTGCTAGCTCATTTAAATATTTCGGCCGATTTCACTGCACTTTCACTGCTAAAAACTGGTTTAGAACAAACTGCTAAAAAACTGCGTTTTACTGGTTCTGAAAAACACTGCTAAAACACTGCAAGTTAACTGCCTTCCTTTTTCCTAAGGGACTCTATTCATTTTCTATGTCCCCTGTTCATCATTATAATGTTAAAGTCTTCCCCTAAAACATCTATTTCGCGCTTATATTTTCCCCTAAAACATGCTTTTCACGCTTATTTTTTCCCCTCAAGAAAGGCCAGGCCCCTTCCCCTAAATCTGAGAAAAAACCCTGTGATACAAATTGTGGCACTCTGAATGTGCATCAAAATGGCCACCTGATTTTGACCTTGTTGTTTCTTTATGCATACAATGTCAGGATCTGGGGAATAAACTCGAAACAAGAGACAATTGTAATACAATCAAATCAGTTGTATTACTACCCTTTCCCTGTTCTATGTTTATATGATAACTCGAAACAAGAGGTAATTGCAATACCAGCAAATCAAGTATATCTAACTACCCTTTCTCTGTTCTATGTTTATATAATAACTCGAAACAAGAGATAATTGTAATACAAACAAATCAAGTATATAACTACCCTTTCCCTGTTCTATGTTAACTCTAAACAAGGGATAATTGTAATACAAACAAATCAATTATATATAACTGCCTTTTCCCTGTTCCATGTGTATCAATTGTATAACTTGTATAACTGCCTTTCCTTGTTCTATGTTTATCAATTGTATAAATACCCTTTCCCTGTTCTATGTTTATCAATTATATAACTGCCCTTTCCCTGTTCTATGTTTATCAATTGTATAACTGCCTTTCCCTTTTCCATGTTTATCAATTGTATAACTGCCCTTTCCCTTTTCCATGTTTATCAATTGTATAAATGACCTTTCCCTGTTCTATGTTTATCAATTATATTACTGCCCTTTCCCTTTTCCATGTTTATCAATTGTATAACTGCCCTTTCCCTGTTCTATGTTTATCAATTATATAACTGCCCTTTCCCTATTCCATGTTTATCAATTGTATAACTGACCTTTTCCTGTTCTATGTTTATCACAAATTCATTGCCTCCATAATATTCATAGTCAAAATAGTTACACGTTTATATGAGGGAAAGGGTTAAATGTCTAAGGCCTAGGTGAAGAACAAGACAGTTCATGCCTAGCAAAAGTTTCATATTTAAACTACTAATATTTGATCTTGAGATCACAGGCCAGGTTACCTTACAAGATCTTAATGGTACCTGACACTTCGTCTCATAACGATACATAGACATGTCAAATATCTAAGCCCTTGGTGAAAAGACATAGTTCTGGCATGGACAATAGTTTCTTAGACATGTATAACATATACAGATTTCTCCTCTAGGTCACATATTAAAATCACATGAATGTTCACATGGTACCTGAAACTTCTACTCATGATTACACATCCACGGGCTAAATATCTAATTATATGCCCTTGGTCAAATGGCAAAAACGTTTTGGCACCGACAATAGATTCCCCCATATAGCTTTGAGCTTGAAGTCAAAGGTCAAGGTCACTAGAAGACTATTCCTACCAATTACATTTCGAATCATTCAATTCTGACCACTGGTTATGGAGATGCTTAAAGATTTTTTTTCTTTTGGTTGCCATTTGAACCTAGGTTCTACATGTATCCAGATTCTTTTCCAATCTTAATACAGTCCACTCTCGTTATGGCGAACTCTCTTGGCACGAATTTCTCGTTGACACAAAGTTTTTGTAAAGTCCCAACTTTTCTTCCTATTTATTCTATATACAGTAAAACTTATTTATAATGAACTCTGATAAAGCGAATTTCCGCTTATAGCGAACTAAATTTTGTTCCCCGGCCAATATCTTCATTAATTCTATACAGACTATAATGTTTAGTGCGAAGTTGGTAAGAGCGAATTTTCGCTTATGGCGAACTGATTTTCCAGTACCATTATTCACAAAACACTTTAAAATTCCTTCATTAAAGCGAAGTTTCACCTTCCTACTTTCTTCAGTCTCATGTGTATTTCGCACGATTAACACCATGTCGCATAGGTGTTAAAACACATACTAGTGTTGGGCGAACTGTGAAGCCATCCGTAAACATTTATTCTTCACGGTGGTATGGTATAATTAAACACCGCTAGCCGCGGGGCATATATGCACTTAAAAGTACGGGTTTTAGCTAAACATTGTTAAGATATGATGCTCGTTTTTTATTTTCGAAATAAATACTTGAAGTCTTTTGGTTTTGTTATTCCCTCCCGTTCGCATATTATTTCAGCATTTTCCGCTAAAAATAGAATCTACTGCTGGCTCCGATGACAACACAGATCTATAAGGAATATTTGCCCCTGCCCACATACGCGGAGTCTTTGTCCGCTATACCCAATTTGCATCAGACATTGGAGCAACAACCAAATAGTCCTGAGAAATTTTTTTAAACACTGACGTTTATGAAACAGTTATTTGGCAAGTGTCAAGCATCAACGTGTGTTCAAAAGCAAATGACCGATTTCTTCCACAAAGAGTAAGCTGTACGAATAATGATGTGCATTTTGGGAGGTTGATCGATACGCATACATGTCTGAACTAGAGGTTTGTTTTTGTCACAAAAACAGATGTCTCCCCCTCCCATCCTCTTTCCAATACACAAGTGTAATGTCTGTAACTCCAAACTTATCAGGGTCTAATTTTTAAGTCATCAGGGTCAATAACTCCAACATTGTCAGGGGGAGACAATTCAAAAGCTGCAGGTACTCAAAACACATGCTAGTCAACATTCTTGTGAAGTTTGGTGACTCTGGTACTAGTGGTTTCAGAGATACATTGACACAAAGTAAAGTTTCTCTTATTTGAAGTCATAAGGGGCAGTAACTCCAAAGTTATCAGGGGAAGACAATTAAAAAACCCAGATGCACAACAACTCATCCTGGTGAACATTCCTGTGAAGTTTGGTGACTCTAGCCCTACTGGTTTCAGAGATACGTGCAGAACAAAGTCTCTAATTTTAAGCTAACATATCAGGGGCAGTAACTCAAGAATTATCCGGGGGAGACAATTAAAAAAAACCAGGTGCACAACAACTCATCCTGGTGAATCTTCCTGTGAAGTTTGGTGACTCTAGCCCTAGTGGTTTTAAAGATATGCATGACACAAAGTTTCTCTAATTTTAAGCAATCATATCAGGGGCAATAACTCCAAAGTTATCAAGGGAAGACAATTCAAAAATCCCAGTTGTACAACAACTCATGCTGGTCGACATTCCTGTGAAGTTTGGTGACTCTAGCCCTAGTGGTTTCAGAGATATGCACGACACTAAGTAAAGTTTGTCTAATTTTAAGTCATCAGGGGCAGTAACTCCAAAGTTAACAGGGGGAGACAATTAAAAAAACAACAGGTGCACAACAACTCATCCTTGTGAACAATCCTGTAAAGTTTGGTGACTCTAGCCCTACTGATTTCAGAGATACGTGTGACACAAAGTTTTTGTAAATTTAAGTATTCATATCAGGGGCAATAACTCAAGAATTATCAGGGGGAGACAATTCGAAAACCATAGGTGCACAACAACTTATGCTGGTGAACATTTCTGTGAAGTTTGGTGACTCTAGTACTAGCGGTTTCAGAGATACGCACGACACAAAGTTTTTCTAATTTTAAGTCATCAGGGGAAATAACTCCAAAATTATCAAGGGGAAACAATTCAAAAACCCCAGGTGCACAACAACTCATGCTGGTGTACATTCCTGTGAAGTTTGGTGACTCTAGCCCAACTGGTTTCAGAGATACGCGCGACACAAGTTTGTGACGGACAGACAGACAGACGGACGGACAGACAGACGGACGGACAGACAGACAACTCTGGCAAAAACAAAATATCTCCCCATAAATGGGGAAGACATAATTACGGTTTAATAAGATTTGAACAGTTGTGTGTCAGAGTCATAATTTATAGCGAACTTCGTACTATCAATATAGCGAATAATGTTTATAGCGAAGTAAATCCTTCAGTCCCTTGGAATTCGTTATAACCAAATTTTACTGTAAATTTAAGTTTTTAAGACGAGTTTGAACTGATTACGTTTTCGTTAAGTCGAGAGTCATTCTCCGTCCCCAAAGCGTTTGTTTGCATGTAAGTATCGGTGTCTGTATTGAAGTCACACCTCTCAGTCCGATTGAGTTCGATGTGTGAATTGGACCTTTTGATCCGACCCTGGCAAAGTACACCAGGTGATCTCGACACACGTAATTAGTGTTTTGTGGGTAAACAATCACTGATGTCAGATAATTATTCAAACTGAGGAACATTGTCACATTGAGTGAACGTTATTTAGTAAAATGACAGTCATTACCGTTCATTCGTCCTAAGTGTCAATCATGACTACTGTAGTAAGAAAGATAACTCTCAAGCGTCCTCGCTTCCGGACAATTTTGTAGAAATTGGATAAAAAGTAAGGCCTGTTCCTTATTTTATTACCAATACATGCAGTTCAACATTGAATTTACTTTGTCACTTGCAGGGGTGCGGAAATCCCATGTCCGACTCGTCCATCTCGTACATTTGCGACCCCGGACAAACTGGTTTTTGAAGTTCAATTGTCCGCGGACAAGTAAAGATTCGGGATATTATTATCTTGGAAACTTAGATATGCCTTCAAATCTGACCAAAAAGCGCTTAAAAATCCCAAGAAATTGAGATAATCCGCAAATTCTAACATTTATTTACCACTTACTCTACTGGTCATCAGCAACAACAAACATTCGCATCCATTTCATTCCCTGTAACCAATAATCGGGTACCAGCGTCCCGGTACCAGTGGATAAAAAAAATGGGTTCAATAAATAAGCTGCCGAATAACGGATTCGGGAATAACAGTTGCGGCACTACAAAACTACGAGTATTTCAAAATTTATTTCTAATCTTGATCAAAGCACGCCAAATTCCTCGTAACAGTTAAACTCACTCTGAAATAATAAATAAGAGCTTATTTTAATTATCCGAAATTTAAACACCCGTGCGAAGTCAAGGTCCGTATTATGTTGAGACCATTCAGACTAAGACTTTGTCCGTTTTTTAGACCAATCCTAAAAGTATGTCATGTCCGTTTCCACTGTAAACATATTACAAAATTGACAGTTTAAGCAGACGATGGACAAGTTTCTTGTTAGAAAAGATGGTTCAAAGCCCAAAGAAGCCGATGACAAGGGCAAAAAGCGAAAAACGAAGAATGAACGGGACAATACCTATGATAAAAACAAGCGTAAACGAACTTTGCAGCAACACTGGTTTGCCGATTTCAAATGGTTACGGGAAGACGACGAAAGTCAAACCGTATTTTGTCATGTCTGCCGTTTATATCCCCTAGTCGCTGATACTACATCATTAATGTATAAAGGCAAATGTGTTGAAAGGCGTGATACACTTACTACTCACCAGCAGTCTGCTAAACACGTAGCATGCATGTCGAAATTTGAGAGCAAAAAAGTTGTAGGCAAATTAGACAAAGCCTTTTCAAAAGTTGAAGTCTCTGAAGTCAGTCGTTATTCAAAACTTTTTAACACAGCCTACGCAGTTGCAAAACACAATCGACCATTTTCAGAATTTAGCTTCCTGTGTCAAATTCAGTCAAAAAATGGAGTTAATTTGGGTAATGACCACCAAGGCAGAGATGCATGCACAGAGTTTGTTAAGTCTATTTCAGCTGTACTTCTTGAAGACACCCAGTCCAGTTTGAAACAAGAGGGCCAAGATGGCCCTTAATCGCTCACCTGATTACCATAGATTTAAGATTTTTGCTGGGTAGCCCATGGTTAGGGTCAATATTGACCTTAGGGGCAATATATGAACAATGTTGATAGTGGATCATGAGCAGTGAATCATGAGCAGTGGTTCTGCAGAACAAGAGTTTCAAAAAAACGCACGACGGACGACGGACGCCGGACATTCAAGTATCCCAAAAGCTCACCCTGAGCTTTGCTCAGGTGAGCTAAAAAGTAAGATTCTTTTCAATCATGAGTGATGCAAGCACTGACAATTCAGTAATTGATCAAGAGGGTATATTATTACGGTTTGTTCATCCTAACTCCTGTGAACCAGTGACAACGATTGCAAGCATTGAAAAGCTTGAAAATGCTAGATCAGAAGGAGTTTTTCTGGCTATTAAAGAAGGTGTTTTGAAGTGTGGGTTGAAGTTAGGAGAGCTGGGAAACACTGATCCAAAGTTAGTTTGTGTGAACCTTGATGGGGCTGCAGTGAATTTAGGGGCCAAAAATGGAGTTGCCCAAAAACTGAGTGAAACAGTTGAGAATGATGTAATTATAACACATTGTGTTGCCCACAAACTTGAACTTGGTGTATTAGACGCAGTCAAGGAAGTTGGTTACCTAAAGAAATTTGAGGATACAGTGAAGAGAATTTGCAAGTTTTATTCTTTCTCACCTAAGAGGAGAGGTGAACTTCAGGCATTGGCCAGTATTCTTCAAGAACCACTACTCATGCATACTGAAATTAAAGCTATCCGTTTGGTGTCTTCAAAAGCCAGGGCACTTAAAGCTGTTTGCCAAGATCTTCATGTAACAGTTACTCACATGGAACAAGTCCTGTCGAATTCCAACAGAGCTGATGAAATTGGACAGGCTAAAGCCATACTGAATGACCTTAAGCAAGTGAAATTCATCAAGTATATATATTTAATGATGGACATTCTTGAAGCAATAACTGCAACATCAACTTTGTTTCAGAACAAAGACTTACTAATCTTCGAAGTCAAACAAGCAATTGACACACTTTTCACAAAACTGCATGCTATGACAGTTGAACCAGGTGAAGAACTCTCCAAATTCTACAAACTGTTTGACAGAAATACAGGTTTGTTTGATGACAAGTTGAACTTCCCTTATTCACTGAAGATAAAGACATTCACAGCTTCCTTGAAAAGATCAGCAAGTACATTGTTGACCGGTTCTCAAACCTTGACCAGCCACCTCTGTCTTGGTACTCAGTGTTTGACTTCAGATCATGGCCATATACTCTAACAGATTTAAGTACACATGGGAACAAGGAAATCAAAGCCTTGGGAGAGAAGTGTTCTGACTTGCTGACAGAGGATGAAGTGTCAAAATTACCATCTGAATGGCAAACTTTGAAGGTTCAGTTATCCATGCAAAGGCAATCCCATCCACTAGCTGTTTATGTTAACATGCTGCAGAGGAATGAAGAAAGTTTGACAAATATCAGTGTTCTGGTAAAACTGATGCTAACAATATCTCCTTCCACAGCATCTTGTGAAAGACTGTTTTCAAACATGAACATAATTAAAAGTCCTCTCAGAACTAGACTTACACAAGACAATCTTCAACACCAAATGAGGATTGTTGTGGATGGAAAACCATTCCAACAATATGACCCTCTGCCAGCTGTAGAACATTGGCTGAAAACTGGAAACAGGCACATAATTCACAAACCACCAGTAAAAGCAGTTGTGACAGAGCATTCAGCTTCTACATCCAGCCAGGAGGAAGATCCTATTCAACCAATGCTGAATGAGTTTGTTAAAACTTTGGGTGGTGAGGAGGCAGCAAGACAGAAGCTTAAGTCTTACACTGATGATCCTTCAAAACAGTGCAGAATTATGTAAAACTGAAAACAAACTAAACAGAGCAGATTTTAAATTTCACTGTGCCTGACTTGGAAGAGATTTGTTCTCAACCAAATTTACCACTTCTTAGAATTTTCAATAAATACTGAAAGTTTCAATTTAAGTTTGTATATTTTGTATGTACACTGGAGATCCGTTATAACGCGGACCGTTTTACCGCGGTATCCGATATAACGCGGGTAGTCTGTGTCGCCGAATTTTTTTTTGAAATACCTCATTTATAGTAATATGATTGAATAGCGCAATGAAACATAAAATAAACTAAGGTAAACTTATCCGCCAGCAGCAGGCTAAAGGATAAAAACAAACACCGGGCCCTACATAAACAATTGAAGACAATCATACGTGTGAAAAACTGACAACTGTCAACTCGTATATATGCCGCCATGAATGTAATACACACAACTGATTACCGGTTCGTACTATGCACATGATGCCCTAATAGCACGGGAACCAGTAAAATCTTAACTGCATAACTTTCGTTACAAATTAATTGTGTATATAATTGAGATATGCATGTACTGAATATTTTCACTGTCAAAGCCACAAAAGTTCGCACTTTAACTATGAAAAACAAACATCATTAAAAATCTAAACCCCTAACTCTCAGTGCTGGGTTGGAGGTTATATGCTAATACAGAAAAGGGTGTGTACCCTTTGACCAATCAAATAAAATTTAAAACCCCAACAAATCACACGCGACATCACATGTGACCTTTCATTTTCTGAAAACAGTGACAGCCATGTTTATTGTTTTACACAGCAGGTTTAATCGGATTAGGGGCTTGACAGGCCCAGAGGCAATTACATCCCATCAACAGGCTTGTATTATGAAATATACTTGGTTGCTTGAAAACATACACGATTTTATTTGTAATTTTGTATAACCCTTTCCCTCATATAAACGTGTTTCCACGCATTTGCAAACAGAGTAGACCCAGATCAGACGGCTCCTAAAGGAGCCGCTGATCAGGGTCTACTGTGTTTGCTAACAGAATTTGAAAGAGATATGTGAGTGGGTGGGGAAACAAAGAAAAACAAGTCAGTTTCATTCGAAATTAGTTTATATTAGGAAGATGGGGGTTTATGTAAGTACCCAGATAAGAAAAACTCGTTACAACGCGGTTCCGTATATAACGCGGGTTGAATTTTATGTCCCCGTACCACCTCGTTGTAACGGATCTCCAGTGTAGTAATAGAGTACAGGACCTCTTATCTGTAGGTCATAGCTTGTAATCTGTACATAGTAGTATATTTTTGGCCTCAGAAAGAATCAGATGTGTGCCTCTCAGACAGTAGGTCCTGCACTCTACCACTACATCATGGAAATTCCTCAAGTAACTGAAAAAGATGCATAAATTGGGACAAGTTGAATTATGCTGTGGACAACCAAGTTTTTTTTATTTCACTAGTCCGAGGACAAGTAGAAAAAAATGAAATTTCCACACCCCTGACTTGAGTAATAGCGAAAACAGCTCACGGCAAAACATGTAAAATGGTGACTATTTTTAAACGTCTGGTTTCCAGAATAAGGCTGTTCTCTTACATCTACCGGAAGTACGCAAATCGGCAACCAGCAACCATGTGTGTTTGCGTATTTCCGGTGCCCGTTGAGGAAAAGGGATTTCCCAAAGAAATGGCGTAAACAAACGATGCGCTTTAAAAATCGCCAAACAAACGGCGATTAATTCACTGATAAAGGCAAAAGGGGTCTGAAAATTAGACAGGGCCTTGTAAATAAGGGCATGGATTGGTGTCATTAATGGAGGGTAGGAAAGACAGAATTTTGTTCTCGCAGTAATGGATCAACATGCACATGTACAATTTTATATACACAGAGTGTGATTCTTTTACACAATGTGAATACTAAACTGTACACGCACATTAGTATGCTTGTAATATGGCAGCTTGTTTAAGGTGAACGTAATGAAAGAAACTGGATTTTTTAAACAAGAGGGCCAGAATGGCCCTGAAGCGCTCACCAAACAATCGGAGTAGAGGATTTTCAAAGTTTTCACTATATGTTCCATTGAAAACTGCCCACACCTGGAGCAGGGCCAATTTTGACCCCAGGCCCATAATTTATAAAAATTTTGTAGAGGACCTGAACATGATGGTCTGTGCCAAATATGAAAGCTGTGAACCTTCCAGTTTCAGAGGAGAAGACTTTCAAAGATTTCACTATTTGTTTCTATTCAAAACTACCCACCCCCGGGGCTGGGCCAATTTTGACCACAGGGGCATAATTTATATAGCTTTTGTAGAGGACCTGAACATGATGCTCTGTGCAAAATATGAAAGCTGAGAGCCTTCCAGTTTCAGAGGAAAAGATTTTCAAAGATTTCACTATATGTTTCTATTGAAAACTGCCCAACCCTGGGGCGGGGCCAATTTTGACTCGCGGGGCATAATTTATATAACTTTAGTAGAGGACCTGAACATAATGCTCTGTGCCAAATATGAAAGCTATGAGCCTTCCAGTTTCAGAGGAGAAGATTTTCAAATATTTCACTATCGGTTTCTATTCAAAACTGCCCACCTCTGGGGCGGGGCCAATTTTGACCCCAGGGCCATAATTTATATAACTTTTGTAGAGGATCTGAACATGATGCTCTGTGCCAAATATGAAAGCTGAGAGCCTTCCAGTTTCAGAGGAGAAGATTTTCAAAGATATCACTATTTGTTTCTACTGAAAACTGCCCACCCCTGGGGCGGGGCTAATTTTGACCCCAGGGCCATAATTTATATAACTTTTGTAGAGGACCTGAACATGATGCTATATGCCAAATATGAAAGCTGAGAACCTTCTAGTTTCAGAGAAGATTTTCAAAGTTTTCACTATTTGTTTCCATGGAAAACTGCCCACCCCTGGGGCTGGGCCAATTTTGACCCCAGGGTTATAATTCATATAACTTTTGTAGAGGACCTGAACATGATGCTATGTGCCAAATATGAAAGCTGAGAGCCTTCCAGTTTCAGAGGAGAAGATTTTCAAAGATTTCACTATATGTTTCTATTGAAAACTGCCCAACCCTGGGGCGGGGCCAATTTTGACCCGCGGGGCATAATTTATATAACTTTAGTAGAGGACCTGAACATAATGCTCTGTGCCAAATATGAAAGCTATGAGCCTTCCAGTTTCAGAGGAGATTTTCAAATATTTCACTATCGGTTTCTATTCAAAACTGCCCACCTCTGGGGCGGGGCCAATTTTGACCCCAGGGCCATAATTTATATAACTTTTGTAGAGGATCTGAACATGATGCTCTGTGCCAAATATGAAAGCTGAGAGCCTTCCAGTTTCAGAGGAGAAGATTTTCAAAGATTTCACTATTTGTTTCTACTGAAAACTGCCCACCCCTGGGGCGGGGCTAATTTTGACCCCAGGGCCATAATTTATATAACTTTTGTAGAGGACCTGAACATGATGCTATATGCCAAATATGAAAGCTGAGAACCTTCTAGTTTCAGAGAAGATTTTCAAAGTTTTCACTATTTGTTTCCATGGAAAACTGCCCACCCCTGGGGCTGGGCCAATTTTGACCCCAGGGTTATAATTCATATAACTTTTGTAGAGGACCTGAACATGATGCTATGTGCCAAATATGAAAGCTGAGAGCCTTCCAGTTTCAGAGGAGAAGATTTTCAAAGTATTACTATATGTTTCTATTGAAAACTTCCCACCCCTGGGGCGGGGCCAATTTTGACCCCAGGGTTATAATTTATATAACTTTTGTAGAGGACCTAAGGGTGAAGCTATGTGCCAAAGATGAAAGCTGAGATCCCTGTAGATTCAGAGGAGAAGATTTTTAAAGGTTCAAATTGTTGACGACGAACGACGAACGACGAAAAACGCACGCCGACTGACGACGGACATCAGGCGATCACAAAAGCTCACCCTGAGCACTTTGTGCTCTGGTGAGCTAAAAATGCATGTGATTTTTAAGTCGAACTCTCAATGAGTCGAAGTTTTTAACGGGTCCCTACGAATTCGACATAACAAGAGTCGAATGTAGCTAAAGTTTGTGAACAAAACAAATTCATGAAAATCAGAAGGCTTCGTAGTTTTTCGAAGCGTTTCGGCCCATTGCCACAACGAGGCCAAGCACACCTGTCTTTGACAGGGAAGCAGAGGCACATTTCTATATGTCCGTATCTTTATTATGAGAATACAATTTATGTTATAATGAAATAAACCTTTTGAAGTGGTGTGGTTAACTTCTTGGCAAGTTATGAAACCAAATTGGCAATTGAATCACAAGAATAGCCAATTACGACATTATGACCAATTTCCGGTATAAATAAATGGATGATTAAAGCGAAGTTCAGTATCAAAATTTTATGGTTGGGTAGCTAGCTATAAAAACTCTAACAGTACTGAGACTAACAGACCAACTGGACCAGATAATCCCTTATCACCTTGGGCATTAATCCTTTGACACGTTAATAAGGGCAATTAGGTACAAACACAATGATACAGTGAACGATCATTGTCGCTAAAAACAATGTCGTTTGTCGAGTTGGGAGTACAAATTTAGTGTCGTATGTCGCATCTGCCAGTGTGTCGCTATATACAGGTGAAATATAGAGGAAAACACATCGGGAGGAAGGAAATACTGGATGTCACTAAAAACAATGTGTTGCTAGGACCTGAACATGATGCTATGTGCCAAATATGAAGACTGAGAACCCTGTAGATTCAGAGGAGAAGACTTTCAAAGTTTTACTATATATTTCAATAGAAAACAAGGCACCCCTGGAGCGGGGCCAATTTTGACCCCAGGGGCAAAATTTATTTAACTTTTGTAGAGGACCTAAAGATGATGCTATGTACCAAAGATGAAAACTGAGAACCCTGTAGATTCAGAGAAGATTTTTAAAGGTTCAAATTGTTGACGCCCGACGACGCACGACGACGGACATCAAGCTATCACAAAAGCTCACCCTGAGCACAAAAGTGCTCTGGTGAGCTAAAAACAGGAACCAGTGCCAAAGGAAATCGTCAGCAGTTTGCTTATATAATTTTGAACGTCGTTTCATTGATTAAATCGCTGATGGTTGTTTTTTTAACTATAAAAACCAATTATGTAAACTGAGCAGATAAGGTATTCAAACTGTGAAATTGGTTTTAATGATTGATTTATGGATTCTTGATACTATTTGTTTAGTTATTAAAATAGGTCTATATGTGCATGTACACTGGATGATAAATATGGTCATATATAAAAACCTATCCAAATCGGAATCCCCTCTAAACCGGAATTTTTACCTGTCCCCAACCTTGTCCAGTTTAGAGGGGTTCTACTGTACCTGAGTTTCAAGCCAAAATGACATAAAATTCTCAAAGTTCAAGGGGAGATAATTTTGCAATGCTCAGCTGTAAACACATGAAAAGTTAGTCTTGTACATTTACTAAATTCTGAAAGGAGGTGATCCCCAGAGAGCAAAAATTGCAACACAAAAAGAGAAAATTGCAGACTCGGTTTTATTGAGTCTGTTCATGAACAGTAATTGAAAGTGCAATGCACACTGCTCACACCCCCTAGCACCGGCTTAAACGGTATTCAATTTTCAGAACAATAAGTACTAAAATTCATGATCTCGAAGTATCAGAAGGTATAACAACACTGAGAATGAAGTATGGGTTGACGTTTTACAGCCGCCACACAAGCACCTGCTGTTGTGAAGATTATAAATTCTGAAAGGAGGTGATAGGGACAAGTTCGCGACCCCAGCTACCCATGTTCAAATGCAGGTGTTCGGACAGACATATGAACCAACTGATCACCTGCATGCCAGATCGACTGCTGGCCAGTGTGATTCCAGTATACCCCCTCAAATAAGTGTGCTGACGGATAATAACCAAGACGTGTATGCACATGGGTTTAGATAAGCACCCTCTGTAAGCAGCTGACAGACTCTGTTTTTGTCTGGACAAAAAAGTAGTAGTGTAACAAATGGCAGCAATCATTGCAGTAAGGTACTTTGCTACTCAAACAGTCAAATAAATGAAGAACTGTCTAGTTATGTTAGTGTTGAAATGCACAAAACAAAATTCTAAAGAATCTCACCTCATTCACTAAGCCGAAGTTTGAGGATTTGTACATGAAGGTACAAGACAACATCAATTTCAAAGCAGCCGCCACGTCGGCATCCTTCGCAGCTGTAACATTCTCACTTCCACGAGGAAGGAAACATTTGGCCACTTCCCATGAATTGGTTGGCCAAAGTTGTGGCTTCAAGTTGGTTTTTGCAATGTTTGTTGCATTGGTATGTTTTTTTAAGATCTCTTTCATCCATATGTTGCAGACATTGGTCTGGCACCTAACTCTCCAGGAGCGGTTGTGTCGTTCCACATTTTGTTGGGTACAGGAATTACAGGATGAAGATTGCTGCTGAGACAGTTGCTGAGACACAATTCCAAGCAACTCATCGTGTAGGTCTGACACTCTCTTGTCTGTGAAGTCTTCAATGCCTTCCTTTAGAAACAGGAGTGCCAAACTGTCACGTAACCAATTTAGATAGTTCTCATCATTCAGTCTGTGAGTTGATGACGCCATTCTAAAATAGGAGAGGAAATAGTGATCCAATGTTAATCATGATTCCATACAATGGTAAGCATAATTCCATACAATGGTAAACTTAATTCAATACAATGTTAAGCATGATTCCATGCAATGGTAAGCATGATTCATTACAATGGTAAGCATGATTCCATACAATGGTAAGCATGATTCCTTACAATGTTAAGCATGATTCCATACAATATAATACATGTCTATCATTAACCCTTTATTCCATAAATACCCTTTCTACTTTCATTACTGTTTACCCGTTTTGCTCAACACTTTCCCTTGTATATTTTCAAACAGAGAAGATCCAGATCAGATGGTTCCTGTAGTAGCAGTCTGATCAGGGTCTGGTGTTTGCTTTTATATTGTAGTTTCTGCAAAGATAAACAGAAGTATGTGTTCATGCAATATAATTAAACAGAAGTATAGAAGGTGTAGTTCTAGGACTGGTCGGCCCGGTGTCAGAACAATGTGACTGGGTGGGGTGCCCTTGCCATGTACCTGCGGCAGGAGTATTCCAGTGAGGCAGCACTATAACTTGTCTCATGCAGGTGCCGTCTGCATATAACTGAAAAACTGTTGGTCGGACGTAAAACCCAACTCACTCATAGGGGTGAAACGGTACACTACCCCCACGGTTCGGTTCGGTACATGGTATATGAGCCACGGTTCGGTACATTTTCGGTACACGAATTTTTATCTTAACATAATTTTGAAGCTGACCTACAAAAAACCCTTTTGAATTAATTTGTTTTGACTAGAATCAGTAACTGCCACAGCTAGCAGTGATAATGATTAATCTCTTAGAATCATAAACAGTCAAGTATTTAAGGGAAAACACTTAAAAATTATGTAATACTGAACACCATGTCATAGACTATTGATTTAAAATACAAATCTACTTCTATGGAAAATATCACTATCTAATAATCTCTTCAACTGGAACTTTAAAATACCAACAATGTGCTGGAAACAAGTTATTAGAAGTTTTCTTATCTTGGACTGCATTGCTTGTCAATAAATACAAGTTTAAACAGTGTGACATGTAGGATGATAATTGAAATTGAGCCTCACTATAAGATTTCAAACCAAAGTGCATTACAAACAGTGTAAGCCCTGAGCGGTCCCCTGAGCAGCTGTCACATTCAAATGTCACATTTTAACAAGACAGCTTATCTTGGTCCACACAGTTTTCAATGGACTATGGTTGAAAATCTCAAAGCAGAGTTTAATTCTATTATATAATCATATCCAGCACAGTAAGGATTAATAACAATAACTCACTTGTCTATCATCAGTAATTTCTACAACGTTTGCGATCAACGTGCTATATACACGTCCGCGAAACAACGCTTACATGACATGTTGCCATTCTGCTCTCAGACTGGCCTTCCCGAAAGCCAAAAGACCAGTAGCTTGTTTGTGCATCTTTTAGTCTGGGAACAGTTTCAAACTGTTCCCAAATGAAACTGTTCCCAAATTGAAATATGCACTTTCGTTTCGCTCCGAGAAGCCATGTATGTAAACTACGAGTAATGGACTTAACGCGTAATCTAATTGGATATTATTTATAGAAAGAACCAATCAGAAAACGGCTTTTATATTATTACGGCAGATTCGTCCCTAGACATTACGAAATTTTCGGTACGTACCGTGAAGTGGAAATAAATACCGAAAACCGAACCGTAAGTGAAAAAACCGCGGTACATGTGTACCGAAAGATACCGCTTCACCCTTACTCACTCACTCACTCACTTCTGTGTTCATGCAATATAATTAAACAGAAGTATGTGTTCATGCAATATAATTAAACAGAAGTATACTTCTGTGTTCATGCAATATAATTAAACAGACGTATGTGTTCAAGCAATATAATTAACAAGCAAAAAAATGCGGAAACTGCATTAAACCCAGATTTTTTGGGTTGATCTTGACCCAATTTCCTTGTATCAACTGAAAGGCCTTCACCCAAGCTATCTGCATACCAAATATAGATAGTCTAGCCCATGTAGTTCAGAAGTTATAACAACATTTTAATGACAGCCAATGTTTCAAAACAGTGACCTTGACCTGATTTCAGGTATCTGTGAGCGACTTCACTTGGGTCTATAGTTCCAACCATAGATGCCGCTAAATTCTAACAAGAGGGCCAGAATGGCCCTAAAGCGCTCACCTGACAATCAGAGGAGAAAATTTTCATTTTATGTTTCTATAGAAAACTAGTCGACCCTGGGGCGGGCCAATTTTGACCCCGGGGGAATAATTTAGAAAAAAATTGTAGGGGACCTGAACATGATGCTATGAGCCAAATATGAAAGCTGAGAATAACCTTCAAATTTCAGACGAGAAGATTTTCAAAGTTTTCTCAATATGTTTCAATTGAAAACTGCCCACAAATGTGGCGGGCCAATTTTGACCCCGGGGCCATAATTTACATTACTTTTGTAGAGGACCCAAACATGATGCTCTGTGCAAAATATGAAAGCTGAGAGCCTTCCAGTTTCAGAGAAGATGATTTTCAAAGGTTTCACTATTTGTTTCTATTGAAAACTGTCAACCCCTGGGGTGGGGTCAATTTTGACCACGGGGTCATACTTTATATTACTTTTGTAGAGAAACTGAACATGATGCTATGTGCCAAATATGAAAGCTGAGAACCTTACAATTTCAGAAGATTTTCCAAGTTTTGGATATATTTTTCTATCGAAAACTGGCTGGCCCTGGGGCGGGGTCAATTTTGACCCAAGGGCCATAACTGGTAAAAATTTTGTAGAGGACCTGAACATTACGTTCTGTGCCAAAGATGAAAGCTGAGAGCCTTCCAATTTCAGAGGAGAAGCTTTTCAAAAAAATACTGTATGTTTCTATTGAAAACAAGGCATCCCTGGGGCGGGCCAATTTTGACCCCGGGGCCATAATTTATATAACTTTTGTAGAGGACCTGAACATGATGCTATGTGCCAAATATGAAAGCTAGGAGCCTTCCAGTTTCAGAGAAGATTTTCAAAGATTTCACTATTTGTTTATACTGAAAATTGCCCACCCCTGGGGCAGGGCCAATATTTACCCCAGGGGCGTAATTTATATAACTTTTGTAGAGGACTTGAACATGATGCTATGAGCCAAATATTAAAGCTGAGAACCTTTCAGTTTCAGAAGAGAAGATTTTCAAAGTTTTCTCTATATGTTTCTGCTGAAAACTACCCACCCCTGGGGCTGGGCCAATTTTGACCCCAGGGCCATAATTCATAAAAAAAATTGTAGAGGACCTAAATACATGATGCTATGTGCCAAATATGAAAGCTGAGAACTTTCCAGATTCAGAGAAGAAGATTTTCAAAGTTTTCACTATTTGTTTCCATTGAAAACTGCCCACCCCTGGGGCGGGGACAATTTTGACCCCAGGGCAATAATTTATATAACTTTTGTAGAGGACCTGAACATGATGCTATGTGCTAAATATGAAAGCTGAGAAACTTCTGATTTCAAAGGGGAAGATTTTCAAAGGTTTACTATATGTTTCTTTTGAAAACTTCCCACCCCTGGGGCGGCCCCAATTTTGACCCCAGGGGCATAATTTATATAACTTTTGTAGAGGACCTGAACATGATGATCTGTGCCAAATATGAAAGCTAAGCGCCTTCCAGTTTCAGAGAAGAAGATTTTCAAAGATTTCATTATTTGTTTCCATTGAAAACTGCCCACCCCTGGGGCGGGGCTAATTTTAACCCCAGGGGCATAATTTATATAACTTTTGTAGAGGACCTGAACATGATGCTATGTGCCAAATATAAAGCTGAGAACTTTCTAGTTTCAGAGGAGAAGATTTTCAAAGTTTTCACTATATATTTCTATTGGAAACTGCCCACCCCTGGGGCGGGGCCAATTTTGACCCCAGGGCCTTAATCTATATAACTTTTGTAGAGAACCTGCATATGCTGGTCTGTGCCAAATATGAAAGATGAAAGCCTTTCAGTTTCAGAGGAGAAGATTTTCAAAGTTTTCACTATATATTTCTATTGGAAACTGCCCGTCTGTGCCAAATATGAAAGATGAGAGCCTTTCAGTTTCAGAGGAGAAGATTTTCAAAGACTTCATTATTTGTTTCTATTGAAAACTGCCCACCCCTGGGGCGGGCCAATTTTGACCCCAGGGTCATAATTTATATAACTTTTGTAGAGGACCTGAACATGATGCTATGTGCCAAATATGAAAGCTAATAACCTTCTGGTTTCAGAGGACAAGATTTTCAAAGTTTTACTATATGTTTCCAGTGCTCCAGATAATTTTTGGCTACCATCAGTACAGTACTGATCCAAATTGAACTTCATCAGTACAGGCTATTTCCGGCCAGTACATGTAACCACTAACCAGTATTCCGGACCCGATTACTCAATAGAAATAACCAACAGTGCCTAATGAAGTTTCATTCAGATAATATGCATACTCATGAAGTAAAAGGTTAAATTGAGGGGTCACATTACAGAACAGGAGCTGTGTCATTTGACTCAGTCTATTGTGTTTGCTTAGAAATAAGAGAATATGGTGTATCTGATTCTAAAAACTATGTATCATCAATTTATGGCCAAAATCCCATTATATATTACTTAAATATATTATATTTAACCCTTTCATCCATACATAAACATTTTCTCACCTATACAAACAGTGTAGACTCAGATAAGGCAGATCCTGGAGCAGCCATATCAGAATCTACTCTGTTTATGACATATTACATGTATGATTTCTCTTGTACCAAAGGTAAGACAAATACATACATTATATATGTGCCAATACTTAAATATAAACTTCATTAAGAATGCATGAATAGTCTTGAAGGTAAGGGTGAAACTAACTGCATAGAGAAGACTATTTTAAGTTAGGTCTTATTCATGAAAAAAGGTTGAAAACCAGCTATGCTTGACTACTTTTTAGAAGTGTATTGGGTAGATGATTCTTATAGATGGTTATACAAAACATTTTTGGTCCAAAATAGAAAGTTGTCATAATACAACCTTATCAAGGCATCTTTAGAACAAATGAATCATGGAGGAATATTCCAAAAGATCTACTTTATGATGCAACCCTGTTTAGACAAAATAGAAAGTTGGCATAATACAACCTTATCAAGGCATCTTTAGAACAAATGAATCATGGAGGAATATTCCAAAAGATCTACTTTATGATACAACCCTGTTTAGACCCATCTCACGTATTCAGTTAGTTTCTATCATGCGTGTTGAAATTTAATAAAAGTTGATGGGAAAGTCTGGTCTGAAAGCCATGCAATTTTCCGCAAACTTTTTTTTTTTAATATATTGATGTTTGGTACGAAGTGCCTCAAGGCCGTAAAACACACGTTAGTACGTAACCCACCTGAATGCCTCGACGCTTTTTCACCAACGTATTTTGTTATGCCATAAAATATGCCTGACATAATGAAGTTACTTGTGGAAATGGGGTCTGTTTTTTGCCCAAGGTCTATGCGAGAGAAAATCACATTATTTCGTTGACATTTTTGCGCGGTTCTGGTTTCCGCTTCCACTACGAGGCCGTTGGTAGCCAGCGTCAAACTCCCCACAGTGATCTCCCTTGTGTCTCCATATCGTAGCGATTAGGGGAGATCACTGTGTTGGAAGTTGATATCGTGTATGATGAAACGCTTGATTTGTTCACATTTAATAAGCACCCGAGCAACATTGACCTGCGAGTCTTTTTTCCTTGCTTTTATAAAAGGCGTCTAGAGCAACTAGCGAGATTTTAGATGTTCATTTTACGATGTGTAGATCTTGTACGGATCGTTTTGGTATTGGATCCGTACGGGCAAAAAATGATACGTAACAAGTACTTATGGATTCGAATTTCTATCCGTACCGGCAAAATATTTATCCGTACAGTACGGATGTACGGATACTATCTGGAGCACTGTGTTTCTATTGAAAACTTCCCACCCCTGGGACGGGATCAATTTTGACCCCAGGGGCATAATTTATATAACTTTTGTAGAGGACCCATAGGTGATGCTATGTACCAAAGATGAAAGCTGAGAATCCTGTAGATTCAGAGGAGAAGATTTTTAAAGGTTCAATTTGTTGACGCCCGACGACGCACACCGCACGACGATGACGACGGACATCTGGCGATCACAAAAGCTCACCCTGAGCACTTTGTGCTCTGGTGAGCTAAAAATCATTGTAGAGGACCATAAGATCATGCTACATACCAAATATCAAAGGTCTAGGCCTTACAGTTTCAGAGAAGATTTTTAAAGATTTTCCTATGTAAAACTGATAAGCCCTTGGGCGGGGCCATTTTTGCTTCGGAGGTAATAATGTGAATAATATTTCGTTTCCCCTAGCCACTGATGCTTCTGTCAAAATTTGGTTAAAAAAGGGCCAGTGGTTTCAGAGGAGATGTCATTTGAAAGTGTGGACGGGCGCTGGACGACGGACACATCGCTGTCATAATAGCTCATCGTGAGCCTTTGGCTCAGGTGAGCTAAAAAGCCCCGTTTTGCCCTATTCATGTATAAGTTGCTGGGTTCTATTCCTTAGCCTTCTAAAATTGTCAAGATGTTCATCAGTTTTATCTTTTTTATGCATATAAAACATTTATTTATCTCATTAATACTATTTAGAACGTCTTGGGTCATCCAGGGCTCAGTGTGTTGTTTTATTCTAAACTGCTTAATAGGTGCTATATTGTTCACAGCTGTCATCAATATTGACTTAAAGACGATTTTGGTAGTAAGTTCTGCACAGCTTTTTGCGCAGAATACTCTCTACAAACTATTTAGTCTGTCGGATTAGGAGCTACACCCACAGGCAGCACAAATTACCACTTCAGCACTCATAACAAAGCAGAAGTACATTACGCGCGATTCTTTTCTATACAATATCTAGTTCGACATTTATCGCGAATGCCACAAGTGACGTCATCACAAGGGAGATAAGCGAACGAACAAAATCAGCCAGTGCTAAACTTATCTGTGATATACGACAGCTGCTATGTGCGATATGACTGTATTTTTATTGTGTTTTCGAAACTACGTCGACAAGGTACCCATTTGTCAATTTTTTACGAAAAAGGGTCCTGCCTGTTTACTTGACCTTTAACATTGCTATAACTTCTGAACTACAAATGCTAGACAATTCATCTTTGGTATACAGATAGCTTGGGCAAAGGCCTTTCACTTGAAACAAGGATATATGAAATCAGGTCAAAGTAAAGGTCACTATTTCCAAAACTTTGCTGTTGTTAAGAAAACTTTAAAATTGATAAAACTTCTGAATTACTTAAGCTAGACCATTCATATTTGGTATGCAGATAGCTTGGGTGAAGGCCTTTCACATGATATAAGGATACATGTAATCAGGTCAAGGTCACTATTTCCAAAACTTTGCCATTTTTAACAAAGTTTATTATTGCTATAACTACTGAACTACAAATGCTAGATCATTCATATTTGGTATACAGATAACTAGGGGGAAGGCATTTCACTTGATACAAGGATACATGAAATCAGGTCAAGGTCAATATTATGATAAGTTGGCCATCTTTGAAAAACTTCAACATTCAAAGCTGAACCTGTTATCATATCGAAACGCGAGTAATACTACTGGGAAATGGAGTCAGCGAGGATCTTTTTAATACTGTTTTTACATATTTTACGTACCAGAGAAAGTTTTACTAGAGATGTTTACCGCTACCTCACTCATCGATTTCAACAGGTAACAGAACATTACATTTTACCGGACAGTGCGTTGAATTCGGATAACACTATGAGTACCTTGCAACCACCTGATTTTTTACAGCAACTTTGTTACCAGCTACATCAATATAGATAAGACGCAGAAATCATCTTTATGTTCATGTAAATCAACAAACTGGCTACCAGTGAGAATTCTTTTATGTGGTGACATACATAGTCATCCTGGACCACTATCAACCTCTACAGAATACGAACTTTTCAGCAAACGTGGTCTTCATTTTATTCATCTTAACGTAAGAAGTCTGCTACCAAAATTGGATGACATTCTATTAATAGCATGTAAAACCAATGCAACATGTTTATCTATATGAGCCAATATATAATTTGGGCAGATTTTGAAATCAATTTTTTGAAAAATCAAAGGTGTTTCCCCTTGAAAGTTTTGTTGATTTCTAGGTTTTTTGTTGTTTAAGCGACACTAAAAATGTAAAATGCACCCTAAATTTATTCATCTTTAAAACTTTATATGAGTTTATGACGATGACTCTCAAGCACATGTCATTGCAGTAACAATCAAAGTACTGACAGTACTGAAGGTTTCGGACATAATATATATTATATTGATTGTTTGCTGCGGATTTTTCTGAAAATCATGTCAGTAGTTTGGAAGACATTTAAAGAATTGTTTTATGAACATGTCACACACAGGACGATTCCAATAGCTCAACTTGCCACTTTGTGCCAATAGAGCCAACATTGATATTTAATGTAGTATAGAGCCATCACTCCATTATTTGAAAGTAAGGGTCATACTTCTGCTACTATCTGGTGGACCATAACAGGAACTAGCATGCATCATTCACTTATCCATATATATACTTCCACCAATTTTAAACATATGTTTCCTTGTGATTCTAAATACCCTACAAATAATTGCCAAATATACTGTGGGGTGATATTAACAATATGACAAATTATAAAGTAACAAATATATTTCAAGTTAGCATGGCAGGATACAACAGAGAAAATAAAATTAACTAGAAAATTGTTTCCAAGTCACTGATGCACCCCTCCCGCTAACAATAGTGCCTCTATATAAAGCACTTTTGGCCATGTGTTATACAGTGAAGAAAATTTCAGAGTCCCATAACTCTGGTAAAATGATCAGAGCATAAAGTACATTCTTTAAGAAAATCTTCACATCAAGGTTGACAGATTATCATTGGTGAAATTTTGAAGTAAAACCTCCTATCGGTATATGGGTTGTTAGACACATAATATTGTTTCACTTTAGATTATATAGTGAAGACGATTTCAGGGTTCCATATCGGGTACAATTGGTTTGAGCAAAAATAAGCCTATCTATGCTTTTGCAAACAGAAAAGACCCTGAAGTTCATAGAATAGTTTATCCATGCCTATACTTTGTCTTTGCGTGTGATTGCATTGTATTTTCTTACTTTTTCCTGAGGAGACTGCAAGTGCGAGTCTGTTCAGGACCAGTTTGTGAGTCTGTGCTGCAAACAATACATACCCCGATCAGTTACCACAACTGGCCAGGGTCTTCGCTATTTGCAGCATCATACATGTAACAAGTATATCAATAAATGATATAATTAAAAGTAAATTATAGTCATACATGCAAATAACAGTTAGTGTTATAGTAAACACTACAGACCCTGATCAGTAACCGGCGTCATAGAAATAAATTATATGAATAAGAAATAAATTACATACATTACTATAAGATACTATACGACACTATAAGATACTATACGCCTGACACGTAAATCAATAAATGATGAAATGTATATAAATTAAAAGATAAGAAAGTGCTTTGTCTCATTTTGTTTGCCTTTCTGCTGTTAATGATTTTTATACACCCGGAATGGCGCTGTCTGTCCGTCTGTC
The DNA here is from genome assembly GCA_963576725.1 of Azorinus chamasolen. Taxonomy (NCBI): domain Eukaryota; kingdom Metazoa; phylum Mollusca; class Bivalvia; order Cardiida; family Solecurtidae; genus Azorinus; species Azorinus chamasolen. The sequence continues at coordinate 71,018,725 of OY755250.1, read as the reverse complement.
CGTCTGGTTGTGTGTCTGACTGTAACATCTCTAACTCAAGTTCCGCTTGGTAGATCCTTCCTAAATTTAACCAAAATGATTATCTAGACATGCTACAGTAGCCTACCAAGTCCCGGCTCATTTATCCAAGGTCAAGGTCGCTTAATTGGACTTAGAATTTGCGTTTTGCATTTGCGTTAAGCAAAAATGTTAACCTCAATTCATGTGGAACAAGTCCACTTATTTACATAACACTTTGTAATAAAGCTTTGAAACTTGGAACACTTGTTCACCATCACAACCTACACCTTAGGTCAAAATGCCTAAATCTGATTTTTTTGAAATTCAAATGATGACAAACCTGAAGCAGACAATATTACAGATATCTACAGCTTGCATAATCCTTACAATGTTGAGTGATTTTTCGTTTGCAACAATTGCCGTCTGCTTCAATTCTTCAATAAACTTTCTTTCATTTTATGCAAAAATATGATCAAGATGACAAACAGTTTGGATCCTGATGAGACGCAGAAATATGTGGCCTCTCATCTGGATCCAAACTGTTTGCAAAGGTAATCACAGTTTCGCTGCTAGCGTGCAAAGAGTTAAGCTATGACCTCGAGAGATTTTAGCATGATGTAACAGTTGCCCTGCACTACTGACCACCAGCTCTCTAACCTTTATACTGAAGCTTTTGATGTGAAGAACAGAAGAAGTCTATTTAACCCTTATTTTCCCTCATATAAACTTGTTTTCATGCCTCTGCAAACAGATTCGACCCAAATAAGACAGCTCGCTCCCATATGATCAGGGTCTGCTCTGTTTGCTAATGGATCCAACTTCCATATCTCATAAATATTTTGGTAAGATTTCGGAACCGGATTGTAAGCCATGCACTGCACATGCGCGTATTCTCTTAGGGAGATTCCCGCTAGGTAGAGCTCGTGCAATAGGGTTTTCCGCCATAGTTTGAGTCGCAATCCATTTTATAAGGATTTCGGCAAAAGCCGAAACCCTAAAAATGAAAGCAATGACTATAAAAGCATGTGGTTCATTTAAAGTAATTTATTGCATTATATATCTTATGTATGCCATATTTGAATAGATGAACATATAAAAACCTTTTTTTCCATATATTAATGAGAAATTTTGAATCATTGCATGATGCAATAAAACCAATACAATTACAAACATAACAATTAGTGTTATGATCATTATTGGCTTTGTATAGTGCTTTAAATACACTTGCTTAACCTAAAATAATGTCATAATTATCAACAAATCATGAATCAGACAAATATTTAAACATGTTTCAGCTTTTTTGTCATCAATTTTTACTCATGTTATTGCAATGACACCTTTGTTATTGCAAAGACCTTTATTGTAACTGCAATGACAAACTGACAATAAAATTTATTTTTACTATCTTATATTTGCAAATTGTCTAAAATAACACACAATCTGTTAACAACACGTTCAGCAATTTCAATTTTGAACTATATCAAGTAATTTTACAAAAAGATTTTAATGAACATTGAAAAAAGATTCCAGCGTGACTGCAATGACATTTTTGTTATTGCAATGACTTGCATAATCTTAAGCTGATAAAATCAACCCTATTCCAGACTTAAATGCCCCACTTTATTATGTTCTTTGCAAATTCATACTTTCCCTTATGATTTTTTAAAAAAGCCTCCGCCCACTGTGAATATTTTATCAATTTTCATTGCGCTACACAAAACAAAGGAATTAATTACCAGAGTCAAGAGATCGTCTGATCCATAATATTTCAATAAGCAAATTGAGCAAACCCTGATCAGGCACAGGGTTTGCCCCGACGCAGGTTTATTGCGTCTGGTACTCGTTTTCTATGACGAGGACCCGTATTTAACCAATTGTCCGCGTCCGCGGGACCCGCATGTGCAGCCGCAGTGTGTGTGACAAATGGTCACGGAATTATACCTGCCTGATCATACTGCGTCGGTAAAACGCTTGTCGCTAATTAAACTTCATTTGTAGCGAGCGCCTACATGATATTGGTAATCTATATAGTACGACGAGAACCAGACAAACGGAAATGATTCTCCTCGCAGCAGACGGCTGTCGCGGAGAAAATGTCAAAACGAACAAAACTGACCACTTTATTCGGTGCAAAACCCCATATTGTCTGTCGACAATAGAACAGAGGATTCAAAAACTACGGACGAAAATGTATCGGCAAAGGGGAAAAGGCGTAAATTTCTTCCTGAATAGAACGACAAGTTCGAATGGCTGCGGTTCATTGACGCGGAGGTAGGAATGCGCTGTTCATATTGTGAAACGGTGAATGATCTTATTATCGGATTTGTAAGGCTAAACTATTGAACAAGTATTGGAGTATAATGGGACCCCCATAAACTACAGAGGGACTCTCACATTGGTAGGGTTGAGGGTCCTAGGACTCCCATTTGCAAAATCCTAGGGCAAACCCTGAGGCAGATTCTAGAGGAGCTTTCTGATCTGGATCTTTTCTGTTGTAAGGGTGTTAATGTTTTATTATGAGGGGATGGGTTAAATATAATAAATTTATGAACAACAACAATGCACATTATATTTCACCGTTGCCTTAGACTGACTTAATTTAAATTGATTTATTTTTTATACTAAAATAACTTTTGATAGCTGAGAAAAAGCAAAAAAAATATTTACAATGCATTACATGGCTAGCAGGGTAGACCCAAAGCACACAGGTGTTGCAAGATAATGCTTGATCTAGGGCATGATTTGAAAATAATGCTGGCATAATTATGTGGTTAGATGCAGCAAACCAATGTTCAGCATTTTTGTTTTCAACCTTTCTCATGCTACAGTTTATAGAGGATGTTGGCCACTTTTATTATAGTGTCCTCAACAAAGTCATTTTCTAAAAAGAAAGATATTTTTGTTTCTTCAGTTAAAAGTTAAGACTGGGATAAGACGGACAGTTTATACAAACATATGCCTTTAACCCTTTACCTGATAGAAGCGGCTTTTAGCGTGTTTGATTTATTCCTCCGCTGAAGAAAATAGTTCAAATTCATACAGTCATGAACATATTGCATAATAAATATTTTCTATATCCTAGTAGGTGGTAGCTTAAAGCAGGCTGAAAGTAAAGCAGAATGCGCCTTAAGGCGCATTCTGCTTTACTTTCAACCTGCTTTAAGTGGTCATATGTCTTCAAAACTAGAAACAGGCTATTGGGTAAAGGGTTAAAGTCACATTTTGAAACAGTTGTGATAGAGCATTTGCTCTTTTTATCACAATGGGTTCAAGACTACAATATATATATCCTGAAAATTCCCTTCTATCCAGGAAATGCTCCTTTCCAGTAGATTCATTCATAACATTTGAGTCTAAAAATAGCATATCAGTCAATGGGATAACCCTTAATTATCTTTCAAATGAACCCTTTCACTCATGAGTTATAATTCGCGTAAAACTCTGCCAGCTGTACATATTTAATTACATATACTTTTTATTGGGGTATAGAGAGCAAAGAATTTTAATCGGAGTTGACCCTGATCTGGAAGCTCCCTTACATTAAAAATATAACACTTATGTAAAATCTTAGATGTTTTGAAATCTTATGAGCTTGTTATAACTCCATGAAAGTTTTTTATCACATAACTTCACTTGTTTCTGAGTTAATACAGCCAACATAAATCTATTATATTAACCATTTGGCATATATAAATGATGTGATGTCATTAAAAGCAATATGGCACAACTTCATACAATTAATGCTGAAAAATACAGCATTTTTTTTATTTAAAACTTTGGAGCTCTTTTTTAAGACGTGTATGATAAGAGAAACTTACACTCGTCATCACTTCTAACACACTCATTATCACTTCTAACACACTCATTATCACTTCTAACACACTCATTATCACTTCTAACACACTCATTATCACTTCTAACACACTCATTATCACTTCTAACACACTCATTATCACTTCTAACACACTCATTATCACTTCTAACACACTCATTATCACTTCTAACACACTCATTATCAACTTTTATTTAACTCATTCAGGAAATGCTATAAAGCTTGCCAGAGGCTTGCTTAACTCATTCTCTCCTAGACTATTTTTAGACCCAGCCTCTTTGAATTAATCTACAGAAAAGGAGCATTAACTATAGAAAAGGAGAATTTTAGAATTGCATAGTTTTGAAACCATTGCGATAAATAGATTATTTGCTCCTATGAAGCAAATGCTCTATTTATCACAATGGTTTCAAAGAATGAGTTTTACAGAGGGGCAAAAAGGCGTCATTAGGAGAGAATGGGTTAATAACATTTTCTTGAATTTATTAAAAGTTGTTATGAAGTGACAATCCATGTAAGATCCCCGATGTAGTTATAGCTTCTGGACTGGATTGGCATATACCTGGTATTGGTCATCATGGTTAATATGGGTTCAAATGATATGTGACTGATTAAGAATATCCAAGCTCCTGATTAGAATTGACAGGCTGTTCAGTTATACACTACTTGCTTAACCCTTTCCTCATATAAATATGTTTTCACGCATTTGCAAACAGAGTGGATCCAGATCAGACAGCTCTAAGAGGAGCCATCTGATTAGGGTCTGCTCTGTTTGCTAATAGAATTTGATAGATGTGTTTCTTTACTTTCTAAAATGATTCCAATGTTCCACCTTCAATATTTCATTATATTATTTGGTCCATGAATATTCAGAAGGTATTAAAATTGCAAATAAATATAAAACAGGGAAAGGGTTAATCCAAAGACTTATTAATGTCCATCATAGCTCAACGACAACAATTGTTATTTAACCCTTTCCCTATTCTATGTCTATTACAAATTTCAATACCTACTAAATATTCATGGACAAATTAGTTATAATGAAATATGAAAAGTGAAACAATGTAGCCATTTTAGAAAGTACAGAAACAGATCTTTCCAATTCCTTTAGCAAACAGAGTAGACCCTATACAAGCCTTCTGATCTGGGTCTACTCTGTTTGCAGGTACATAAAAAGATGTTTACATGAGGAAAAGTATTAATACACACTGTCTTACAATATCCAGCCTTCAAACTGACTTTGAGAATGAGAAAATTGTATTTATTCTATATATTTACCTTACATGCATATATCTGTAGTGCTATTCTTGTAGCAAAATAACAAAAAATAATGAAGAAAATTTAAAAGAACTAGAAATGTCATCGCAATAACAAATACTGTCATTGCAATAACAAATTTCTTTAAAAATCCCATCTTACATAAATTTTCAACAAACATGCACATTTTAATTTATTATGCATATTTAATTGCATATTTCTGTTGAGTAATTCCAACTGAAATGAAAATTATAAAGATAATAACAATACAATGCTGTATTGTCACTGCAATAACAAATCATGTCATTGCAGTCAAAAAATGAGTGTTATTGCAATGACTGTTATTGCAAGGAAGCATTCACTTATTTACCTCACATTTTGGTGCTGATCTCTGACCTAGCCCTATTTTGATATGTTTATAACATAAACATTTATATTTATAACCTGTATGCACTTTAAAATGAAAGATATGATTTAAAGTATCTCTGTTATATGTGTTACTTAAATGACAGATTTCAAAACTACTCACTCACATACTTAACTTAAATAATCTTGTTTTTTGAAACAGTTTTCACACCATGCTTATAACATGGTGGCAACCATTTTGTGGTGAATAATCTTCTTCTAGAGGGTAATTGTCTCCCTTGAATGTGTGATTTAATGGTAGAACTCCACCATTTTATAACACTGTTACTGCAATGACGTAGGTCTGAGGGACATTTTGAGTGCCATAAATGCTATTTACAGACTATATTTTCTCTTTACAATGCAGTTAAATGTTGATATTTATTATCTTCACTATTATTATTTTGAAAACCACATTTTCTCTCATTGAAATAGAGATCTGAATGTATAATTTTAGATTTGGGACATGACTTTTACCTATAAATTGATACCAAAATTTGGAACAGTTGTTCAATTAATTCCTCAAATTAATTTTTTTATCACTATTTTACTAGATTTCCTTGATATATACACATTCTATGAGGAACTTTCTTTACACAATTCTTGTGCTTTGTTTAAAACCTAAAGGACAAGAAATCTGCCAAAATTATATATTAGCTCATATCTGAAACCTGGCTAGACAACACTATATTTGATTCGGAAATCCATATTGATAATTATAACGCGATTAGAAACAACAGAAACAGACATGGTGGCGGTATGTGTACCTACATAAGATGTGACCTGGCTTTCAACCACCGAAATGACCTTTCCAGCAATGACCTTGAAGCAGTGTGGTGTGAAATTCTACTCCCTAAATCTAAACCTATCTTGTGTTGAACTATTTATCGACCTCCGAAACAGACTAACTTTTATGATATCTTAGAAACTGTGTGCTCAAGTTCATCTGACTGCATATCATTGGAAACAATTATTCATTTAATGACATATTGTACAAGAGTACCGCATACGGTACATAATACGCCCACTTGCAAACTTTCTCTGATTCAACATGTCTTATAAGTGTTGACATTTTCTAATCTGTGCTTCAGATCTTGATTTCCATATTAAGGTGAATACTATTTTTAACAAGAGCACCGCAAGACGGGGCAATATACGCCCGAAGGCTGTTCTATAAAATTATGTTGAAAAATAAAGGAGGAGTTAGTTGCAGACGAAATTGCTACCCGAAACTATCAAAGGGCAATAACTCCAGAATGAAAAATGATATGAGAGTTATCTCACTGATATGCACAACTACACATCAGTATCTATCATTCCTGAAAGTTTGAAGAAATTATGTTGGAAAATAAAGGAGGAGTTAGTTGCACAAGAAATTGCTACCCGAAACTATCAAAGGGCAATAACTCCAGAATGAACAAGAGATGTCACAGTCACGTGACAAATGCCCCCAAAAATTGTACCCTGTGACCTTGACCTTTGACCCATGGACCAGGGAGTTGACACATCGTCTTTGTGTGGTGAACATTTGAGCCAGGTTCCTTTGAAATCCATTCACAGATAACCAAGTAATTGTACCCTGTGACCTTGACCTTTGACATACGGACCAGGGAGCTGAACGCGACACATTGTCTTTGTCTGGTGAACATCTGTGCCAAGTTATATTGAAATCCATTGATAGATAACGATGTTACAGACCGGACACGAAATTTGTGACAAAGTAATTGTACCCTGTGACCTTGACCTTTGACCTAAGGACCTGGGAGTTGAAAGCGACACATCGTCTTTGTGTGGTGAACATTTGTGCCAAATCATATTGAAATCCATTGATATAAAGAAGTTACAGACCGGACACGAAATTTGTTACAAAGTAATTGTACCCTGTGACCTTGACCTTTGACCTATGGACCTGGGAGTTGTAAGCGACACATCGTCTTTGTGTGGTGAACATTTGTGCCAAGTTATATTGAAATCCATTGATAGATAAAGAAGTTACAGACCGGACACGAAATTTGTAACAAAGTAATTGTATCCTGTGACCTTGCCCTTTGACCCATGGACCTGGGAGTTGAACGCGACACATTGTCTTTGTGTGGTAAACATTTGTGCCAAGTTATATTGAAATCCATTGATAGATGAAGAAGTTACAGACCGGACACGAAATTTGTGACAAAGTAATTGTACCCTGTGACCTTGACCTTTGACCCATGGACCTGGGAGTTGAATGCGACACATCGTCTCTGTCTGGTGAACATTTGTGGCAAGTTATATTGAAATCCATTGATAGATGAAGAAGTTACAGACCGGACACGAAATTTGTGATAAAGTAATTGTACCCTGTGACCTTGACCTTTGACCCATGGACCTGGGAGTTGAATGCGACACATCGTCTCTGTCTGGTGAACATTTGTGGCAAGTTATATTGAAATCCATTGATAGATGAAGAAGTTACAGACCGGACACGAAATTTGTGATAAAGTAATTGTACCCTGTGACCTTGACCTTTGACCCATGGACCTGGGAGTTGAACGCGACACATCGTCTTTGTGTGGTGAACATTTGTACCAAGTTATATTGAAATCCATTGATAGATGAAGCAGTTACAGACCGGACACGAAATTTGTGACAAAGTAATTGTACCCTGTGACCTTGACCTTTGACCCATGGACCAGGGAGTTGAACGCGACACATCGTCTCTGTCTGGTGAACATTTGTGGCAAGTTATATTGAAATCCATTGATAGATGAAGAAGTTACAGACCGGACACGAATTTGGGACGGAAGGACAGACGGACAGACGGACATACTAACAAATGTGTAGTTGTGTGACTTTTTCCTTTGATCTTTTCTTGTGGGACTAGTCCCACAAGAAAAACTATTTTTGGCTCTAACTTTGGAAAAGAATGATCTGGAAGCTAACCCTAACCCTAACCCTATGTCCCACAACTGGCCAGGTTAATGTCACAAGAAATGGCCAGGTTAATGTCACAAGAGATGGCCAGGTTAATGATTTTACTTGTGCGACTAGTTAGAAAAAGTCACACAACTACCCTTTGGTGAGTGCGGACGGACGGACGGACGGACAGACGGAAGGACGGACAATGCGATTACTATATGCCCGCCTTTGGGGGCATAAAAATGATATGAGAGTTATCTCACTGATATGCACAACTACACATCAGTATCTATCATTCCTGAAAGTTTGAAGAAATTATGTTGAAAAATAAAGGAGTTAGTTGCACAAGAAATTGCTACCCGAAACTATCAAAGGGCAATAACTCCAGAATGAAAAATGATATGAGAGTTATCTCACTGATATGCACAACTACACATCAATATCTATCATTCCTGAAAGTTTGAAGAAATTATGTTGAAAAATAAAGGAGGAGTTAGTTGCACAAGAAATTGCTACCCAAAACTATCAAAGGGCAATAACTCCAGATGAAAAATGATATGAGAGTTATCTCACTGATATGCACAACTACACATCAGTATCTATCATTCCTGAAAGTTTGAAGAAATTATGTTGAAAAATAAAGGAGGAGTTAGTTGCACAAGAAATTGCTACCCGAAACTATCAAAGGGCAATAACTCCAGAATGAAAAATGATATGAGAGTTATCTCACTGATATGCACAACTACACATCAGTATCTATCATTCCTGAAAGTTTGAAGAAATTATGTTGAAAAATAAAGGAGTTAGTTGCACAAGAAATTGCTACCCGAAACTATCAAAGGGCAATAACTCCAGAATGAAAAATGATATGAGAGTTATCTCACTGATATGCACAACTACACATCAATATCTATCATTCCTGAAAGTTTGAAGAAATTATGTTGAAAAATAAAGGAGGAGTTAGTTGCACAAGAAATTGCTACCCGAAACTATCAAAGGGCAATAACTCCAGAATGAAAAATGATATGAGAGTTATCTCACTGATATGCATAACTACACATCAGTATCTATCATTCCTGAAAGTTTGAAGAAATTATGTTGAAAAATAAAGGAGGAGTTAGTTGCACAAGAAATTGCTACCCGAAACTATCAAAGGGCAATAACTCCAGAATGAAAAATGATATGAGAGTTATCTCACTGATATGCACAACTACACATCAGTATCTATCATTCCTGAAAGTTTGAAGAAATTATGTTGAAAAATAAAGGAGGAGTTAGTTGCACAAGAAATTGCTACCCGAAATTATCAAAGGGCAATAACTCCAGAATGAAAAATGATATGAGAGTTATCTCACTGATATGCACAACTACACATCAGTATCTATCATTTCTGAAAGTTTGAAGAAATTATGTTGAAAAATAAAGGAGGAGTTAGTTGCACAAGAAATTGCTAACGGACGGACGGACGGACGGACGGACAGATGGACGGACGACATGCGCCATACCATAATACGTCCCTTCGGGCGTATAAAAAAAATGAAGTGAATATCTTATTATAACTCTGTAAAGAGAAACAGAATGAACCTCAAAATAAACTCAGCTTCAAATTTTGTTGCTTAAAAAATTTGTGTTACGTTTCATTTATATCATTTTAATAGTTTTCCTAGAAAACAACAGACAAACTAAAAGTTGACCGACAAACAAAGCAACGAACACACAAAGTTCAAGGACCATAACTTTAGAATAAAATGACATATCAAAACCCCCGCAATATATGTGAAAATTCACATTAAGGTTTAACCATATAAAAAAATTGAAGTAAATATCATTTCAAATGAAAAAGTTATGGCCATCCTCATATTTGCATAGATTTGCATTATTTTTTTAAGTGCAAGGGCCATAACTCCGAAACAACAAATCAAATGATCTTCAGAATCGACTTAGCTTCAGGTCTTGATGCATTAAACATGTGTATGAAGTTTCATTAATATCTGTCAAACAGTTTTGCCAGAAAACAGCGGACAAACTATTTGCATGTACTTGCATTATTTTTTAAGTAAAAGGGCCATAACTCTGAAAAGAAAAATCAAATAATCCCCAGAATCAATTCAGTTTCAGATCTTGATGCATTAAACATTTTTGTAAAGTTTCATTAATATCTCTCAAATAGTTTTCCCAGAAAACAGCAGACAAACAATTTGCATGTATTTGCATTATATTTTAAGGACAAGGGCCATAACTCTGAAAAGAAAAATCAAATGATCTTCAGAATCAATTATGTTTCAGATCTTGATGCATTAAACATATGTGTGAAGTTTCATTAATATCTCTCAAATAGTTTTAGACAAACTATTTGCATGTATTTGCATTATTTTTTAAATACAAGGGCCATAACTCCAAAACGACAAATGAAATGAATCTTAGAATTGACTCGGCTTCAGATCTTGATGCATTAAACATTTGTGTGAAGTTTCATTTATATCTCTCAAATAGTTTTTCCAGAAAACAGCGGAAAAACTATTTGCATATTTTTTAAGGACAAGGGCCATAACTCTGAAATGAAAATCAAATGAACCTCAGAATTAAGTCAGCTTCAGATCTTGATGCATTAATCATTTGTGTGAAGTTTTATTAATATCTGTCAAATAGTTTTCCCAGAAAACAGCCAACAAACTATTTGCATGTATTTACACTATCTTTTAAGTAAAAGGGCCATAACTCCGAAACGACAAATTACACGAACCTCAGAATCGACTCAGCTTCAGATCTTGATGCATTAAACATTTGTATTAAGTTTCATTAATATTTCTTAAATAGTTTTCCAAGAAAACAGCGGACAAACTATTTGCATATTTTTTAGGACAAAGACCATAACTCTGAAATGAAAATCAAATGAACCTCAGAATCAACTCAGCTTCAGATTTTCATGCATTAAACATTTGTGTTAAGTTTCATTAATATCTGTCTAATAGTTTTCCCAGAAAACAGCGGACAAACAAAATGTTGACAGACGAACGAACGAACGAACGGACGAACAGGGCCATGACAATATACGACCACCTTTATTAGGTGGGCATATAACGAGAAAAGTTAGTAAAAAGTTTCTAGGTATTATGCATAATACTGTCAAAATCCGTTCTATGAAGAATTACAATAAAGATAATTTTGAAAATACTAGTTTGTTCAATGCAGACTGGGGATTCTTTTAAAGACGATTTCTACAGTTTGTTTCCTTCCAAGATTTTTTTTAATTTTTAGCTCACCTGGCACAAAATGCCAGGTGAGGTATTGTGAGGGAGCTGGCTTCGGCGTCCGTCGTCGTACGTATGTGCGTATCATGCGTCGTGCGTATAATTGAATTATATGCAGGGCTATGTGCCAGACCTGTGTACTTCATGTTCAGAAAAGAGGACGTTTTACAGTCCTGAACTTTATCAGATAGATAAGATTAGACTATATGCAATGATAATGCTAGAAGCAGTGATACTGCTAGGTAGGTAATGTTACCAACTATGTAATTGACAATGACTAAACAGTTGGTTGCAGATGACTGAACTCAGTTGGAGGGCAGTCACTGACAGAGGCGATTTATCTGTTTAAACCTGAATAAGAGGACAGTTTACTGTCCTCTAAGCCTTATACCATATCCTCAGCACGACAATTACAGAGCTAGGTCTCAACGCAGGGGTCCTAATATATGTAGGGCTATGTACTAAGCCTATACCCTTAAATTCATAAAAAATGACAATTCACAGTCCTGAACCTTACTAGATAAACAAGATATCTCAGACTTAGACTAAATGCAGAGGTATTGCTGGGTGGGACTAAGTAATTGACAATGACTAAACAACTGACAATGAGGAGCAGAGACGGACAAAATATTATAAAAGAGACTTCAGGAAGGGTATAAAAAATAAAAGGACAAATTAAGACCTGCTTCTATGGCAGAATAAGAAGGGTAAGATAAGATAAAAATTCACTGAATGGCTCTAAAACACTTATAAAAACGCCAACACATGGCCGCACCAATGGCGCGAAATTATCTGTCGAAGACAAAAATTGTATTATTGATTAAAACTAAAACTGATAAGAAAATATACGATGCTAAGAATCATGGAGACATGTAAAAGTACAAAAATGAGTCATGCAGGAAACACCACATACAGAACAAACACTCGCCCGAACAGCAAACACAAGGAAACAGCAAATGTACATATGTAGAAAAAACAACAAGAGACGCACAAAGACAAAACAAACATGTAAGTCTATCTGGATGTGCACAGACTCAGGCTAAGCTCTAAGAGAGTTCTGTTTAAAAAGTTCCAACGGATTCGTGTAATGGCGGCCAGAAAAAAGCACATGCGATTGTCAATTTAACCAGATTGTTGCCGGTTACCACAGAATGCTCGTTCCTTCCTCTTCTTGCAGCTATACACACAAAGAGTCTTTGCTAGAGAGGCACTATTACAGCAGTTAAATGATAAAAATTAATTAAAATATTGCACATGTAAAGTCTATTTCTGAGCGCTCAAACAAACACGTCCGTTCACTTCTACATCCAGCAAATTTTTCAACAAATTTGAATGGAGCCATTTCATTGGATGAGCGAAGGAAAAATTGGAAAATCCGTGACGTCACGTACAATGGCTCCTTCCTTCCTCGACGATTTGAAGCAAACTGACAAAACTCGCTAGTTTTACATCATTCTTTTGATGCTGGGAACTATATAATTGGAGGTGGGTGTTAGCATTGATTCGTTTTATTGACTCACTCCATTTTTTGAACTGCAAATTGCCAGGTTATTGCTGTGCTATAGTGAAACCGGGTGAACGAACGTGTGTCAATGACCCTTAAAACACGTGAAATTTTGAGAAAATCATTGTTGGATTGATACCTGTTCATAAGTTACCGTTATAAGATTATATTTATTTGATAGAAAATATATTGGCTTTCAATAGCCGAAAGAATTACGAAATTATCATTTAAATTCCAAGAGTTACACTAAATACAGTCATATTTGTACTCGTGGTACATGGATATCCGTTCTGCTAGTTGGAACCGTTGTTATTATATAGTACATATATAGACCCCAATGAAGCGGTCCAGACCCCTGTGGTGTGCATATGCGAATATCTTGCACATACAGTGTCTAGCCGGTTCCGGGTCAACTCGGCCTCGGGTAAACTCGGCCCCTGAGTCAAGTCGGCCTTGGGTCAAGTCGGCCGGGTCAACTCGGCCTCGGTCAAGACGGCCCGCAAATATTATTTCAGAATTACATTTTTATTGTATATTTTTTTATTTTTAATTACTTTAATATTTTGTTTCCCGATACTACATATACCAATGAATATAATTATATGGAAACTTCTGAGTAACAGATATATAATAAGGATGCGTACCATGATCAGTTTCATCCACTTCATTCTCAGGAATAAGCAACATTTTATTACATTGTATTATGTTTAATGCAATAAAATTGATTGAATTGAATTGAATTGAACATTCATCAACTCCTATAAATTGTTCTTAATTACAATCATATTGATGCCGCTCATTTTTACACCTATTTGTTTTGACTGATCAGTTTGATCTAATTAACCTGATTACTAAATGTCAACTGTTTTATTCGTTAATCTCATGCAACATACTTATCACTTTTGTTCTCGTCCGCTAAATCTAATGGGTTATTAATGGCAAAAAGATGTGCAAACTTTGTCTGAATTCTTCAGGGAGCCCACCGATCAGGATCTTTAATTTTTGCTGCAGTTTATAAACTTTAATTGACGGTCGGGAAAGGGCTGAGTTGACCCGACTGAGACAGGCCGAGTTGAACTACCCCAAAAACAGACCAAGTTGACCCGGCCGACTTGACCCAGACCGAGTTGACCCGAGGCCGACTTGACCCGGATTCTGTTTAGCCCTAAAATGACTGTTTCTGTAGCCCGAAAAGGGTTTTCCGTTTTCATCTCCAGACTACACTACCCTCCGACATTTCGCCAGACTGCAGCCAGAAAAAAGCGAAATAATAATCACTTATTAATATAAGCAGAATGTTTTCTGATAAAATTCAGGGGTTTCTAATACTAATAAGGCTTCCAATACTTGACCAGACACTACCCGACTTACGTCGGCCATTACTGTGTCACCGGGATAATATTTGTCGGTGTTTTCAAGCTATTATTGGCTATTTTGTTAAGGATATTAACTGTTACAACTGCAAACATACTTTAAATAATGTTATTTATCAGCATTATAATCATAACAATGCACCTAATTGCCTTAAAAAGCCCCCAGACTCTGCCGGACTCTACCAGACTCTGTTTTAGTATCACCGACATTTTTGGGTCAAAGCGTACCCATTTTTTGGGGTAAAAACGTACCCAATTATTATATTATTAGTTATACTATAATTATACCTTAATTATTATAATAACATAATATTGAGTTTGCTCCTCAGGTGTTTGTTCATGTTTTGGATAACAAATTTATGAAAAAATATATATTTGACAAATGATACACAAAAGGAAATGTTGACAGTACTGGAGTAATGAATTGGACCACTTCTATTATTTTAGATAAAAAACTTTTACCTCATATGAATTTTCCATTAGTATACCAAAAAATATTTCACTGAAATGTAACATCCTGCATGTCCAAAAACAATCTTAACTAGAGGTTTGTTTTTGTCACAAAAACAGATGTCTCCCCCTCCCAACCTCTTTCCAATTCACAAGTATAATGTCTGTAACTCCAAACTTATCAGGGTTTAAGTTTTAAGTCATCAGGAGCAATAACTCCAACATTCACATTGTAAGGGGGAGACAATTCAAAAGCCCCATGTACACAAAAGCACAGCTAGTCAACATTATTGTGAAGTTTGGTGACTCTAGTACTAGTGGTTTCAGAGATACATGTGACACATTTTAAGTCATAAGGGGCAGTAACTCCAAAGTTATCAGGGGAAGACAATTAAAAACCCAGATGCACAAAACCTCATGCTGGTGAACATTCCTGTTAAGTTTGGTGACTCTAGCCCTACTGGTTTCAGAGATACATGCAGCACAAAGTTTCTCTAATTTTAAGTCATCATATCAGGGGCAGTAACTCAAGAATTATCAGGGGGAGACAATTAAAAAATCCAGGTGCACAACAACTCATGCTGGTCAAGATTCCTGTGAAGTTTGGTGACTCTAGCCCTAGTGGTTTTAAAAATATGCATGCCACAAAGTTCTCTACTTTTAAGTAATCATAATTATCAGGGGCAATAACTCCAAAGTTATCAAGAGGAGACAATTAAAAATTCCCATGTGCACAACAACTCATGCTGGTCAACATTCCTGTGAAGTTTTGTGACTCTAGCCCCAGTGGTTTCAGAGATATGCACGACACTAAGTAAAGTTTGTCTAATTCTAAGTCATCAGGGGCAGTAACTCCAAAGTTAACAGGGGAGACAATTCAAAAAACCCAAGAGCAAACAACTCATGCTAGTGAACAATCCTGTGAAGTTTGGTGACTCTAGCCCAACTGGTTTCAGAGATACGTGTGACACAACGTTTTTTAAATTTAAGTATTCATATCAGGGGCAATAACTCAAGAATTATCAGGGAGAGACAATTCAAAAATCATATGTGCACAACAACTCATGCTGGTGAACATTCCTGTGAAGTTTGGTGACTCAAGTACTAGCTATTTCAGAGATACGCGTGACACAAAGTTTTTCTAATTTTAAGTCATCAGGGGCAATAACTCCGAAGTTAATAGGGGGAGACAATTCAAAAACCCTAGGTGCACAACAACTCATGCTGGTGAACATTCCTGTGAAGTTTGGTGACTCTAGCCCAACTGGTTTCAGAGATACGCGCGACACAAGTTTGTGACGGACAGACAGACAGACGGACGGACAGACAGACAACTCTGGCAAAAACAATATATCTCCCCATAAATGGGGGAGCAATAATAATGACTTGATCTGTTTCATATGATTCACACCTTAAAAGGTGTGAAATTCCTGTGTGTGAAACTTGTAAATATACCTGAGAATTTTACTTTGTTCCCCCTTTCACCACATTTCTAGGTTGACACCTATTACTCAAATTTTGTAGAGTAAGACCATAAAGGAGCCATCTGATATGGGTCTTCCCTGTCTTTAATGTGTATTGTTGCGCGTAATGTTCTCTACTTTCTAAATTCATCCATTTTCATGAAAGTGGATTATTCAAAAAATAAAGAAAACAAAATGAAAATTAAAATCGGTTTTCTTAACCCTTTCCCTAGTGTAAATATCTACCGGGGTATTCACTAGTTTGCAAACAGTAGACCCAGATCAGATGGCTCCTGTATGAGCCGTCTGATCAGGGTCTGTGCTGTTTGCTAATGGATTATAAACATCTTTTCACGCATTTGTAAACAGAGCAGACCCAGACCAGACTGCTCCTATAGGAGTCGTCAGATCAGGGTCTGTTTACTTATGGAATCGATCATTTCATTACAACTACTTTGTCCATGACTTCGGCCCAGCAGATTATTCCTAGAACAGAGACGCACCAGACGTACAAATATTGAGCTCTGATAGTTTACTATTTTGACCATGTGCCAGGCCGCTGGGAGCGACTTTGGACTCTGGTGAGTTGCAATTTCACTATAGTATTGACGTAGTTTGTCCGAGCTTTAGCATTGTCCGAAATTTGGCGGATTTACTCTACTGCCAACGAATCCGGGTCAAGTCGGCCTCGGGTCAAGTCGGCCTGTTTTGGGGTGGGTCAACTCGGCCCGTCTCAGTCGGGTCATCTCGGCCCTTTCCCGACCGTCAATTAAAGTTTATAAACTGCAGCAAAAATTGAAGATCCTGATCTGTGGGCTCCTTGAAGAATTCAGACAAACTTTGCACATCTTTTTGACAGGAATAACCCATTAAGTTTAGCGGACGAGAACAAAGGTGACAAGTATGTTGCATGAGATTAACAAATAAAACAGTTGACATTTAGTAACCAGGTTAATTAGATCAAACTGATAAGTCAAAACAAACAGGTGTGAAAATGAGCGGCATCAATACTTTTGAAGTGAAATTAAGTATAATTAATGGCTTATCTGTTTCATTGATTGTCTGTAATTAAGAAACAATTTATGGGAGTGAAAATGTTATTTTGGATCGACTTGTGATACCGAGTTACTAGGAATTTCATCGGGATCCAAACTGTTTGCAAAGATATCACCATATTTGGGTATCGTTTTTGGCAGTGTATTTGTATTGTGCATCTATAAAGTGCTTCTTTTTTCTGATTATTGTTGTTTATTAATGTTGCTTTGTCCTGAGAATGAAACTGATCATGGTACGCATCCTTATCTGTTACTCAGAAGTTTCCTTATATGTTCTCTGGTATCTGTAGTATCGGGTATCTCTAGGAAACAAAATATTAAAGTAATTCAAAATAAAAAAAAATATACCATAAAAATAATTCTGAAATAATATTTGCGGGCCGACTTGACCCAGGCCGAGTTTACCCGGCCGACTTGACCCGAGGCCGACTTGACTCAGGGGCCGAGTTTACCCGAGGCCGAGTTGACCCGGGACCCTGCAAACTGAAGTTGATTCATGGTTCCGCGAGAAAAGATAAGCTCCGCCCACATTGGTTACTGTTGCTAATCACCCCAAGCTTTCGCACAAAATGGCGGATACAGATGCAGAGAAGAGGTAGTGTTTCCCCCAGGGTCCAATGAGGGCACGGTAATTTCTGTTGAAAAGGGCATTTTTACGCGCGACAAACCATCTTATTTGGGCATTTTAACTTTTGCCTATTTGGAATATTACATTGAGTAATGTAGTCTTCTATTCTTTATGCTATTCTCTATTCTATACCCATCACCATCTATTATATCATATATTACATCATATCTTATTTCTATTCGTTTCTATTCCTTAATCTTTTCAACACTAATCTTTATTTTATTCTCTACCCATCCCAATTTATCCCCCATGTATCCCATTTCTTTCTATGCTCTATTCAATGTTCGTCCCCATCAGGGCCATCTACAATATATACACATAATTATTTGGTAATATACCTATTCCATTTTATTCAATTCCATTTTCTATTCTATTTCTATCTATTCTACTGTAATTCCTATTCCTTTCAATTATATTTTTGAAGATGTTGGGGAATACCATTATATCTATTATCATTCTCTAAATACTATTATCATATTAGTAATTACTTTTTTTATTATTTTAATTATACATGTATTATGCTTTTATTGTCATTTATATTGTATTTGATGTTATTATTTTCAGTATTGTATTCTATCTTTTTTAATTCATGATGAATACAATCATCTTCTTTGAACTTTATATTTTAAAGTAAACAATTTTAATAAGTCACAATGAGTCTTTATAAATGTCCCATTCAGTTCATTTTTTCAAGAAATGGGCAGCTTTTTAGTCCTATCCACTACAACAAAATTTAATCAGAAGTATGTTCACAGATCTCTCTAAGCTATTTATTAAATTATAGACTATTACTACCACTACAAAACAAATGTATTTCATTTGCAAAATAAATTTGTCCGAATTTTAGTTCTGTCCGAATATTGGTGCTTTGTCCTTTGCACTTTCTGTTTATAGTTTCATTTCCGGTTTGTAACGTGCATCAAATCTGACCAAATAAAATTTAGATAAAATTGATTATGTGTGTAGTTGACATCCATGATATGTCATACTCACTACAAAAGCCATTTTATTTGAATATATTGCCAAATATCTACAAAATATTCGTAACTGCCTCCCTGCACTGAGAAGTAGATCTAGCACCAAACTTCCAAAGTCCGTGATTTGAGCCAAACAATTTGGAGTTCATTTTTCTGATGAAAAAACAAAAACTAATTAAAGTTATGCTATTTGAATGTCAATTTGTTAACTTAGAACTAAATTCAATCACACAAAAATAATTATTTACTTTTTATTTTCTGAAAATAAGATTTTGACGTCAGTTCTATTTTCTTGTACAATGGCCGATTATCATAACTGCATTGCAAATTAGTGACCAACAGACCGCGAAGAAAGACATGCAGTGTTGACACATTGGTAATACACACATGCCAAGGTAACTAAGACAACAGACTGATCAGTTAATCCCTTCAAATGGTAATAAAGCTTTTATAGGGATCACAATTACTCAGTACTCAGCATGATATATAGGGCACGGCGCGGCAATCTTTGATGAGGGGCAACATGGCGCAGTATAAAAGGGGCATGGCGCTGCGCCGTGCTAAAAAGGCCTAGGGGAAACACTAAGAGGCCGGTGTCAGATTCTCTGGCCAAAATACCTGATAATATATCTGTATCTTTTCTGCCGATTGCTAAACCCTTATAAAAACAAGAGGGCCATGATGGCCCTAAATCGCTCACCTGGTTACTATAGACATATGCATAAACTGTATTTCTATGTAAAAATAAGTAAGCTTCAGATTGGGGCCAATATGAAACCAAGGGCCATAATTTTAGGCCTTGAGTTTCAAATTTGAACAATCTAAATAAAGGAACATTAGATGATGCTTCATATAAGTTTCAAAGTTTCACAGGAGATTTTAAAGATTTTCCTATGAAAAACTGATAAGCCAGGGGCGGGGCCATTTTGGTCCAGGGGTCATAATTTGAACAATTTTGGTAGAAAACCATTAGATGATAATAAATACTAAATTTCAAAGGTCTAGGCCTTACAGTTTAGGAGAAGATTTTTAAAGATTTTCCTATGAAAAACTGATAAGACAGGGGCCGGGGCCATTTTTGGTCCGGGGGTCATAGTTTGAACAATCTTTGTAGAGGACCATTAGACGATGCTACATATTAAATATCAAAGGTCTAGGCCTTACGGTTTCAGAGAAGAAGCTTTTTATGAAAAACTGATAAGCCCCCGGGCGGGGCCATTTTGGTCAAGGGGTCATAATTTGAACAGTCTTTGTAGAGGACCAATAGATGATGCTACATACCAAATATCAAATGTCTAGGCCTTACGGTTTCAGAGAAGAAGATTTTTAAAGATTTTCCTATGAAAAACTGATAAGCCCCGGGGCGGGGCCATTTTTGTCTTTGGGGTCATAATTTGAACAATCTTAGTAGAGGACCATTAGATGATGCTACATACCAAATATCAAAGGTCTATGCCTGATAGTTTCAGAGAAGAAGATTTTTAAAGATTTTCCTATGAGAAACTGATAAGCCCCGGGGCGGGCCATTTTTGGTCCGGGGGTCATAATTTGAGCAATATTTGTAGAGGACCATAAGATAATGCTACATACCAATATCAAATGTCTAGGCCTTACGGTTTCAGAGAAGATGATTTTTAAAGATTTTCCTATGAAAAACTGATAAGCCCCGGGCGGGGCCATTTTTGGCCCAGGGGTCATAATTTGAACAATTTTGGTAGAGGACCATTAGATGATGCTACAAACTAAATTCAAAAGGTCTAGGTCTTACGGTTTCTGAGAAGATGATTTTTAAAGATTTTCCTATGAAAAACTGATAAGCCCGGGGGCGGGGCCATTTTTGGTCCAGGGGTCATAATATGAACAATCTTTGTAGAGGACCATTAGATAATGCTACATACCAAATATCAAAGGTCTAGGCCTTACGGTTTCTGAGAAGAAGATTTTTAAAGATTTTCCTATGAAAAACTGATAAGCCCCGGGGTGGGGCCATTTTTGGCCCGGGGGTCATAATTTGAACAATCTTTGTAGGGGACCATGAGATGATGCTACATACCAAATATCAAAGGTCTAGGCCTTACGGTTTCAGAGGAGAAGATTTTTAAAGATTTTCCTAAGAAAAACTGATAAGCCCCAGGGCGGGCCATTTTTGGCCCGGGGGACATAATTTGAACAATCTTTGTAGAGGACCATTAGATGATTCCACATACCAAATATCAAAGCTCTAGGCTATGCGGTTTCAGAGAAGAAGATGTTTAAGTAAATTGTTGACGACGCACGACGCACATACGCACGACACACGACGACGGACACTGCCCCCTCACAATACCTCACCTGGCACTTTGTGCCAGGTGAGCTAAAAAGGTCCTGTAGAAGGATTTAAATTATTACACGCAAGGTTACATTCACGATGTTAAAGTGTCGGACGGAAATGAAGAAATTTGTTTAATGATTTGATGCTGGCCTTCTATGCGAAAAAAACCCCACAGCATAAACTACACCTCCTTATAAAAGGAGACACTGTGGACGACTCATGTTGTTCATGTACTGTAGGGTATGAATATAGAATTTACATTTGAATTTATTTTTTATTGCAGTCATATCTTAACTTCTTAAGTGTACCTTTCATTACCTCGATTTGAACTAAGTTCGTGGATTGCAAATGGCTGCAAGTTTTGCAGGTCGCTATAAGTACCATTATTTTTGCGATCAGTTACGAGATAAGCCATTTATCTATATACATGTTTATGCTTATATTTAACACCCCGAGCTGCACCAAAAGTGACCATGGGTGTCATAAAATATTACGTAATTTTATGTAACCGTGTGACTTACCGTTCGCACATGTTTAATCTGTGTTCAATGATGTGTAAATCAGCGTCCTTTTAGCTGTACATGCACGGTTGGGGTGCTAATCCCCAGTGATGTGTCAAAGCATACTTTATTACAGGAATTACATACACACTAAAATAACTGAACAGAACATATGAAAAATAATGATATATATATTTTTTATAGTTAAATTCATTTAAATTAGATCTTTGATTTATTTTAAAGTCATTCAAAACACTTTAGAAGATCCAGCTTGTTCATACTGAATGGACTTTACTAGAACCACCATTTAATCCATTCCCTATTATTGACGCCCCTGAAAAAAGTCACTTTTTGAAACCATTGTGATAAATAGAGTATTTGTCCACGAGACAATGGTTTCAAAACTACACTATTCTAAACTTTCCCTCAATTTTCTCTAGTAAATTCTTCTATTCGGTAGATTTATTCAAAATGGTTGGATCTAAAATTAGCTTATTAGGGAATGGGTTAACAATGATGGATTTTTCTTCTATACATGTAGAAGATTCACCTTTCAAAGGGTTAAGCTAGTTTCTCAATAAGCTAGTAAAACATTTACATTCTTCCGTCTCAACAAAATTGTTTGTACATAATACATGTTTCACAATTTGGGCCATTTAATCTTTTCCTAATTAACACTAGGCCTATGCATGACACGATCACTTCAAGAATATTCGTTATGCCAATTTTCACGGGAAGACAAAAGCTAGAGAATCAGATCTAGATCTAATTTCATATGGAAACAGAGCAGACTTTCATTAGACATGCAGCTTCTACAGATAACATCAGCTGTCTGATCTGGGTCTACTCTATTTGCAAAATCGTGAAAAGTGTTTATAATTTTAAATGAATAACAGGTTAAAAAGTATAGACTGGATTGTCATGTATAACAAAATATCTATTGTGGGGAAATTTATAACTGTTATCCTGCTTTAACCATTTCCCTTTTCATTATTCCTGTAAGAAATACCGACATTGTTACTGTTTATTAGCTGGGTTTTTTTATGTTACCTTTTCAATTATTTTTTTTGTTTGACAAAAACTGTAGAATCATATCTATATCATATTAAAAGGAAACAGAGCGAACCCTGATCAGACGGCTCCTAATGTCTGATCTGGGTCTACTCTGTTTGCAAATGCGTGAAAATGCGATTATATGAAGGAAAGTGTTAAAGCTGATGTCTGCTTAAACTCTGATATGTTGCAATTGTTTCTGTAGATCTACTCCCGATTTGAGTAGATATTGACCGAGGGTAGACACCAAGTTAAATCAGAATCCAAGCTGTTAACACATGAAAGCTAGGCTCTTAGGCAAGATTAGCCCTTTACTCCATGAATATACATGTGAAAAATAATGACATCGGGAATTATAATTGTATTTTTATAATGGCATATGGATTTATATGTGTTATTAGGGAATCGACCGGGCGCCGAAGGCGCCGTCGATTCCCTCTACGGTACAAAAGGTTAACCCTGTAAAAAGTGTGTGACAAAATCCATTCGGCTATTTCGGGAGTTTTCATTGAAAAGCATTGACCAGCGCCGAAAATCCGAAATCGACATGTAATTTTCTGAGAAATGCAATTGAATCGGCGACGCCGTAAATCGGGTAACAAATCGTGGTACAGTCAATCTTTTAGAATTTCTTTTATAGCTACATCTCGGACAGTCTTCTTTTTTTCTGCCAGATGCCGCCATATTGAAATTGACTCGAATCGACAAATTACAGTGAATAAAGGGTGTCTACATCAAACAGACATTGAATATAACGCCTTTCCATACACACAAGAAGGTACATTAAACACTATTTATTGTAAGTGATTGGACTAATGAAATTACAAGCAAGCCGCGAAGCGGCTTGCGAGAAGTATAAATGTACATATTTTTCTGATTTCGACTTGCATGTCAGTGCCGCTGAAAACATGCAATGATTGAGGTTTGATTGTGTAGGGACGTAACAGGTAGGGCTATGTTACATTATATGACGGTTCTTTGTTATAACGAGCAATCTGCAAGCAATTTGATAATTGTTATGTATTATGTACCTCATGCTGCATGTACCATGCCTGAGATGTAATAAAGTTCTGTTCTGTTCTGTTCTGTTCTGCAGGGAATATGCTGAATTTTAGCTCTGAATATGCTCAGATCTATGAGCTTTTGTGATTGTCGGAGTCCTGACCGTCCGTCAACAACATCTCGGATAGATCCTCTGTCTCTGATATTACGTGGCAGAATGTAATCAAACTCCACATATATGATATTTGTACCATGCTGAGCTCATTGTTAAAAGAATCTTGATCCATCTAGAACTGGTTGTCATGCAACCAAAAATAATCGGTATACCGATATGACTAAACACCGGATATGAGATTCATATCCGCGGATATGAGTTAAACCTTTCAAAACAATGCTAAAAATTGAGTGATAGTTGACCCTTTGATAAAAATACTTTGTTTATTCTAGAAATTGGAAAATAGGGATGACGGTAGTCTCATCAATAAACTGTAAGACATCATGCTAATTTTATAATGGTTGCCTTCTCACGGTGTACTCTGCTTGGATATGTAAAACCGAAAGTAGCTTGATGTCAGCATTTAGAGTACACAAATGTGAATTTGGGCGGAGGTGGGGTTGGCGATGGGGTTTGCCCCTGTCCAAAATAGGGGGATTTTTTAAAAAAATCGGGGAGTATGTGTGTGTGTGTGTATGTGTGTGTGTGTGTGTGGGGGGGGGGGGGGGGGGGGGGGGGGTTGACACAATATCGAAGATAAAATACATACTTCACAGTAAAGTAAAAAACACCGGAATGATTATTTTGTAAAATAAAATTGAAGGGCCATGGCCAACTTTTGTATTTATGTTTGTTCAGAATTGAGAGCTACAGAACTCTGAACAATGTGAACATCTGATTGTGAAGTATATTCAGTGTATTTGGAAGGAGTTGTACTCGCTTGAACCGTCTCCATATTCCCTGGTTTTAAAAAGAAATCTGTAATTCTCTCCTTTTCCGAAATGATTCCTGTCTAAAAACCTCTTAACAAATTACATGCTGAGCTGAAAAATAGTTATGAATATCAAATTCTAAGTTAGCTTGTGCTCCAAACTGGCAATTTCCATAAATGCTGTCAGTGTAGTTTAATGGAAGAACACCTCCTTGGCTTAGCCAAAGAGGGAGTCTAGGTTCAAATCCTAGCACTGCCTATTGGAAATGCTTTTTGGAGTCAGTAAGTGCTATAGACAAACTTTAAACAGAAAACATAATTGTCCCAAACAAAATTTATGATACTATCTGCACTTTTTGTGTCAATTGCTTTAGCAGGATGACAGATAGGGATTATGTTTAGTATGGCATCTTTTTTGGTGTCACATTTTTGCTGACAGGTGACACATGATCCTTTCAATGCTTCTGTTGTAAATATTCCTGTCATATTTCTCACTTTCTTGCCCATGTGTATCTCAAAAATGATAAAATATGAACTACTTCAAACTGGATCTTGATTCATCATCAGTACAAGGGTTTATGTAGCTAAATGAGTTTATTTGTATGCAGTATCAACAATTCAGTTCCAACCATTCTCAACTCATCCTGTCAAATTCAAAATTGCACACATAAACAATATGTATGAGTTTTCAATTTTATTGTTAATTTACTTTATTACAGTGAGTGTCCTGATTTTTGTCTAGCCGGCTTTTGGCAACTGTGTATGTGCATTCATATGTCTGTCTGTTGGTCTATTTGATTTTGTCACAGGCATACCAATATATTTTGCATTAGCCAATCTCCATATAATTTGGCCCATATCATGAGTAGACACACTCATTGTACCAGGTACATGGGCCTTATCTCTAGCATCACACATTTTGAAATGTATCCTTGATTTAAATTTGTTCATTCACTGTGCCAACATTGTTTTTGATGGATGGCTTAATTAGTTGCTAGTAGATAGTGTAATTTTTGTAGGAATACTTAGTGCCATGTTTAACCCTTTTCCTGATGAAAATTTATGTAGGAAAAAATGACGTCATGAATATTAATAAGATATTATTTTTTATAATGGCATATGAACACATGACATCTTGGTTCAGGCAGAACCAGATCTGTTCTATATTTTAAACAATAATTTGACATACATAAATGTATGTTCTTACGTTTAGACCTCATGACCTATTGAGTGAGTGAGTGAGTGAGTTGGGTTTAACGTCCGACCAACAGTATTTCAGTTATATGCAGACGGCACCCGCATGAGACAAGTTATAGTGCTGCCTCACTGAAATACCCCATGCTGCGGGCACATGGCAAGGGCATCCCACCCAGTCACATTATCCTGACACCGGGCCGACCAGTCCTAGAACTACACCTTTTAATGTCGAGCGCAGACAAGGGAGCTACTAGTACCAACTTTTAACGACTTTTGGTCTGTCGCGGCCGGGGATCGAACCCACGACCTTCCGTACCGCAGGCCTATTGACCTATCATGACCTATTGATACCAGAGACATGTACATACGTATGTATAATGACTCTAACGATACTGGGCACTATTGTTATTATCATTATCATCATTTTTTTTATGTAGGAACCATCTGGTCTTGGTCTACTCTGTTTTCAGATGCTTGAAAACACGTTTTTATTAAGAAAAGGGTTAATTTGACACACCTCTTAAGCACGTGTAGATTGTTGTACCATACATGTATGAGATTCTAAGTTATGTTTTGAATTATCTCCCATTTCTTTAGTGTTTCCTGTACTAAGTAAGACTTGAAATACACATATCGTCCACTTCCCTCTTATCGAACCTCACCTTGCATTCGAACCTTTCAATGTTTTGGGTTTTTACGCATGTAGAAGTGCACACTACGTCATAAAACCATGAGTACCGTTGCTTTGTCTGTAAACAACGCCTCGTAGCTTTAAAAACGAAATATATGTCATAAACAGGTCAAAACAGTTTGTTTTCCGTTCAACTATGCTAAACATGAGAAAACTCTTACTACGTTATAGAATATCAACGTGAATTGAAAAGTGTACCACATTTTAAATGTTTGACAGCTCTGACCCCTTCAGCTTATGCAAAGGTCACGTGCCCATGATGAAATAACGTGACTATGAGTATTATTTTACAGTAAACAATTTCTAAAATAGAGGTTCGATAGGCAGGTGAGGTTTTTCTGGCAGCCATTTTTGTTTTTGTTATGCGGGTGGTGGGGAACACTGGATTGTTTGGGGATTAATAGATGAGGATAGAAATATTTAATTGTTTCAGGGTATGTATAAAAGATTACTTTGGAGTGCTGATTTATTTTTTTCTTCAATATTCACAGTAAACATTTTTTGTTCCTGGTCAAAGGTTAAGAGGTTCGATAGATGGTAAGACCATGCTACTTTCTTTATCTATCTTTTCTTCTACTTCATCTCAGACAGTACGAATTTCTGTGCTCACGTGTAAAAAATGTTGATTGTCGATTCCCGTTACAGGCAGTGCCTTTTTCATATTATGTTATGAATATCCGACGTTTAATAAAACTTGTCTTATGTCTAACTCAGTTACGAAGGTAGTTACGAATGTTTGTGGTTAAATATGGCGGATAGTGACGCGATGGTACGGACAGAATTTAATGCCGTTCTCTGATTGGTCAAAAATAACCGATCGCGGAACCATGAATTACAAACTAGGATACATAAACACAAATTTCACCAATGACATCACGCATAACGCAACATTGTATCCTAATGTGACAGTATATTATCATTGTTTTCGGTTTACCAAGCACTAATTGGAAATAAAACTAATTGAAATATTGCCCATTCGAGGATGACTTCCGGGTTCACCATTTAACACAGTGAAACCATTTCGTCGTCCTTCAAGTAGATATAATTGTCAAGCAATATGTCAAGATCTCACCTCAAAGGCGAACTGGTCAGCTCTAGTCTGTTTTGTTTCCTTGGACTTCAAGATGTTTCAAGGGCGTGCTTTTAATATGTCTGCTGCTGCCAAATATACGTCATATCCATATACGTCATATCTGAATTTAACACTGGTCATCTCGTCACCTTGTCATTTCGTAACCGGACAAATCTAGTCACTTCGTACCTAATTCGTAACTAATTTGTCTAAAAAAAATGTTGATTATCTCGTAACCACTGTTACCTTGGGAAGAGACGAAAAATCGGAGATCCAGTATGTGTTTTGTATATAAACTGATAAAATAATTATAAAATGCATAAATATACCATAAATACCGGATCGTTTCGGACCCAATCCGTTTCGGCATTGGTTGTTTCGGCCTTGGTCGTTTCGGCCACATTTGGGACCGAAACGACCAAGGAATACGCGGAATATATCAGCAATAGACATCAAATTTTATTTAAACAAAGTGTGTTCTCTGTTTAAGAAAATTGACAATTAACAAGAGACAAGAAATAAAGAAAGCAAAGAGATATCCAGTCAGATTTGACAGTTCCCTATGTCTAAAATCCTATATACTGCTATTGCAACAAGCTCCATCTGTTTTCCACCCTATATGAAGCACATATAAACCCAATAAGAATAAAATGTTTAATATTTGCTGGAAAAAATGCTGCACATATTGATAATTGTTTAAATTTGTAATTAAATTTATGTTTTTGTAAACTCTTATTGAAAGAGTTCATTGAATCCATGAAATAGACGATGATAATGTTAATTATCAAACAACCAGAATCAATTGCAATGTTGTTTGAATTATATAATAATAACAAATTAAGTTTTAATTAATGGTAGTATACTTGTTTGCGCTAATCTCATCAATGAGATGTTTATAGTCACGATAGTTTGTACTAATTATTCCATTGGTTATTTCTTTAATCAAGTATCACCCAATAACAGCATGTATGACAGGAATTTTAAATATGAATGCACATTCTACATTTTCATAAAGTAGCATTTTCAAGATAATTATTGTCGTCTGATCTGGGTCTACTCTGTTTCCAATTTAATTTCCTGAAAAGGTGTTAATATGAGGGGAATAGTTAGAAAAAGGCCTGTGTCAGTTTCCAAGGGAATTATATTGTGGTTTGCAGAAATAACCATTGTAATGCATGGGTGTGTAAGCAGGATAAAGGTTAGAGAGTTAAGAGGTTAGAATGCTGTTTCAAAATGATAGTAAGCATGTTAAGGGTTTGAGTGCAAGCTAAAGATTTGAGTGCATTGCATGATTTGGGAAGACAGTGACATAGGTGTGTTAGCTAGACAAATTAATCATATGTCACATGTATGTGTTCTAAGAGTTCATGGCTGTCAGTCGTAGCTGTTAATGTTTTTCAGATATGTATAAATAGCATGAACTTTTGTGTATTTGGGGAGAGAGAGAAGGAGCTTGGAGAAGAATGATTAGGAACTTGTGAAGTTGTCTAATAAAAGTTATGAAGTATAATTCCGGCTTGTCGCCTATGTATTGTATTACACTGACGTAAAACTTGGTGCCAGTGACCAACGATCGAATTGAAGTACACTATATGAAGGAGAAAAGGAAACAGGTTAGTGAAGTTTTGCTATCACGCTTAGCTTGAGTTGTGACCATGGCCAACAAGGTAGATTGCACAATTGTTTCAGTAAATTGTTTCTGTTTTGATAATTCCAACTGCAAACAAACTGATACGTGTTTACACAAACAACATGGATTGCCAAATTCGGATAATATATTAATTGTACTGAAATTTATAGCATAAATGTAACATATGGAGATTGATTCTATTAGTAAGCGGCAAATGGGTATTTTTCAAAGAGGGACAGTTAATAATTTTTCATCAAATAAAGTAACTAAATCGTGGTTATTCAAATTAGGATCAAGGCAAATTAGGGCATTAGATAGTTCCGGTTCAGCAGTTAATTTATGTCACAACAGAAATGTTAATTCATTTGGAGCGTGCACATTCTATTAAAAAATCAGTTTAACTAAATTTGACAACATTTTTGCAAAATGTAATTATATACATGTAACTTAAGTAATTCTAAAAGGCGATGTATCAAACTGTCATTTAGTTTTGCCATCAGAAATGGGACTGAAAACTTTAAATATCAGTATATAAATCGCCGCAGGGTATGACCGCAACAATCTGGTCAAGACATATTGATAAAGTGGCTGTAGCTTAAACAGATAAAATAGAATAAAAAGAGAAAATTCGAAAAGAAAACCACAAAGAAACTATGGGAATGGTGATTGTACAGTTTTAGTGCGTATTATAATGCACTGTTGTTTATTTTGTTGTTTGTTGCTTCCATATGAGTCTGCGATTAGGTATTCTGCGATTAGAGAGAATGTTTTGTTGTCCTTTTAAGTGCTTCAGCCATGTGTTAGGATATATGTAGCAAGAGCTATGTCTAACACCAGTGAATAACTAGGTGAATATATTTTTTGTGTAAATAATCCATTAACTCAGAGCAATTGATTATTACCTGGATATTCAATTGATTATTACCTGGATATTTCGGCTTTATCGCAAAGCCTTCGTCAACACACTGAGATGTGGTCAGTGGGTGTCACATGACTTTGAGTCGTCACGTGACACAAGGAGAGGATCATACACTGTTGGCACTGCTGACCACATCTCAGTGTGTTGACGAAGGCTTTGCGATAAAGCCGAAATATCCAGGTAATAATCAATTGCTCTGAGTTAATGGATTATTTGCACAAAAAATGGACAATCCAGAGCAAGAGAACAATCTTCATTGTTGTAGGTGAATATACTTAAATAGGGGCGTTATTTTTATATTGCAAGGAGCAATGATTGCGGGTAGCAGTGCGTTTTAATTGAATGAGAGTAGTGAGATACAGGTAACCTGGAAATTCGAAATAAGTTCGTATAGTGGATCAGCGAGTAGCTTTTAGTCCAAAAATACGTTATTGAGTGAATAACTCATGGTGAATGTGGTTACGATTGAAATAAGTATGGCAGAAAAGTAGAGGCAATATACATTTAATATGTTATAAAGTAAATAAGATATTACTGGTTAAATTGTTGGGGTGTTTTTGGTGTGTGTGCGTGTTTTTCCTTGTAAGAGTGTGAATGTATCTGCATACGATATACTGCAAATATTGATCGCAATTTACAGTTTTAATAGTATTATTGATATAAATTCTGAACGGTTGTGATCCCTCGAAAGCATAAATTGCAACACAAAAAGAGAAAATTGCAGACTCGGTTTTATTGAGTCTGTTCATGAGCAGTAATTGAAAGTGCAACACTGCTCACGCCCCCTAGCACCAGCTTAAGCGGTATTCAAATTTCAGAACAAGAAGTACTGAAATTCATGATCTCGAAGGATCAGAAGGTATAACAACACTGAGAATGAAGTACGGGGCGACGTTTTACGGCCGCCATAAGAAATGGGTTTAGGTGTATTTTTGAATGAAATTAGAGAAGAGATTAACGATAACTCTAATTTGATGTATTTCACGAGATGTGGAAATATAAGATGTATGTTGTTGAATAAAATTAGAGAAGAGATTAACAATAACTCTAATTGATATATTTCACGAGATGTGGAAATATAAGATATTAAGCCTCGGCGGCTGTGATTATAGAGATAGAATTGTTATAAAGTATAGGCCTATGTTGTAAATACATACCGGTTTTTGTTTTCATTTGTTTTGTTCATTGACGTCGTGTAAAATGGGTTTAGGTATATTTTTTTCTTGAATTTGTGTCTATTCTTGCGTATATATTTAAAATGAATTGCACTATGCAATCGGGTATAGTTAATGTAGTTAACGAATATTTGATACAAGTTGTGTGTTCGTATAGCAGACTAAAGATCTAATCAATTAAGTGATAAAAACAACAACACCCTAACAATACAGAACGATGAGTATTTCGCAAGTAAGAGCAAAATTTCTATTCAAAATAGACTGTAAAACTGAGAAATTGGTGTTTTGTTATGTTGTTGGGTCGGCGATATAAGTTGTTACTGTTGATAAGCCATCAATTAAATACTATCTCAAATGAGGAATAAGTATAAGAACACAAGCGTGTTGTATTGATGACGTTTAATTCGCGACTGTCCGTATAGGACCCAGCCGCTCCAGCCTCCAGTACACATAATCATTTGCATGTTATAGTCTATTTCAACAATCATAAAACATCTCCCTTCTTTTAAAAAAGAAAATCAATGTATCAATATATTAATTTATATAGATATGATTTGATTAAAGTATCTTAATACATATCAACTATTATGAAAAATAAGGGATATCTTATCTGAAACTCTAATTTCTATTGTAAACATGCATTAACATTAAACTAATTGAAATGTCAGAAACAATTAACATCAATGTACTGGCTGCGTGCTGATCGTATTACACAGTCCATTCATGGCTGTCGTAGCACTTATGTTTCACCATTCTCCCAGACCGTGTTACATAAGGGGCATTGAATGAAGTTGTTGCCGGGCGGTCAGGTAGAAGGGGCTGCTGAGGGGAAACTGGTTGACTTACATCCCTAGCTAATATGTCTGGGCAGAAGGGTGTTATGTCTGATACATTTTCATTGGTTTTGTGCAGAGCTGCCCTATTTCTGCGATATATTCTACCATCCTTTGTCTGAATTGAAAATGACCTTTTTCCATGCGTCCCAATAACCTTTGCGGTTAACCAAGTTTTGCCAAATTGAACTTTTACTGGGTCATTGATCGAAATTTGTTTCAAAGGCCTTGCATTTCTGTCATAGTTTGCTTTTTGCTTTAACTTTAGCTGTTGCATTTTGACTTTGACGGTTTGATGTTTGACAGTTTTGGGTGTGAGCGCCTTGTTGGTAATTGGCACTACGGACTTTGTCCTGCGGCCTAAAAGAAGTTGCGCAGGCGTAAATCCGCATTCAAGAGGTGTATTTCTATACTCCAGAAAAGCTAAATATGGGCTTTGACCAGATGCTTTAGCTTTCTTCATGAGTTTCTTGGCAATGCCTACTCCTTTCTCAGAAAGAGCGTTTCCTTTCGGATGCAAAGGAGAGGATGTGTGATGTTCAAACATCCAAGTTTTTTGCCGTCAAGATGAAATAGATCTGCGCCTACTTTTTGAAACGGTCTGTCTGGGAACTCGGTCGATATCATGGGCTCTTTTGCGTTCGAGTCCCTATGTGTGAGGCAAACTGAGCATTGTAGCACGTGTTCTGTAATTGCTTTGCTCATTCCGGGCCAAAACAAGCTATCTTTCGCCCTTTCTAATGTTTTTGTAACCCCGAGATGACTGGAGTGTACTTGCTGAATCATGTGATTTCGCAAGCCGCGTGGAATGAGTAACGTTTGACCTCTGAAAATGAGGTTGTCCTCGACGGATAATTCGTCTCTGTGATTCCAGTATTCGCGAATTTCCGGTTTGCAGTCTGACCTTTCCCTGGGCCAACCTTCGAGTATAGTCTGTTTCAGAGATGACATTTGCGGGTCGTTTGAAAGCTCTTGTCTCAAACTCTCTAAACGCCTATCAGTGACAAACAGGTGTTTTTTCACCGTGTGAACATGTAGATCCAGATCTTGGATCAGGGAAGGGAACGTTTCTTTCATATAATGTCGAGAAAGACAATCGCTGACGGGAATGTCCTTTCCGCTTACATGACGAACTGTAATACTGTATTTCTGCAGCTGTAGTAACATTCTCTGCAAACGAGGGGGTGCAGCGTGCAGCGGTTTGAGCATAATTGAAGCAATTGGTTTATGATCAGAATGCACAATGACTTCATGTCCGTATGTGTATTGATGAAACCTTTTGCAACCAAATAAAATTGCGAGAAGTTCCTTCTCTATTTGTGCATAACCAGTCTCAGCTGAAGTTAAACTTTTTGACGCGAAAGCTAAGGGTCTCCCATTTTGCATAAGGCACGCGCCCAATCCCGATTTACTAGCATCTACCTCAAGCGTGAGGGGCTCTGAAGGGTTGTAATATCCTAGAACTGGGGCATTTGTAATGATTTGTTTAACCTCAATGAAAGCTTTATTTTGCGGCTCATCCCATAGGAATTCTGATTCCTTTTTCAATAGAGCGCGAAGTGGCGCCGTGACCCAACTCATCTTGTAACATTTATTGATTTTAAGATTATTGAATAACAGAATTGTATGAGGTTAACGTTTAAGACTAAGGCGTAAATTTAAAGAATAGACATGTGCAACTTAATGACCAAGTTGAGGGTCATTTTGTCGCAATAAAGGTGGAGTTGTGTAAAGTAGAATTCACGTCAGCGTGCCGTCATAAGCAGCGTAGATCTCGATTTCACTACATTCCTCCCCGTTTTATAGGAAGGTTTCTTACATCCAAGACGACAACTATGCTTCTGCACGGATTTCAGGTCATTCTAGAAATCCAATATAATTTCCAGCTTAAACTAGAGAATATTAAATATCCTGAGGATAGTAGTTCTCAGCTTTCACTAGAGAAACCATAATCTACCCCTCTCAGATCCAACTTTTATAATACTTGTTCTCAGCTGTTACTAGAGAAACTCTAATCTACCCCTTTCAGATCTAGTTTTTATAATATTTGTTCTCAGCTGTTTCTAGAGAAACTATAATCTACCCCTTTCAGATCTAGCTTTTATAATATCTGTTCTCAGCTGTCTCTAGAGAACCCACAGATCACATCTATACGGTGTGAAATCCGTATACTCGACGGCCGTTCTGTTCGGTGGCCCTCAATACTGGATCCACTGACATCATCCTTATGTATGCCACCTTCACGGCAACGTCACCGATGAAAACAGGGATATTGATCACCTGATCAGAGTGAACAGGCAAATATGGCGAGTCCGTTTGCCCTGCTTTCTTAGGGTGTACCCCAACGGCTACTCTCCAGTTCGGGTTTTCGGGCAATTTGACCTCGGCAAACTCTTCTGGGTCGCAATAGACAACAATCCCACCTGTAACTGCCACTTTATGGTTCGGTAAACATCCAGCTGACATGTTTAGAGCATCAACTGGCGTTTCGACAGTGTTCCCAGTCTGTTGCTAGATCAGCTTGTTAAGGTGGAAGTGACTATCAAAGGCTGTTGGAAGGGATGAATCCACTTCTATTTGGCGATTGGATCTAGGCGGAGGTTGTGCAGTTTTTTTACCGGTTCCCGGGCGGCATCGGCATACAATTCCTTTTTGCCCCTGGTTACTGTAGTCCAGCTGTCATCTAGGACTATTCCCGAAGTTAGTGGGGATTCCGCCAAGGAGCTACCAACATTTGGGTCAGGTTCAGGTTCAATATCCTGGCCAGCCACAGTTTCCACATGTAGAGTAGAAGGGGCCGCTTCTATCACTATTGTTGACTCCTCAGTGGTTTCAGTCACTACAACAGGCACCTCTGTTGTTGCCCAGAAAGATACGGGTACTGGTTCTGGAGATTCATACATAGCTGGTGGTTTCCATGGAGCAATAGGTTCTTCCTCGTGTTCCACAGGTTCGTTTCCCGGACTGGTGCACTCCACCGTACGCTCCTCCCTTCCCAGAACGGTTGAACTCTGACCCTTTTCTGTATACCAAGGACAGATATGTCCAGTCCCTTCTGAAAGATGTTGCGGTCTCATCCATGGAGGACGGTTGATTCCAGTCACACCTGTAAAAGGTCCTCGAAGGAACAATCGAAGTATTCTGCCCATGTCTGGGACGCATGTCCAAACTAGACGTAGCTCGACTGGGACACCTGGCAGGACTAACACCAGCTCGCCTTAAACTTCTGGCAGAACTAGGATCAGAAATTATCCTTTCATTAGAGTTGCCTCCTCGAGACTTCCCCGACATATGATGCAAACCCAAGTCCTCTTGTCTTAAGCACTCGGTAGTCTACACACCATTGTACACTTCCCTCCCCCTTCCTAATAAGAACATTTGCCATCAGCATTTTCAGCACTGTTTCTTCTTCTTTAGCAAAACACAGTGGCGTTCTTCTAAATCTTTGTGTAATCAGTTGTGACGATCCAGCTTTAACTTTATATTCCATTGCTGTAAGGTTTCCAAGATCAAAGTCATCATCATGTGCAGATACATTTTGATACTGAATTAAAAGTTCAGTCACTACTGCCCTTTCAGGTGTGGAATGATTCATAATGGAGCGTTCCAATAAATCCATTAAATGCTTTGGAACTTCTTGATTTGAAGAGGTTTCACAATCTTGAGGAATTTGTTCATTGCTGGCACTCTCCGATTCTAACTCTGTGACTGAAATAGCACATTCAATCTCTTCAGCCTTGCTCATGAGTTTGTTTCTCTTTAGGGGTACATATTCTTCTGTCGGATTGACCAGACAGACTACAGGTTTTGAAGCAGATGAATGTAGTGTTATTGGAATCAGAACTTTAAGATTTTCAACAGGTTCCAATATAAAATCGTCAAGGTTTCTGTCTAATTGGCATGGAACAAGATATGCAGTATTTGGTAGATATGCAGTATTTGGCGGAACAACATGTTTTCTAAGATTGATGCGGGCCACTTTCATTGCAAACGGTTCTTGTCCAGTTTCTAGATCAATATTCTCATTACCAAAGGACAATTTGCTTTCTTTGATGTTGATGGTGACTTCCCATTTACATTTCAGGTCAATTCCTAATAACATATCATCTTCTATGGGAGTAACATAAACCATTTCTTGAAATTGCTTGTTGCCAATGGAAATAGATACAGGCCCCGCTATATAGCTTTCCATCTTCATGTCTCTTCCAGCAGTATTAAGGATAACTCTTCTAATCTTCGTTGGTTTCTTCTCCATTTGACTAACAACGCGACTATAGTAACCTCAGCCGCGGTGTCTATAATTGCATGAAGATCAACATTCTCTACGCTGACCGGCATTTTAAACATGGAATTAGAACGCATCATACAAACTGTTATGGTCTCGGCTTCTTCCAAAGAACCATTTTCAGTTGAATGTTGTGATCCATCATCATTTCTTCCTACCAGTTATTCATCCTGAAGTACTGGCTCTTCTTGAGTATGCATTAGCGTCTCACTACGATTGTCCCCCTTTTGTGAAGGAACACAACCTGTTGCAAAACCCGGCATCTCATTATCTTGATCTGGGTCTATTAAATGTCGGATCGACGGTTGACCCTGTCCTCCGATCCATGGTCGTTTAAAGTACCGTCTTCTTCAAACAGATTTACTTTTAACTTGGGACATTCCCTCTTGAAATGGCCCACTTCATCGCATTCAAAGCAGGTGCTATTTTGCGTCGTCTTTCCCCTTGATGGTGACGGTGAACCAGAACGAGACTTCAAAACTCTCGTCAACAGTTCTTCTATCATGCCGAACGAGTTGTGGGTAAGTCCAGCGGGGATACCTTTATTTACAATATTTGTAAAGCTAGGGTGATTTTGAGAGAAGTGTGAGGTTAGGACGTCCGCAAACCGGTTTAAACCCCAGTGGTGTTTTTGCTACTGACCGTGCCAAGGCGGTACTCTCTTTGTCACCCTTCCTTTTGTTTGCCTTGCGTCTTTGTGCTTGTGATTTGTTCATGTGTAGAACGTTTGTCCCTGGTTTTTGTGTGTCTTTTGGTGTTTTCTGTGTTCATTTCGTGTGTGTGT
This sequence comes from Azorinus chamasolen, assembly GCA_963576725.1. Lineage (NCBI taxonomy): Eukaryota > Metazoa > Mollusca > Bivalvia > Cardiida > Solecurtidae > Azorinus > Azorinus chamasolen. Next base: position 70,981,257 of record OY755250.1, on the reverse strand, counting down.
GTGTGCGTTTACTACTTTTCCATTAAACCCCCAGATGTGTTTTTGTTACTGACCGTGCCAAGGCGGTACTCTCTTTGTCACCCTTCCTTTTGTTTGCCTTGCGTCTTTGTGCTTGTGATTTTGTTCATATGTGGAACGTTTGTCTCTGGTTCTTGTGTCTTTTGGTGTTTTCTGTGTTCATTTCGTGTGTGTGTGTGTGTGTGCGTTTGTGTGTGTGGTTGTGTGTGTGTGTCATGCTGTCTATCGGTATTTTGGTGGTGGTTGCGTCTTGTATGTGGCTTTGCCTGCTTGACGTTACTACGTTTCCATTTACTGTCCATCTTCTGGTCTAAACTATTTATTTTATCATCCACCTTCTGATCTAAACTGTTTATCTTCAGTTCCAAACCAGCAAATCTACCTTCCAAAGTCTGTGTCCTTTTCTCCAACTCAGACTTGGTGTCGGTGAACCTAACCTTCGGTGGAGGCGACGAGGCTCGGTTTCTATTTCCAGCTGACATAGCCAGAACCTCATAATCCTGCTGCCACCTGTCATGATAATCAGAATCTACAAACTGAATACTCCTTCGTGCATTAGGAATATTCCTGCCATAGATTATCTTATTATTATGCTGATGCCATTTTATAATATTCAGGGCTTGTTCCACTGTTCTCGGTTTCGAGTTAATGGCGTAAAGTCCAGCTTCTTTGTCACTTAGGCCTTGACAGAACTTAAACACTGCCTGCTTCTGAATGTAGTCTTCCGGCAGGTTTTTGAAAGCAGTAGTCGCCAGGGTTACTACTCGATCAGCCCATTCAACTACTTTTTCTTCTACCCTCTGCTTTGTGAATTGGAATTGCATCTGGGTAGTTTCAGGCAATTCCTGCAGTCCAAACCGGTTTTCCATTTTCTTAAATAAGTCAAAAAACTCTATATCCGGTTCTTTTTCTGTCAGTGTGCTGTAATACTCACTGGCCTTTCCCTCCAAACTCCAGCAAAGATAAGTCTTTCTTAATTTGGCATTCCACCCTTGTTCATCAGCATAAGTGGTGAATTTAGCAAAGAAGGGTTTCCATTTGGTACTGCCATCAAAAGCAATGGTTCTCGGCATATTCACAACTTTATCCGGTTTCGTTCTTCCAGGATATTGTGGTGCTGCCATTTGTGCAGGTTGTCTAGCACAATTCATAGTTTGTGTATAATCATAACCCATGCCTTGATTATACAAAGGTTGGGTTCCATAACCGTAGTGTGGCGATTGGGGTGCATACGGATTTTGGCGGCGGTGGGTATCTTGAAAATGTTGGTGGAAAAGATACCGGTGGTGGTGTCATTGCTGTCGGACCAGACATACTTGGTAATGCCATTGACGGTGGGCCAGACATATGTGGCGATGCCATCGGTGGTGCAGGAAACACCACATACAGAACAAACACTCGCCCGAACAGCAACACAAGGAAACAGCAAATGTACATAACTAGAAAAAACAACAAGAGACACACAAAGACAAAACAAACATACAATAGGAGGAAGATGGAAGTACCGCCTTGGAACGGTCAGTGACAAAAGTCACTGGGGGGTTAAACCGGTTTATGGGCGCCCAACCTCACTCTTATTCCATCCCCACCCTAAAAGACAAACAGTGTAAATAAACGTATCCCCTCTCAGACTAATCTACAACAACCGCGACGGCAAATACAATGGTAACGTGCATGTATAACGAAAAAGTATGGCAAGTTCAGAATATGATTCTCATTGAGGTTGCCTACAAGATCCCTTAGGTCTATGATCTGCTCAGCCAATCTACGTCCAACACCAGTTAATGTCGTTAATTCACGGCACCCACAGTAATTAATTTTACTCGCGACATTGTGCGAGGTAACCTTTATTTTGTATCACAAAATAACACTACTGATTTCATGCAAAATTTATACCTTTATTTGTTCGGTTTACCAGAACAATAAGATATCAAAATCAGTTATATTTCTCAAGAAACTTAAATAATTGTTCGGATATGTTCCAGAACAATATTTAGATTTCAAATTTATCAAAGTTACAAGAAAGAAATGTACACCTTCAATGTGTTCATTAATTAAATGTAATTAATTTACTATAGACAGACGTGTTCACCTTTAATGGTAGAACACTAGTCCACTATTTCTAATTAGAAAACTAATATATGTGTTCTAAAGGAAATAAAGAGTTATTGTTACTGCCAAAATTGTAATAAATGAAATAGAATTATACGTACAAATTCCTGAAAGAGAGCGGTTATGTCAATAACATGCACTCCAATTTCAAATTCACAGACAGACAGCCAAAGAAAACTATGTATGTAATTTATTTTTATTTTTTAGTAAACCTCAGTTCCTAAAAAGTGAAATGAATTCTCTTTGAACAAATTCAAAATTAGTTGCATAAAACAACCAGTGTACTGGTTTGACACTGAATTTCAATGTAAATATGAATTTTTTATTTACTGTTTTAATAGAAATAGAATTTACTGTATCTTTCAATCTTGGATAACCCAAAGACTGTGCAATATCAGCTTATTCTAGATATTGTGCAAAATATACAAAAAATCCGATTTAAATATTCCGATTCGGGTCCCACCCAAAACCGAAAGTAGACACGTATAACGGTCTCACCGGTACCACGTGGAAAATAACAAATAAAGATTCGGTCCAACTGAAACCGAAAATAAACACACGTATAACGGTCCCACCGATACCACGTGAAAAAATACAAATGTACTCCGATTTGAGTCTCACCCAAAACCGAAAGCAAACAAACACGTGTAACGGTCCCACCGATACCACGTGCAAAAATACAAATAAAGATTCGGTCCAACCAGAATCTTAAAACATGTATAGACCCTAACTATCAGTCCCACTGATACCTTAGAGGTCAATAATGTGCATGTTTTTAATCCAAAAGACCAAATTTACATCGTCAAACCACGAGGCTTCATTTTCTCAATGGCAGGTCGAGTGAAATTCTGACTGGCAATTGCTCAAGTTCTAGCACAAAATACAGTTCAATTGGAATAGTGAAATTACAACTCACCAGAGTCCAAAGTCGCTCCCAGCGGCCTGGCACATGGTCAAAATAGTAAACTAACAGAGCTCAATATTTGTACGTCTTGTGCGTCTCAGATCTAGGAATAATCTGCTGGGCCGAAGTCAAGTTGTGGTCACGTGACCCCCGGTCTCGTCGGTCTTCCTATTCACCGGACCACTAACAGATCTCGGTTTCACTACAGTATGATTATACAGATTATGCCTTGGCCAAACATTCCAGTCTCCTTGTGCTATTATAACAACTCAATCAAAGTAACCCATTCGCGGATAGGCTACTTTTAGACCCAACCTCTTTGAATAGATCTACTAGAAAAATTATTCCTACGGAAAAAATGCTCTATTTATCACAATTGTTTCAATAAGTGGCTTTTGCAGAGGCGTCAACATAAGAAACGGGTTAATATTCAAGACATCATTATTTCTTACGTGAATATTCATGGAGTAAAGGGTTAAATATACAAATCTATCTAAAACTGTGCGTTTAAAGATGCAGTCTATTTAAATATGCTAGGTTAAACATGTTTTAGCTAGACAGATTAACTCTTTGCATTCGAAGTAATTGCACTCTGCTTCAATTTTAAAGTTAAATATAAATTTACAGTCCTTACAAGATGCCATGTTACCGGTTGTCTCATTTAGAGCCAAACTGTTAGCCTTGGCAGACGTAAATTACGTCGTAATATGTCTATTCATAATTTACATACCATTCTAAACCAAACTGGTAAACATTCTATGTTATCTTGTTTAGTGGTGTTTTTGCCACTGACCGTGCCAAGGCGGTACTCCTTTGTCACCCTTCCTTTTGTTTGCCTTGCGTCTTTGTGCTTGTGATTTGTTCATGTGTGGAACGTTTGTCCCTGGTTCTTGTATGTCTTTTGGTGTTTTCTGTGTTCATTTCGTGTGTGTGTGTGTGTGCGTTTGGGTGTGTGGCTGTGTGTGTGTGTGTCATGTTGTCTATCGGTGTTTTGGTGGTGGTTGCGTCTTGCATGTGGCTTTGCCTGCTTGACTTTACTACTTTTCCATTTACCCTTTTCCTGTCTTAAGTCAATAGACGAAGAGGCTGATAAAATCTATATGCGTACAGATCCGTTAATTAATACTGCCTCACTTATACAAAGTTACACACAGCATGTTCTTCGTCCACGTATTGATAAAGAATCTGAACATAAAAGACATTTTCTGAAACTTCAGTTCCTAAATAAAGGTATCGATTTTATTGATATTCTAAGTATATTTCGTGATAAGAATGTAATCGATACTATTCCCAAATATTTCATCAACTCTGAATCACCTATCATCTGTTATAAATACTAAAGGACCTAAATATAGATTACCTTCCCTTATTGATTTTGACACTTATCGAACTCATATTGCGGAAGCTATTCAAGAATTCTGCATCAAATGGTGTCGACGAGAACATGCTGATGTTAATGCCCTTTCGGATTGGAAGAAATGTATTTTCGATATGATTGATACGATTGATACGCGTATAACTTTTTACAAATCAAATTACCATCTTTTACCACCTCGACCTAGAGTTACATTTCGCTACTTGAAGAAAAACATTTCTAATTTTCATTCAGATTATATTCTTGTTCCTGCTGACAAGGCATCAAACAATGTAATCATTGTTTGAAGATTGAAGATTGTATTATGTTGATGTTTTAAAGAAGGAGCTAACTGATCCAAAAACTTATATAACAGTTCAAACACCTGAAAAAGATATAGTCTCTGAACATGTAAATATGTGCAATAATTTTAAGCCTGGTCCTAACATAAAACAGCATAAACTTTCTACTTTGTACTGGATTCCGAAACTACATAGAAACACTTTTAATGCGTGTTTTATTGTCAACTCTAGCTGTTGTACCACTACTAAATTATCTAAACTTTTGACGTCCTGTCTTACTACGATCAAAGAACATGTAAAACGCTACTGTGATAAAATATATGAAAAGTCTGGTATTAATGTTTTTTGGTCCATAAAAAATTCAAATGATGTTTTAACAAAACTTGAAAATGAACAGTATAACATTTCTTTACTGAGCTCTTATGATTTCTCTACACTCTATACTACTCTACCTCACCATCTTATAAAGGATAAACTTATTAAATTAATAGAAAAAACCTTTGCCAGAGAAAACAAAATGGTCATTGCTTGTAATGTTCAACGTTCATTCTTTTCGAATTCAGAAGTTGAACATTACACAATGTGGACTTGCCTTGATGTTTGTAGATCTCTTACCTTTCTTTTAGATAATATATTTGTGCGTTATGGGGATACCATATATCGTCAAGTTGTTGGTATACCCATGGGTACAAATTGTGCCCCTCTTTTTGCAGATTTGTTTTTGTATTGCTACGAGAGGGATTTTATGCTTAGCTTAAAACCTGATACACAGACCGATATTGTTAATGCTTTTAATAAAACTTCAAGGTATTTAGACGATATTTTGAATTTAGATAATCCTTATTTTGATACTATGATTTCTTCAATTTACCCAAAAGAACTGTCTTTAAATTAAGCTAATCAATCTGACATTAATGCTTCATTTTTAGATTTGAATCTTTCAATTACAAATGATAAAGTTTCGTCCAAAGTATACGATAAAAGAGAAGATTTTAATTTTAAAATTGTTAATTATCCTTTTCTAGATGGAGATGTGCCACGTTCTACATCTTATGGGGTTTATATTTCTCAACTTATTAGGTTTGCCCGAGCCTGTTCTTTGCTTGAAGATTTTAACAGACGTAATTTAGTTATTACTGATAAACTTCTTAAGCAAGGTTACAGATATCACAAACTTCGGAAAACTTTTTCAAAATTTTATTATCGAAATTTACCTCTCATTAGTAAATATAATTGCAATCTACGGACGTTACTGCGACAAGGCATTTCTCAACCAGAATTTTATGGGGATGTTATCTACAAACTTAGGCAAATTCGGGGTCATATCCATTTTCATGATATGTTTAATAAACGCATTGAAACATTTAATAAGATAGGTTATGATCCTATTATATTGCAACGCACTGCATGTTTGGTTATCGACCCTTTTACAGTCGGTAGCTACGCTTCCCTCTTTGCTTGCGCGATGACAGGCCGAGGGTAGTACTCTATGATGGTATACTCTTAAATTTGGATACAGAATGAGCTTACCAGACTCATGTATTACTTTTTCCCTGTCGTGCCCTTAACGGCTTACCTGCAGGTGCTCTGACTTCAGCAAAGTCATTGAGTACATATTTGACGGATTGTCACAGTTATTATGCTATGTTTTACATATTGTCCTGTGTTCACCGTCGTCTATGTTGTGGGTAAGTCCAGCGGGGATACCTTTATTTACAATATTTGTAAAGCTAGGGTGACTTTGAGAGAAGTGTGAGGTTTGGACGTCCGTAAATCGATTTAAACCCCGAGTGGTGTTTTTGCTACTGACCGTGCCAAGGCGGTACTCTCTTTGTCACCCTTCCTTTTGTTTGCCTTGCGTCTTTGTGCTTGTGATTTGTTCATGTGTGGAACATTTGTCTCGGGTTCTTGTGTGTCTTTTGGTGTTTTCTGTGTTCATTTCGTGTGTGTGTGTGTGTGTGTGTGTGTGTGCGTTTGGGTGTGTGGTGTGTGTGTGTGTCATGCTGTCTATCGGTGTTTTGGTGGTGGTTGCGTCTTGCATGTGGCTTTGCCTGCCTGACTTTACTACTTTTCCATTTATAATAACATTTTTGCGGTTGTTTGTTTGGAACAAAATGTTCTTTTTGCTTTAAAATGTGGTGTTTGCCTTTTACTCATGTAAGAAATAATGATATCATCCATATTAATTTTATTAATTGTTACAATAGCACATGGACAGAGGAAATTGTGGTCATGGCAGAAATGTAGAATTATCTCTGTTTTATGAATAAGAAAACAAAGCAGACCCTGATCAGACTGCACCTATAGGAGCCATCTGATCTTGGTCTACTCTACTTGTGAAGGCATAGAGAGGCGTATTTCTGGAAGAAAGAGTGATATATTCTCTTTTCTGTCATACAATCTTACATAAATTGTCATATGGTAACACAAAAAATGCACCTGTTTTTCAGCTGTTGATGAGAACTCCTCTGAATGGTCCATCAACCATATTAATAGGTGACAAACCATAGAACATGCTGGATGAATGAATAAAGAAGAATCCAGACAGAAAAGTGAAGGAAAACTCCAGTGGGCATTCGTGTTCATAGTCTTACCAGATAACAATGCTCTGTCTCTATAGGCTTTCTCATCCAAGGTATGGAATAAGTGTGAGGTTGGGCGCCCATAAACCGGTTTAACACCCCGGTGACTTTTGTCACTGACCGTTCCAAGGCGGTACTTCCATCTTCCTCCTATTGTATGTTTGTTTTGTCTTTGTGCATCTCTTGTTGTTTTTCTACCTATGTACATTTGCTGTTTCTTTGTGTTGCTGTTCGGGCGAGTGTTTGTTCTGTATGTGGTGTTTCCTGCATGACTCATTTTTGTACTTTTACGACCCTGACCACTTGGCGAAACTTGGCTCTGCCTTGGGGCTTATCAGTTTTTCATAGGACAAGTATGAAATATTATTTTTCTCTGAAACCATAAGGCTTTTCCTTGTTGTTCTCTACCAAGGTTGTACAAGGTTATCTCAGGTGAGCGCTTCAGGGCCTCATGGCCCCCTTGTTTTATAATGATGAATGTTTGTATCATGAGATATTGAAGTATTGCAAATTGAATGGTACATGTTTCAAAAATGTTAGTTGCCAAGGTAATTGAATTGTGGACTCCCGATTGGTTAAAATTTAGACCTTGTTTTACCAAATTTAGAAGTTGTTTGATTTTGCTGAAAAATTGTATGTCAGGATGTTTTGGTACTCATAATTGATTGGTAGGTGGTTTCATAATATTGGCTGCCATGGTAATTGATCGGTCGAAATTAAGATGATGACTTAAAATTAGAAAAACTTTGTGTCGCGCGTATCTCTGAAACCGCTAGGACTAGAGTCACCAAATTTCACATAAATGTTCACTCACCAGCATGAGTTGGTAATGCACCTATATTTTTTAGTTATCGCCCCTGATATGAACACTTAAAATAAGACAATCTTTGCATAGTGTCGTGCATATCTCTGAAACCACTAGGGCTAAAGTCACCAAATTTCACAGGAATGTTGACCAGCATGAGTTGTTCTGAACCTGGGATTTTTTAATTGTCTCCCCTTGATAACGTTAGAGTTATTGCCCCTTATATGATTACTGAAAATTAGAGAAACTTTGTATCATGCATATCTTTAAAACCATTAGAGCTAGAGTCACCAAACTTCACAGGAATGTTGACCAGCATGAGTTGTTGTGCACCTGGTTTTTTGCAGGTATCTCTGAAACCAGTTTGGTTAGAGTCACCAAACTTCACAGGAATGTTCACCAGCATGAGTTGTTGTGCATCTGTCCTCCCCTGATAACTTTTGAGTTACTGCCCCCTATGACCTAAAATAAGAGAAACATTACTTTGTGCAGTGTCTGAAACCACTAGTACTAGAGTCACCAAACTTCACAGGAATGTTGACCAGCATGTGTTGTTGTGTAGCCGGTTTTTTTTAATTGTCTCCTCCTGATAATGTTGGAGTTATTGCCCCTGATGACTTAAAATTACACCCTGATAAGTTTGGAGTTACAGACATTACACTTGTGTATTGGAAAGAGAATGTAAGGGGGAGACATCTGTTTTTGTGACAAAAACAAACCTCTAGTTCTAGTTTGTAGATGTACTTATAATGTCAGCTGGCCTATTAGCCAAGTGAATAATATAGGGCAATGAATACAATCTTGTTTACATTTAAACCTGTAAAATGTTTTCTTTTTTCAGGTAACAAGATGATAATACAGTTTCTGGAAGAGAGGAGCCTACTTTTTTTGGAACCAATTTGCATTCCAACAACAGTACTTGAAGGCATGTGCCACAACGTTCAATCAACTGAAAACTATTCGACATCAAACTGTTGTAGGCCTTCAGTCAATGTGTCTCCAACAATGTCAAGTTTTAAATTAGATTTGGGGTATCATATATGTACTTTATTTTAGAAAAATAGAACTCTATAGAGACAGGTTATTGTTTGTGACAGAATTGCAGCTAAAGCTCTTGTACACATGTACCTGTGTTCAATACACCAACGTGGCATTTTACAAGAAACGTTCCTTTGATGATACTGCTGTATTTTTTGCAACTTGATGTAGTGCGAAAGTAAGCAGAACTCTTCTGCATTGAGCTACCATCTACCATAAAAATCCAAATACATGCAAATCAGACTTGTTTGCCCTGGTAAACGTGAATACTTCAACCATTACAGTTTCTTCATGTCAAACCTAGCACTGTAAATTTATATTAAACTTTTCTTGACTCATTTATGTCTATCTGTGTCTATCTGTGTTTTTCCAGGCTAGTGATATGTAACTATACCCCACGCAACAAAGTTGCTCAGGGTAAATGGTTTTTGACCCATCGGTCTGTCCATCTTTGTATCATAATACACCTATCACTTTCATTTCTTAACATATTTTTCTCAAATTTGCTTTAAGAATTACAATGAATAAGAACTTTGTTTCATTTAAATTTCAGAGGAATCTGTCATGGGTAAACACATTGTTTTCTCTGACAATGTGGGGGCGTGGGGTATGTCAACTTGCGGACTAAAGTTCAATAATTTATTATACCCCCGCAAACAAAGTTTGAAATGAGTTATATAGGAGTCAGTGTGTTGGTCAGTTGGTTGGTCTGTCTGTCCGCAGTACAACCTGGCACAAATTCTGTTTAATTGCGATAAAGGCAGCTGAGCGGGCGGTATTCAACCACTTTTCGTGACAGGTCTAGTTTTTGATTGATCTATCTACAAAAGGCAAAGATTTGTACAGTAGAACCTGTCTTAAGTGACCATTAATGGAGTGCAGAAATCTTCAAAAGCAGATAGTTGCTTAATGCAGGGCAAAATAATGCAGAAAGCTACAGGAGTTTTCTGCATTAATTTGATCTGAATTAAACTATCATTCATTTATTCATTCATTTTCATTCATTTCCTGCCATGTCTATACCTCTACTTGATGGTCACTTAATACAGGTTCCACGGTAATAATGTAGTGAATCATGACGACTCATCAGTCTTGTATGGCATGACTATAGTTTCATGTGAAATGCATAAGTCACTGCTGCTCAAAGTACAGTGTGTTAGTCTATATCTGTTATAGAAACTACTCACGCCACGCTTACAATACATTAACACTTTTCTTCATGAATATTTATACAAGGAATAATGACATAATATTATTTAGATTCATTTTTATAATGGCATATGAACACATGCGATTTAGTTAGGCAATGTCAGAAAGTGTAGAATCGGACCTATATTGTATTATAAGCGAACAGAGCAGACCCTGATCAGACTGCTTCTATAGAAGGCGTTTGATCTAGGTCTACTCTGTGTGCAAATGAGTAAAAAGGCATATGTATGGAGTAAAGGGCTAAAACACGCCTTCATATAATTTCCTATGCTATAAGAATCGGCAGTGTAAATAAATATATGTTTTAATGTACTATGTACCTTTATAATGACATTTTGACTGTTCAGTAGCACTCTTAAGCAACCATTTTAAACACATAATTATGTTTTTACAAGTTGCTGTTAAATTCAAAATAACAGTCCTGCAGAAATTTGTTGGCGGCCCTCCAATGCTGGCATCCTGCAATAAGCTGTCTATGTATGTGCATGGGTACATATTTGTGCGTGCATACATGTATGTGTGCTTTGTGTTTTGGTAGTGGTTGCGTCGTGTGTGTTGTTCTACTTGTCTTTAAAAAAATCATTTATATTAGGTGCCGTTTGTTCAGTCTGCTATGCTTATAAAATTATATAGATATAACTACACTTTTTATCATAATTAAAAATCGCTTTGTTCGTAGTGCCGTTATAAAAATTCATAACTCGCTATTTATATCCATAATGTTAATTATTTCTTGTATGAATATTCATGGAGTAAAGGGTTAATTGAACCAGCTGCAATTGCTTAACATTGCTTACTCAGAGTATGCATTGTAGGGTTGCAAGGTCTTCCATGTGCATTTAAAATAAAATGATCTTTGATGGAAGCTCCTGTGTTTTCATTTGTGAAGGCCTGGTTGCATCATAAGTACTACTGCATTCTTAAATTGCCTATTCAACCAACATATGCGTGTACTATATAACTCAATTAAATACATAAGTCTGTATTTGATAAAACCAAGTGATCACATGGCGATGTGAGATTTTTGAGAAATGCTTATTCCATTCCCTCATGGGCTATTTATAGACCCAACCTCCTCGAATAAATCTACTGAATAGGATAATTTACTTGAAAAAACCCATGAGGGAACGGGTTAATATACTAAAGCAAGAGTCTTCTCGAGAGTGTAAAGAGGCTGTCAGAATGACGCTAACATTCGCTCAACTCCTCTCTGCTATGGGATCGTGCCTCCGTCGGGACAGGGCATAAACTTTTGATGAGAGGATGCCTGCGTATCCAGCTGCATTGCAGATGGTTGGTAGTTCTATCACAATGCCGAACAAGATCATGTTCAACATACAGATGAACTTCGATATCTCAAACTTCAAGGGATGTACAGATTACTTCGAGATAACCAAAGTTCGAGTTATCCGCTTTCTAATCTGGACAATTTCTCAAGTTAACAGCTTAATGCAGGTCTAAAGTAACACTGAAAGCTCCAACAGGAGCTTTTAGCATTACTTTAGACCTGCATTAAGCTGTCACATGTGTTTCTTAATATGCCTAGTGATTTTAGAGGTATTCCGTTTTGTAATTTTGGAAAAACTGAAATTTTAGTTCCGAGTTATCCCGAAGTTCGAGTTATCCGAGTTTGAGTTATCCAAGTTCGAGTTATCACAGTTCAACAATTTATACTTCTGAGATGCAAATGGTCGTATATATACTTAATTCAAGATATTTGAATCGTTCTGCTTAAAAACACACACATATATATGCATATGTCCACTTAATGCAGGTTTTATGAACTGGTCTACCTAAGCCAGTAATTACGCCTATGGTCTACTTAAAGTACCCAACGTAGTTAACAAATATTAAGTAGACCAACATTTTTGTATATTTTTTATCATTAGTTATTTCAAGTATATTTTAAAATTTGTTATTAGATTAAAACCAATATATCGGATATCATACCAATATATTGGTATGATATATGATATATTGGTTTTCAATAGCCGAAAGAATTATGAAAGTATCATTAAAATTGCAAGAGTTACATTCATACATGTATTTATACTTTTGGTACACGAATGTCGGTTCTGCTAGTTGGAACCCTTGTTTATTATATAGTACATATAGACCCCCGTAAAGCGGTACAGACCCCTGTGATGACCACTGACGACCTCTGAAACCGGCGATCGTCTTCGATTGTCGGCGATAAAATTAAAAAACAAATGCGTCGCAGTCACGTTGGATATGCTTCTGCGACAATCGTAGCTGACGATCGTGTATCCAATCACTGGTATTCGTACGACGGTGCCACAATCACCACTTCCGACCTATTGCGTGGTCATGTGGTCTATGCCGAGTCGTAGGTAATCGTATGGCACTCACTGGTGATCGCAGGACAGTCGTAGGTAATTTTTGAAAGGTTGTTGACAGTCGTATGATTATAGGGAAGAACACCAATGACCAGTGACATATTGTTGAAGACCTTCGTACGACGATCGCAATATTATATAAAACCTCTAAGGTTTACCTTTAAAAGACCACCGGCAACCAGTTCGATCATAATTCGATCATGATTGGTCGCACGACTAGAAACGGTTACCAACGATTACTGAAGACGACCGGCGAGTACCAGTGGCTTGTCGAGCGACCTTCGTACGATTATCGGCAATCATAGGTCGCTAGCATTTGCAAACAGGTCATAAGTGGTCGTAAGGCCTAGTTGGGACTGAACCCTAAGTCAAATAATTATGATAATGCCTGAAATCAAACGGAAATGTTCTATTTAACCCTTTCCTGCATAGATACGCCTTTCTACGCCTCTGTAATAACCACTTCTTGAAACCATTGTGATAATTAGAGCGTTTGCTTCTATAGGAGCAAATGCTCTATTTAATGGTTTCAAACCACAATATTCTAAAAGTTTCCTTTTCTCTAGTTAATGCTACTTTTGGCTAGAATTATTCAAAGTGGTTGGATCTAAAAAAGGGCTTAACCCTTTATACTGCAGGTGATGAATTGCGATTGTACTGTATAATCCATATAAACATATGCCACCATATTATTAATTACCATAGGAGTATGATATCAGGGTGTTGGCTTAATGAAAGGCAAATTTATGGAATACAGAAAAGCCCTATATGAACTTTCAGTTTAAAATTACATTTCTGCATACCATGTATGCATGGTATTAACCCTTTACTCAATAAATACGCCTTGCTACACGTTTGCATATAGAGTAAACCCTGATCAAATAGTTCCTAGAGGAATCGTCTGATCAGGGTCTACTCTGTTTGTTTTTCATATAATATAGATCTGATTCAACTGTTTCTGTCAAAATAAAATATATATTGTTTTTCGTGTCATTAAAAACAGCCAATTAATTATATTAATGATGCCATTATTTTGGTCTTAATATTCATGGAGTATAGTGTTAACCCTCTACCCCATAAGTGCGCTTTATTATGTCTTTACAGACAGAGGTGACGCAGGCAAGACTGCTCCTGTAGGAGTTGTTTGATCGGGGTTTGCTCTGTTTGCTTCTTAACCCATTCCCCCATAGGTAAGATCTTACGCCTTTGCATAAATCTACCGAAAATGAGCATTTCCTAGTGAAAAGGGTAACTTTTGGAATTGTGTATATTTGAAAACATTGATAAATAGAGCATATGCTCCCTTGGAGAAAATGCTCTATTTATCAAAGGGTTTCAGATAGGTCGTCAATATGAGGAAATAGGTTAATAGGCGTCAAAATGAGTAAATGGGCTTATGGACGCCAATATGAGTAAATGGGCTTATAGGCGCCAATATGTGTAAATGGGCTAATAGGCGTCAATATGTGTAAATGGGATAATAGGCGCCAATATGTGTAAATGGGTTAAAAGGCGTCTATATGTGTAAATGGGATAATAGGCGCCAATATATGTAAATGGGCTAAAAGGCGTCTATATGTGTAAATGGGATAATAGGCGCCAATATGTGTACATGGGCTAAAAGGCGTCTATATGTGTAAATGAGCTAATAGGCGACAATATGTGTAAATGGGCTAAAAGGCGTCTATATGTGTAAATGGGCTAATAGGCGCCAATATGAGTAAATGGGCTAATAGGCGCCAATATGTAAATGGGATAATAGGCGCCAATATGTGTACATGGGCTAAAAGGCGTCTATATGTGTAAATGAGCTAATAGGCGACAATATGTGTAAATGGGCTAAAAGGCGTCTATATGTGTAAATGGGCTAATAGGCGCCAATATGAGTAAATGGGATAATAGGCGCCAATATGTAAATGGGATAATAGGCGCCAATATGTGTAAATGGGCTTATGGGCGCCAATATGTGTAAATGGGCTAATAGGCGCCAATATATGTAAATGGGCTAACAGGCGCCAATATATGTAAATGGGATAATAGGCGTCAATATGTGTAAATGGGCTAAAAGGCGTCTATATGTGTAAATGGGGTTATAGGCGCCAATATATGTAAATGGGCTAAAAGGCGTCTATATGTGTAAATGGGATAATAGGCGCCAATATGTGTAAATGGGCTAAAATGCGTCTATATGTGTAAATGGGCTAATAGGCGCCAATATGTGTAAATGGGCTAAAAGGCGTCTATATGTGTAAATGGGCTAATAGGCGCCAATATGTGTAAATGGGCTAAAAGGCGTCTATATGTGTAAATGGGCTAATAGGCGCCAATATGAGTAAATGGGATAATAGGCGCCAATATATGTAAATGGGATAATAGGCGCCAATATATGTAAATGGGCTAATTGGCGCCAATATATGTAAATGGGCTAATAGGCGCCAATATTTGTAAATGGGATAATAGGCGTCAATATGTGTAAATGGGCTAATAGGCGTCTATATGTGTAAATGGGCTAATAAGCGCCAATATGTGTAAATGGGCTAATAGGCGTCTATATGTGTAAATGGGCTTATAGGCGCCAATATGAGTAAATGAGCTAATAATCGCCCATATGTGTAAATGGGCTAATAGGCGCCAATATGTGTAAATTGGCTCATAGGCATCAATATGTGTAAATGGGTTAATTGGCGTAAATATGTGTAAATGGGATAATAGCGAGACTTTACCGCAGTTTAATTACATCTATACATGTATCACAATTATTTTAGAAGGAGACTTTTATAGGGGCGTCAAAAGGCGTCAATATGAGGGAATGGGTTAATATGAGCCAATATGAGGGAATGGGTTAATATGCGTTCAATACGAGGGACTAGGTTAATAGGCATCAATACTAGTGAATGTGCTAAAAGCGAGACTTTACGGCATGTTAATTACATCATTACCACGCGGTGGAAAATTAGTGTCCGTTTAAATAGGGACCTCGTGCCATTTTGATCGCATCCGGTTGAAACAAGCCTTTTATGAAACCACCGAGTGAACTTTTCTAAACAGGAATTCTGGTAATGAAATATTTAGAAATTTTAATGCACCAGGCTGCTTATTGCAGGATACAAATCATACAGAAAGGTCATAGAGGCGCTTTCTGCATGAATTTTACCCCTCATTAAGCCGCCACAGTCTCAAAGACCGATAATTATACTGAATTTAACGTCCAATTTAAAGGGGTGTACTGTACATGTATTTACTAATTTGTGCATAGAAACAGAGACTTTTGTTGCAGCTATCCAATTAGAGATGTCATTGTGGCTCACATACAGCAGTACACATATACATACAGCAGAACCTGTCATATATACATACAGCAGAACCTGTCACATATACATACAGCAGAACCTGTCACATATACATACAGCAGAACCCGTCACATATACATACAGCAGTACACATATACATACAGCAGAAGCCGTCACATATACATACAGCAGTACACATATACATACAGCAGAACCTGTCACATATACATACAGCAAAACCTGTCACATATACATACAGCAGAACCCGTCACATATACATACAGCAGTACACATATACATACAGCAGAACCCGTCACATATACATACAGCAGAACCCGTCACATATACATACAGCAGAACCCGTCACATATACATACAACAGAACCTGTCACATATACATACAGCAGAACCTGTCACATATACATACAGCAGAACCCGCCACATATACATACAGCAGTACCTGTCACATATACATACAGCAGAACCTGTCACGTATACATACAGCAGTACACATATACATACAGCAGAACCTGTCACATATACATACAGCAGTACCTGTCACATATACATACAGTAGAACCTGTCACATATACATACAGCAGAACCTGTCACATATACATACAGCAGAACCCGTCACATATACATACAGCAGTACCTGTCACATATACATACAGCAGAACCTGTCACATATACATACAGCAGTACACATATACATACAGCAGAACCTGTCACATATACATACAGCAGAACCCGTCACATATACATACAGCAGTACACATATACATACAGCAGAACCCGTCACATATACATACAGCAGTACACATATACATACAGCAGAACCTGTCACATATACATACAGCAGTACCTGTCACATATACATACAACAGAACCTGTCACATATACATACAGCAGTACCTGTCACATATACATACAGCGGAACCTGTCACATATACATACAGCAGTACCTGTCACATATACATACAGCAGAACCTGTCACATATACATACAGCAGAACCTGTCACATATACATACAGCAGAACCTGTCACATATACATACAGCAGAACCTGTCACATATACATACAGCAGAACCTGTCACATATACATACAGCAGAACCTGTCATAAGCTGTCAATCATTTGTTGAACATAGGAGTCTTAAAATCACATGACTGCTTAATGCAAGGCAAAACTAATACAGAAAGCTCCTGCATTAAGCTACCACCTTCCTGACAGATCTATAATTAGGCCTATTTTTGACGAAATCTGAACTAACTACTTCATTCCTATTAACGCCCTTTGAATAGAATTATCACAATGCTTTCAAAACTACACAATTTTAAATATTTATTTACGAAATGACTGAATTGACTTCAGTCATTATAGAAAAGTATGAATCTACATTTTATAATCATATCACACTGTATTGATTGGTAATAAAAACAATGTGGCCTGTTCAAACAACTGTTTATTCATAATCATATTTCAACATATCTAAACCATTACTCGATAGCCTGATTTAGGGTTAAAGGTGGTTTAAAGTAAAACGGAATATGCCTTAAGTTAAGGTGCACTTTATTTTTCATTAAGCCTGCTTTAGTTACATCTGCTAGAATATAGGAAATGTCTTAATGTTTTCTGATAATCTTTTCATAATTACATGTACATTCTCCCAGTCTTGTTTCTCTGTTTACATACGACAGGTTACCATTTAACCCTTCGCTTGCTATTCACGTCAATACACCTACCTGTAAATAGTGAAGACCCAGATGAGACACTATTTACAAGTTGATTGTACAACCAATGCACTCCACAGCAGTAATTGCACAGCGAAATACTTGTACACAGTGAAGATATATGTAATTATACAACAAGACATGGGTTACGAAGGAGAATGTGTTTTAAAATTCAGCAAGAGAAGGGTTTCGCCTAGTTAACAGTAAAACGGATTGCCTTGATGTGCATTCTGCTTAACTTTAAACCATTGTTTTAAGCTACCAACTACATTTGTACTAGGCTATTAGAAATATTTCGTTGTTTATTCATAATGTTTCATAATAATATGACATCATACTTAACCCATTACTCAACAGTCTATTTCTATTGTTGAACAAATATTACCACTTAAAGCTGTTTGAAAGTAAAATGGAATGGAATCATAGTTCAACATATCTAACCCAATATCCCATAGCCTGTGTTTAGGTTTAAAGCTGGCTTAAAGTAAAATGGAATGCTTTAAGTTAGCATCTGCTAGAATACAGGGTTTGTCTTACTGTTTATTGATAATCTATTTATAATTTTATTATATTCTACTTACGGGTGTCTGCAGAATTTGACAATTAGCCCTTACATTAAGGTAATCATTCTAACGCAATCTGTCAGTTTCCTGAAATCTGATTGGCTCATGTGACCAAATTTGCGGCATATAAAAAGTGTTTTATATGTCGCAAATTCAACCAATCGAAAACGGCCGAATAACACAATGTGCATGTAAATATATCAATTCGCGTTGTTTATAAGCAATGATAAATCCGTATGCATATTTTGACATATAGATCTAGCTCTAGATCTAGTCCAGTTTGGCCCGTTATTTTCCATTGTTTACTTTGTCACGACTTGAACGGTCTCTTATATGCACAAGTGTCATACTCTAAGCGTTGGGTTCCAGATTAGCCCTTATTTATTATATCGTTCAAACATAACGTTATAACGTGACGTCATTGTTACTGACGACATTTTCCCGTATGGCGCCAAAGACTAAGATGACGTTACTTTACCAAAATGTGTATTGAATGTATGTATTGAGCATGTTGAATAGCTACCGCACAATTATTCATGACTAATGAAATGTATATATATAAACCAGGGTGAAAACACAGTTACTTTAAGAAATCTGAGAGAAACTGGTGCACTTTTTCTTGCCTCATCACTCATTTAATCATCCGCGCGCAAAGGATGTTACTTGAGTTAAATTCGGCTTAACAATTTGTCGTTTTTCGTTTTTAAGATTGCGTAAGAATAGGGTTAATCCTGCTGTAATTTGAAATTTCCGACGGTATATGAGGTTTTAACGGTCTTAAATTATTTTAATGACACCGCCTTCGGTGTCGCCATTTAAATAATTTGCGACCGTTAAAAAACCTCATATACCGTAGCAAATTTCAAATTACAGTAGGATTAACCCTATATTTAAGGCTTTTATGTAATTTATCTTTTATCATTAGTCTGTGTGTGGGGGGGTGGGGGAGATAATCAAATCACTTAGTTAATATAAATGAAAAGGTCAGGTAAAACAAATACATCAATTATGTTGTTATCCAATCAGTAACAAGTGTCTGTTTTTATCATATAATGTAAGTGAAATAGTGAAATCAAACAAACGAATTAAGCTATAAATGTTGATAACAGTATCTTAAAAACTTAAAAATGCATGTAGCTGGTATATTAAATTTATTACAAATAAAGTTTCATAAATGATTAAACACATATGTGCAATGTTTTTGAAATAATTGTTATTATTAAGTATTAAAGAAAATATGCATAAAGAATTATATGAATGAACAATTGCTTTTGAGTTAATTAAATAAAAGGCATTTCACACATTGCCTGAATCCCGTTAATGTTCAATCTGTGTAATGATGGCCTCTCGATTCCAGTCATTTCATGTAGGCATGTTGTGAAATGACTAAGTGAAACAGTCATTTCACGAAATGACTGAACTTTACAGATTGACTGTAACATATATATTGTTCTAGTAATTGCTCCTTTTCTGTAGATTCATTCAAAGAGATTGGGTCTAAAATGGGATAGGAAGGAATTTATCAAGACAAGTTCTATTGTAAATATTTATAAATGGGAGTGGCAAATGATATGAACTTGTTTTAGGCATTATCTAGAGTCAAATACATCTGGTAAATGTATGTACTGTTATATCCCTTTCCCAACCGCCTTTGTTAAAATGCAAGAATTGTTTTTCTTTTTTAAAAAAGAAAAAAAACTATGCCCTCAAGGAGATATATTAGAGATAAAACTTGTTTGACTCATGTTCGGCAAACTTCGGTTACCTCATGCTCGGCAAACTTCGGTTACCTCATGTTCGTCAAACCTCGGTTACATAATGTTCGGCAAACTTCGGTTACCTCATGTTCGGCAAACCTCGGTTACCTCATGTTCGGCAAACTTCGGTTACCTCATGTTCGGTAAACTTCGGTTACCTCATGTTCGGCAAACTTCGGTTACCTCATGCTCGGCAAACCTCGGTTACCTCATGTTCGGCAAACTTCGGTTACATCATGCTCGGCAAACCTCGGTTACCTCATGCTCGGCAAACTTCGGTTACCACATTTTACGTTTATATTGAAATGGTTAAACTTCTATATATTACGAACTTCAAGGGACCTTTCGAAATAGTTCGAGATAATAAAAGTTCGAGTCATCCGATTTCTAGTCTGGACAATTTATCAAGCTCGCATCTTAATACCAGCTAATACAATATTCATCATTTCATCATTTCTCTCATGCATATGTATAAACAACTTGTGTACAAAAATGTAGATCCCGATGAGAAGGTTCTTAAAGAGGGTATGCACTGTTCGTTATATTGCACTTTTATTTAAACTCTCTGAATATTCGCGTTAGGCTTGAATAGTTTTAATAAATTGTTTCTTTGTTGTTGCTTTTTAGGGTTGTTTTACTATCTGGTCGTTGCGTATTTGAAGATTTGCAGCAGTATATCGGTGGTTTATATGTCGCAAATTTAGTTTTACATGCGACGCGGAGCACCACCGATATACTGCTGCAAATCGTCCAATACGCAACGTTTATCCCTATTATAATGAAACCATAGACCCAGACGGTAAAAAACAAACAATACTTTAAGTCCTTTGATATTTTCTCTCTGTCGCCATAACATGTCGGTTTCCGACAGTATTTTCATTTTTCCGACAGTATATCGGTGGTTTATATGCTTCAAATTTTGTCACGTGAACCAATCAGAATGCGTGTTACAAAAATATTGCATTAGAATATTAATATAGAGTACTGTACGTTTACGTTCATTTATTTGCTCAGTTTGAGAAACCACCAAGCGTCAAGTAGTTTGGACACCTTTATAGGCCGTGCAAGAATACTCATCAGATCGCGAGCAACACGGAGAGGTTCACAGCAAGATGTTCATCCTGCATTAAGCTGTCACTTGCCTAAAACACGGAGAGGTTCACAGCAAGATGTTCACCCTGCATTAAGCTGTCACTTGCCTAAAACACGGAGAGGTTCACAGCAAGATGTTCACCCTGCATTAAGCTGTCACTTGCCTAAAACACGGAGAGGTTCACAGCAAGATGTTCACCTTGCATTAAGCTGTCACTTGCCTAAAAGTGTCTAGGTTCGTCTCTACTATAAATTCGGTTATGAGAGGTTTCACTGTACAGTAAAACCCCTCTAAACCGGAATTCTAGTAGAGAAGAATTTATATACTTTTAGACAGGTGGCTGCTTAATGCAGGGTGACAGTCATACAGAAAGCTCCTAGAGGAGCTTTCTGTATGACTTTCACCCTGCATTAAGCTGCCACCTGTATCCCAGACCGATATTTATGCTAAATGTAGCGTCCGGTTTAGAGGGGTTTCACTGCATATCGAGTTAAGCAATCGAGCTAGATTACCGTTTCATAATTGTTTCAGCAGGACTGAATAGGCTAAGCTGTTTCATATTCATGTAAGAATATAATAAATATTAACTAGCATATTTTTCACAATGGCATATATTATTATTATAAATACAAGACATTTTGGCTCAGGCAGAAATTTCAGAATGCAATCTACATTATACCACACATTTGCAAACAGAGTAGACCTAAGCAGATCAGACGGCTCCTCTAGGAGCTGTCAGATCTGGGTCTAATCTGTTAGCAAATGCACGAAAACACGCTTATATGAGGGAGAGGTTTATTACCATGAAATAAACATAAGCGTGCTTTTTGTCCCATATGTAAAAGGCAGGAAGCACGCTTATGTTTATTTCATGGTAATTACTCTAAAATAAAGTCTATAACCCCTTCTTTTTTAAATTTGAATTCGGCATACTTTAACACAACAAAATAAGAAAAAAATAAAACAAAATCTTGAAAGGAAACAAACTGTATAAAGTGTCTTTAACCAACACCTTTCCGCTATACCGTACACAGAATATTGGTATACAATTAAGCCCTAGATAAGAGGGCTCAGGACTGAGGGAGCCATATGATAAGGGTCTGTGACGTTTGCTTTTCAAAATCCTATAGAAAAACTATGTGTATTGTACTGATCGACCTATACCCTGATCGACCTATACCCTAAACCGCTGGACATCCATTCTACGCTGTGTACTAGTAGTCATTCTTTGCAAACTGAGTAGACTCAAATCAGACCGTTCCTATGACAAACAAAATAAATTTAATTGATATGCAAGATTAGGGTTGAAGCCTTAACCCTTTCCCTCATAGAAACGTGTTTTCACGCATTTGCAAACAGAGTAGACTCAGATCAGACGGCTCCTAGAGGCTGCTCTGATTGCTTAAAGAATTTGATAGATCTGTGTCTTTACTTTCTAAAATAGCTACAATGTACCACCCTCAATATTTCATTTGAACTTTTGTTTGCTAATAAATATTCAGTAGGTATTGAAATAAGGCGAATATACAGAACAGGGAAAGGGTTAACCCGTAACTCTTCACTTTTCCATACACAGAATATTGGCACACAATGTAGACCCAGACAAGAGGGCTCTCATAGGAGCCACATGATAATAGTCTAAGGTGTTTGATTAAACATCCTATAGAACATCTAGGTTTTTCGCACTGATCGAAATTTATCCTTAACCACGGAATGGACTTTCATTCTCCATTGACCAGTCATCCATTTCAAACTGATTAGACACAAATCACACGGTTCCTGTGACAGTCGTCTGATAAGGGTCTGTTATATTTACTTACGGAAGGATATATATACACGTGCGATTAAAACAAAACTCTAATTGATATCCATGATGTTATCATTTTCTTGCATGGCGGGGAGTTAAACAAACCACATAACTGCATCTGATTGAACCCGGAACATAGATTATTGGCAACGGTCATTGTGTTTGGAGATACGAGGAGAGATAACGATCACAAGTACCTTAAGATAAGAGCCGGGATCCATCTGAAGTCTTAATGAGCGGGAACCACGCATACCAGACTTTTGCAAACGGTGGAGACAAAGACGTGTTTATGTTTGGCTTTTGATAAGGAACTGCACCGTTCGTCATAAATATCATTTTCGTCAGTGATATATTTTGATACAATTTTTAATTCATGCCCATAACGAGATGAGTCAGTAATCATCATGCGGAAGGTTACTGGCGCCAAATGTCTATTTGTCGTCTGCAGCCCAATTTCCAAAATTAAATCACTCGGTACAATAAGGAATTGAGATAAATAAATTAAGTTTCAAATGAATAAAGCACATATAAAGAAATAGAGATTGAGACAAAAATGAAGCCCCTGATCAGACGTCGCATTGACTGCACTATTTGTCGTGGTGCATTTATGCGACATTGGCGGTGAAAGGGTTAAGATAAGAGCAGGGATCCTTTGGCATTGTGTAATGCCAATAGGGAATTTAGTAAACAGATTAAATTTCAACAACCTAAGGACAGTATGTGTAAGTACTGTGCAATAAGTTAACTTTATAATACGTATGTATAAGTACTGTGTAGATGAGTTGCATAATATGTACGTGTAAGTACTGTGTAATGATTTGGCCTTATAATACGTACGTGTAAGTTATGTGTAATGAGTTTGCCTTAAAATATGTATGTGTAAGAACTGTGTAGTGAGTTTACCTCATAAAACGTATGTGTAAATACTATGTAGTGAGTTCACCTCATGTTTGTGTTGTTTCATGGGTTTACCTCATAAAATGTGTGTGTAAGTACTGTGTAGTGAGTCTACCTCATATGCATGTGTAAGTATTTTGTGATGAGTTTTCTTCATAATATGTATATTGTTTACCTTATAATAATTGTACAAAATTTCAGCCTGTCTTAACCATTAGACTGCTGAGCAAAATAGTTCTCACCTTCTGGATCTGCATGTACTCTGTAAGCAAAAGGGTAAAACGCCGTATCTATGGAGTAAAGGTATGACGTAATATATGACGTAGGTCTAATCTATGACGTGCATACGGAGTAAGTGTTAAAATATATGATTCGTTAATATGAAGAAGGGGTGGATTTACCAGTTTGGATGTACACGTGCTTGTGTCAGGCATACCTCTAAAGGAATGGAAATATCAATGGGGAAGTTGATAGCACGTGACACAATATGGAGAGGACATGTATTATATGGACAGTCTAATATTTAGAATGAGGGGCATTTCTACTGTTCAGTTTTAGGGGTGTTTCTAATAGTCAGTTGAGGGTGTTTCTAATATTCAGTTGAGGGTAATTCTAATATTCAGTTGAGGGTTGTTTCTAATATTCAGATGAGGGTTGTTTCTAATATTCAGATGAGGGTTGTTTCTTATATTCAGTTGAGAGGTAGATCTATTTCTAGTATTTAGTTTGAGGGGTGTTTCTAATATTTAGTTTGAGGGGTGTTTCGAATATTTAGTTTGAGGGGTGTTTCTGATGTTCAGTTTGAGGGGTGTTTCTAATATTTGTTTTGAGGAGTGATTCTCATATTAAGTTTTCAATTCGTTTCTGATAATTAGTTTGAGAGGTTTTTGTAATGTCCAGTTCGAGGTGTGTTTCTAATATTCAGTTTAAGGGATGCTTCTGATATCTAGGTTGAATGGCGTTCCTAATAATTAGATTGAGGTTTTTTACTAATGTCTAGTTTGATGGGCGTGCTTTTCTAATATTCAATGGTTAAAAACGAAATCAGTTCACGTTCGCCAATGTTATGTTTGGATAAATATTAACAGAGAACACTATAACTTGATAATCCAACACATTGTAAAAATGAAATTGGCGCCGAATTTAAAAAAAACGGAGTCTGGGCTTGATCTTTAGCGTTTAATCATATACATTAGCATGACTCAGATTCAACTCAGCAGTCGTGTAACCTCTGACCTTGGGAATCATAATTTGTTCAAACTTCTGTATTATCAAACCTCATCATGTTAACCCTTACAACGCTGAATTTCCAAATGGACTCTTCCAAAATTCAAATAGGTCAAGCTTATAGTGAATATTTGGGAATGTTTTCTAAAGAAAAATGTAACATAACAAACAGTGCAGACCCTGATGAGAGGGCTCCCGTAGGAACCATCTCATCTGGGTCTACACTGTTTGCAAAGGACATGAGTGACTCGGGTCCCGCACTGTAAGGGCTAAACACGACCTGATAAAACATTGGGTATGCACTGTGATTCGAACTCGTGACTTCTTGAATGGACTACTAAATAGGTAAACCCCTCACAGCTGAAGATCATGTGATGCAAACGGCCCATGTGATTTAATCAAAGATTCCACGTTATGCAATTAAAGTCTACAATTCATGTAACCATAGCCTCAAGGATTTGTGATAACAGTTTCCAGATTATGTGATCGACGTTTTCAGGTTATGTGATCAAAACTTTCATGTCAAAGGTCGTATCAATCGGTATTTCTAACCCCGGATGTTCCTCTGCAAATAGAGTAGATCTAGATAAGACTGTTCCTGCAGGCATTAAAAGACGTTAATGTAGCATGTTGGAATGGCTTAGTTAGTACAGTATATACGACAGAATTTCCAGTAATCTTGTTACACTATGACCTGGTTGACGCCTCTAGATAACCTGACAATTTGGGTCAACATAGAACTGTCGCTATTCTGGGTCCATGCTTATAAAGCTTTTAGTTGAGTCTGAGATCGTTCTCAAGCTATTGATTGGTCAGATTTGAGTCTTTGGCTCAAATCTGACCAATCAACAGCTTGAGAACTCAAATCTGACCAATCAAAAGCCTGAGAACGAAACTCAGACTCAACAAAAAGCTTTATAAGCATGGACCCTGGTTAACACTTTCCCTCATCAAAACGTGCTTTTCGCGAATTTGCCAACAGAGTAGACCCAGATCAGGAGCCATGTGATCAGGGTCTGCTCTGTTTGCTAGTGGACTTTGATAGATATGTTCCTTTACTTTCTAAAAAGGCTGCAATGCTCCACCTTCCTTATTTCATTATAACTATTAGGTCTATGAATATTCAGTATTGAAATTTGAAATAAACATAGAACCGGAAACGGGTTAAACATTCACTTGATCGGCACTCAGTTTGTATCCAGAGGAAAACCAAGTAACTCGTCTCATTATGATCTATGCCGTTTGGCACTTGGTCAGTCGTGTTTGTTTATCCAAACTTTGTTCAAATCAGAGATAGTCAACACTGCTCCCGATCAAACTTTTATCAGACAGATATACATGTACATGAGTTTTATCAGACAGATATACATGTACATGACTTTTATCAGACAGATATACATGTACATGACGATTCCAATAGAAGCCCTCTGATCAATGTCTGTTGTGTTTGCTAGTAGAAATTGATAACGATCTGTTTCTATACTTACTAAAATGGCTACAATGTCCAACCTTCCATATTTCATTGTAACTATTTTCCCCATGAATATTCAGTAGAAATTTGGAACATAGAACAGGGGGAGGGTTAAGCCGGTGCTAGGGAGCGTGAGTAGTGTTACTGGTTTAATACTGCTCATGAATAGACTCAATAAAACCGAGTACACAATGTTCTCTTTGCATTGCAGCTTTTGCTTTCGATAGATCACTTACTTTCAGAATTTCAGCCTCCGGTGATAATTGTACCACTGATTGTTCCAAGGTAATGCTCATATTTTCGCTCTATGTTTTGTGTCTGTATCCTTTTGTACATATTTTTTATGAGTGCCTGTATGTGTAATATATATGTGTGTCTGTATGAGCGTTCGTCATCAGGTCTGTGTGTATGTGTATGGTATATATTGTCGGTGTTGGACAAGGAAAAGTTCAGTGTGTATGGGTATGGTATATACTGGCAGTGTTGAACAAGAATTCGTCCTGTGTGTATGTGTATGGTATATACTCTCGGCGTTGAACTAGAAACCGTCCTGTGTGTATGTGTATGGTATATACTCTCGGCGTTGAACTAGAAACCGTCATGTGTGTATGTGTATCGTATATACTCTCGGCGTTGAACTAGAAACCGTCCTGTGTGTATGTGTATGCTATATGCTGTCGGTTTTGAACAAGGAACAGTTCTGTGTGTATGTGTATGGTATATTCTGTCGGTTTTTAACAAGGAAAAGTTCTGTGAGTATGTGTATGGTAAATTGATATATGTCTGTATGAGCGCTCTACAGTGAAACTGTGCTTGTAGAGCTCCTTTATGTTCAACATCCTTTGGCACAGTGTGGCCTGTTAAGTGTCCCAGTGCCACAATGCCCTGAACTCAAAACTATCATATAAGTGCAACAGTGTCCCTGTCCCAGTCAAAACCGATAAATACTTTTAAGGAAGGCGTTCTGTGACCTTATAATTAAGCATAACTCTTGCATGAGTTATGTCGTCACATTTCGACCTTTATTTTCGGTAGCGGTTTGGCTGATTTGTTTTACAACGATGTCAATATGCTAACGGTGTAGAGCATATGAACTTCCTGAATTAGCGTGCCTTTCAGCCGGTTTGCGGTAGTTTTCCCCAGAAATCGGTTAACCAAAGTACAAAAATGAAAGTCGACTTAGAAGGCTTGCTGCGACGGACGAATCTTTGAATATATTTACAAACAGTAACTCGACATCTCATTAGAGTCCACACACTGTTTGACACACAACTTACATTTAAGTGAAGGAAATGGAGGATAACCCGCTCTATCACTTAAAGTTGACGATAAGAGTGACCTCTGACCTTTTTCTTTCAGGCGCGGTATACGTCATCAACATCATCATGGTTGTCATGTTGTGCTGGAAAGGTAAGTGTGTGCGTGTTTGTTATAGGCGTTATTGCAGGCAAATTCTTGATAAACCCTGTAAATAATTTGGATCAAGATCCTTGTATACCAGTGTCTCATCAGAATGCTATGCAGCATTTGTGAAGGCGTGGTGGAGACCATGCGATGTTTGAATATATATATAGAGATATGTCTTTTTTTTAAAAAAAACACGAATGGACCAGAGAGCGTTAATAATTTTATATAACTTACTACAGTAATGATATATTGCGATTAATATGAAATCTCTCTGATTTAATCCACATTATTGGTTCGATATATGAAATACTTCACCAGAGATGAAGCATTTAAGTTCTTCTCTCCGGGTAAGCATACAATAAACGCCTTCTAAACCAGACGTTCAATTTAGTATAAATAATGGTCTTTGAGACATGTGGAGGCTTAATATATTACTTCCTCCCTGTATTAATCTGCCACACGCCTTAAAGTATCTAAATTGTTATCTACTAGTACAGTCAAACTTCTCTAAACTGAACGTTCAGTTTATTCTAGATATCGGCCATTGACACAGGTGGCAGCTTAATGCTTAATGCAGGGTGAGAATCAAGCAGAAAGCTCATAGATCAGTAACCTGCCTTAATTCTACCAGTATTGTGGTTAACTTTTTCATCGCCGAAGTCGCATAAATGCACCACGACAAATAGTGCCGTCCCAGGTCAGACGCCGCCTTTTTAAGGCGGCGTCTGATCAGGGACTTCACTTTTTGTCTCACTCTCTATTTCTATATATGTGCTTTGAAATTGCATTCATTTACCTCATTTCCTTATTGTACCGAATGATTTAACAAAATTTGGATTGCAGACGACAATTAGAAATTTGGTGCCGAAAGGGTTTAGATAGGTTTTATTGAACTACAATTTACAGCTTGCAGCCAAATCCTACGCCGTGACCACTCTTCAATAGAATCCTGTCTTCGACACGGTTCTAACATCGTGGGGTTTGGTGGAACAATGTATGAGCTATTATTGTAAAACATGTTTCGTTTACACATCGTATAAATATATTTTTATGCTAGTGTATGCAAATATATAAGTAAAATCTCGATAATCGGAAAGTTAGTATACAATCGAACTTTGATATCTCGAACTCGGACAACTCGTAGTTTGTGATAACTCGAAATAAAAGTTCGGCCCTTCCAACATTTACAATAAAGAATTGTTCTAAATTATATCACTACGCATATATGAAACATATGTGACAGTTTACTGCATGTCGAAAGTAATGCTGAAAGCTCCTCAAGCATTACTGCATTAGACTGTGAACTTGAGAAATTGTTCCGATAAGGAATCGGATGACTCCAATCTCTGTTATCTCGAATTAATTATCCATTTCACCGCCGCAGTCGCATAAATGCACCAGGACAAATAGTGCAGTCTCAGATCAGAGGCCGCATTTTCAAGGCGGCCTCAGATCAGGGACTTCACTATTTTCTCAAACTCTCTTTCTATGTATGTGCTTTATTCCTTTGAAATTTGCATTTATTTATCTCATTTCCTTATTTTACTGAATACTTTTTTACTGACGACAATTAGAAATCTGGCGCCGAAATGGTTAAAGGGCAATAATTCTATGTATTTGTGTGTTCGGATAATTGACTTTGTACTGTTTTTGTATGTAGGGGCTGAAAGCTTAGTCTGCCTAAGTTGTGATGACGTAGTCAACGCCAGAAGTTGTAACACACTCAGAACATGCAGCTCACACGAGGTACGGCAAACTCGAGCAGAATGTGACATTGCTCTAATCTTACATTCTTATTCCTCTACAAAACGTTATAGAGGCTGTTTAACCCTTTCCCTCACATAAACGTGTTTTCACGTATTTGAAAACAGAGTAGACACAGATCCTCAAAAAGAACCCGTCTAATCAGGGTATTATCCGTTTGCTAATAGAATTCGATAATTCTGTTCCTTTGCTTTATAAAATGTCTAAAATGTTCCACCTTCCATATTTCTTTATAACTATTTTGTCAACGAATATTCAAGTACAGAAATTCGGCCTAAGTACAAAACAGGGAAATAGTTAGTACCCGGTCATTTGCAAATTGCATTTGCTCGGTTCTGGTGAGGCCAAGTTACATGGCCTATCATCTATACCCTGGTTACATTAAGTTACATTCCTCGCAGCTATACCCTGGTTACGTCAAGTTACATGGCCTCTCAGCTATACCCTTGTGACGTCATGTTACCTTGCCATTCACCTGGTGATACCGAGTTACCCGGTCTCTCATCTATATTCTGTCTATATCAAGCCTGTTTGCAATTCAATTCTGCTCGCGCTTGTAAGACTAACGCCATTTTTCCATATACGTATATTTCCGTTCTTTAAAACAATTGTAAAAGTGCATTATAATACCATTTAATACATTCGTATAGATGAATTATCATACTATTTAATGGTTTTATAGGTGTATTATCATATCATTTAAGACATTTGTATAGGTGTATTATAATACTTTTAATATAATTGTATAGGTCTATTTTATACTATCTTTAATCCTTTGTATGTAGGTGTATTATAATACTATTCAATACATTTGTAAAGATGTGTTATTATACTCTTTGATACATTTATATAGGTATATTGTATATTATCATATTAATTAATGCTTTTATATAGGTCTATTATCATATTGTTTAATGCCTTTATATAGGTCTATTATTATATTGTTTAATGCTTTTATATAGGTCTATTATCATATTGTTTAATGCTTTTATATAGGTCTATTATCATATTGTTTAATGCTTTTATATAGGTCTATTATCATATTGTTTAATGCTTTTACATAGGTCTATTATCATATTGTTTAATGCTTTTATATAGGTCTATTATCATATTGTTTAATGCTTTTATATAGGTCTATTATCATATTGTTTAATGCTTTTATATAGGTCTATTATCATATTGTTTAATGCTTTTATATACAATGTAGGTCTATTATCATATTGTTTAATGCTTTTATATAGGTCTATTATTATATTGTTTAATGTTTTTATATAGGTCTATTATCATATTGTTTAATGCATTTATATAGGTCTTTAATCATATTGTTTAATGCTTTTATATAGGTATGTTATCATATTGTTTAATGCTTTTATATAGGTCTATTATCATATTGTTTAATGCTTTTATATAGGTCTATTATCATATTGTTTAATGCTTTTATATACGTCTATTATCATATTGTTTAATGCTTTTATATAGGTCTATTATCATATTGTTTAATGCTTTTATATAGGTCTATTATCATATTGTTTAATGCTTTTATATAGGTCTATTATCATATTGTTTAATGCTTTTATATAGGTCTATTATTATAGTGTTTAATGGTTTTATATAGGTCTATTATCATATTGTTTAATGCATTTATATAGGTCTTTAATCATATTGTTTAATGCTTTTATATAGGTATGTTATCATATTGTTTAATGCTTTTATATAGGTCTATTATCATATTGTTTAATGCTTTTATATAGGTCTATAGTCATATTGTTTAATGCTTTTATATAGGTCTATTATCATATTGTTTAATGCTTTTATATAGGTCTATAGTCATATTGTTTAATGCTTTTATATAGGTCTATTATCATATTGTTTAATGCTTTTATATAGGTCTATAGTCATATTGTTTAATGCTTTTATATAGGTCTATTATTAGACTTGTTTTACCTGTATCGATCTGCTTTTACACTCTTTAGTGTTAGCATGTTAGCATACTATTTAATAAATGTGTCATAGGTGTGTTATACATTAATACGTTTTGTATAGGTGTGTT
This sequence comes from Azorinus chamasolen, assembly GCA_963576725.1. Classification (NCBI taxonomy): domain Eukaryota; kingdom Metazoa; phylum Mollusca; class Bivalvia; order Cardiida; family Solecurtidae; genus Azorinus; species Azorinus chamasolen. Next base: position 70,949,518 of record OY755250.1, on the reverse strand, counting down.
ATACATTTATACTTTTTGTATAGATGTGTTGTACATTTATACTTTTTGTGTAGGTGTGTTATACATTAATACTTTTTGTATAGGTGTGTTGTAGATTAATACTTTAATACTTTTACAGGTGTGTTTTCATACTCAAAAGGTTACGGATACAGGTCGTATTTATAGAAAGCTTGGCTGTAGAGACTCGTTGGTACGTAGTTTCCATATCACTGTGATTTGTCGTCTGTTTCCTGTTTCAAAATAGTGTCTTCTTGATTATTTTGTCTACAAATATATAATCCGTGTCAATCAGTGTAAACCCTGAGGAGAGACCGAGTTAAGTCCCGTCCACACTGTGGATTGAGGAGAGATCGAGTTAGGTCCCGTCCACACTGTGGATTGAGGAGAGATCGAGTTAGGTCCCGTCCACACTGTGGATTTAAACTGTTTGCAGAGCTTATCACGGATTCGCCAATGAAACAATGTAGAACAACGGTAATGTAGACAACTTCCACTGGAGGATATGAAAAGATATAATGTTTCCTTCTGCACTCTGAACAAGTGTCGTCTGCGCATAACTCTGAACAAGTGTCGTCTGCGCATAATGTAGACTGCATCTATTGCTCTTACTCTTTGTTTCTTCAGTTTTTTATTCAAAGAAACAAACTTACAGAATGAAACAGTTTGGATCATTACGAGATGCCAAGTGGTGTGATCAGGACGACATGTCGAGTGGCGTGATCATGGGCAGATGCCATGTGGTATGATCATGACGAAACGCCGAGTGTTATCTCATTTCGGTCAAAACTGCAAATTTATATAAAAATACATAAGTACAATGTTCAGCATTACAATAGCAAAATCCGCTTTGATTATGTAGTAATTGAGAGCAGACTCCGTTTTGTCTCCATAATCCTTTCCGGTAGACTACATATACCGTTTTATTTCCATAATGCATTATGACAGACTGCAAAATGCTTCAGTAATGCTTTACGGCAGATACCGTTTTGTTTCCACAATGTTTTACGGTAGACTGTTTTTGTTCCAGAATGCTTTACGGTAGACTATGTTCTGCTTCCGTAATGCTTTACGGTAAACACTATTTTGTTTCCAGAATGTTTTACGACAGACACCGTTTATCCGTAATGCTTTATGGTAGACTACGTTTTGTTTCGGTAATGCCTTACGATTAACTGCGTATTGTTCCATAATGCTTTACGACAGATACCGTTTTGTTCCCATTCTGCTTTACGGAATACACGGTTTTGTTTCCGGATGCTTTACGGCAGTCTGCAAAATGTTTCCGGATAGATTTACAGTAGACAACCTCCATTTTGTTTATAGAGAATTGTTATTGTACATTGATAGCAATGTAAGAAGCCAACAATTGGGCGAAAACGAGGCAAGCGATCTGACGTCACATTGTGTGACTCCTGTTGCGACACAGACTTTTGCCAAACAAAGTTATGTCATGATCATGGTAAGTCAAACCATTGCATCGATTCGATTACCTCGTCAGTCTTTCAAAGCGGATAAATTCGACTTATCTGAAAAATATAAGAGCAGGGTGTCGTCAGACATTTCGGTATTGGTCGAGTTGTGTTATCTAAGAGCTGGGCACCATCACAGTTTAAAGTATTGGACAAAATATATTAACCTGCCTGGGCATCATCACAGTTTAAAGTATTGGACAAAAAATGTTTAATTCCGTGGTCATATTTTTATCATTATGAAACGTAGCTAATATTCACACATCAATGTAGATTATAACTTCAATATACTTTTTGTGTCACCTGCTGAGAAACAGTGTGCCACTAAGGGAACACTTTCCCGTCGTTTGTTTGTCTCTCTGTGTGTCTGTCGGTATGTCTGTCTGTGTGTATGTTCGTCACATTTTCTATTTAGGGCGTCATTTCTAAACTAATCACTATACAACGTTCAAATTTCACACGTTTCTTCCTCTCAATGAGGACCACCTCTACATGTTATGCGTTTTGAGTTATTCCCCTTTGTTCTGATTTTTGGACTCCAGCGGATAATTAACAGTTTGTTTGTGTCACATGTGAGCAGGTGACACGTGTTTTCCTTCGACCACTCATGTATATACTCAACGATATGTCTTACATAAATATGCATGAGATACAGGGTAGAAAATAATACAAACACGTTTGCTCTAACACAGGGATTAAACGCAACTTAGAGTAGACTGGTTTCTTCAGGAGCCATCCGCCAGGGTGTGCATTGGATCTGCGATAACAGGAAATATTTGATATGATATAGATATGACTCTTCAGTTTCTGCCATGGCTCCATGTGTTATGAAAATTAACCCATTTATGCCCACAATCCCATATATGGGGTATATGCAAACAGTGTAGACTCCGATCAGACGCTGCATAATGCGGCGTCTGATCAGTGTCTACACCGTTTGCTGATAGGACTTTCAATACGAAAATGAAAATTTAGACCAGGCATCCCTTAGATAAAAATAGACTAATCCAATATATAAGCATGGAGGAATCCATTTGGCGCAAATGGGTTAAACTGATTAGTATGCATGGTTCCATTGTGTCTTACATGTATATAAATGGGCACACTTTAACCCTTCTCTTGCTGAATTTTAAAATACATTTCTCCTTCTTTATCCATGCCCTGTTGTATAATTACATATTTCTTCATTGTGTACAAGTATTTCACTGCTGTGAAGTGCACTGGTTTCACAATCAACTTGTAAGTAGTGCAGATCCAGATGAGACAGCTCCTGCAGGAGCTGTCTCATCTGGGTCTTCACTATTTAAAGGTAGGTGTATTGACGTGAATAGCAAGCGAAGGGTTAAAGGATTATCACAAAGTGATTGTTTGACCCTTTACTCCATCAATATGCATGTAAGAAATAATCACGTCATGAATATTAATTAGATTGATTGTATTACTGGCTCATGGGCACGAGAATATTAGGTCCTTTGAAGAAACTGTCGAATCATATCTATATCATATAAAAAGCGAACCGAGCAGGCTCTGTTCAGACGAATCCTATACGAGGCGTCTGGTCTGTGTATCTGATCAAGGTGTTATATGCTTTGAAATAAGTCATTGAACACATAGTTGATCGATGTTAAACTCCATTTATCTTTACCAAATTCAATATGAGGCATGGTGTTTACTTTTGTAGAATTAGAGACAGTTTGTTTTTGTATTAGAGAAGGTCTGTTTACTAGAGCGATTCATACAGTAAAACCTCTCTTAACCGGAAGTTAAATTTAGTATAAATATCGGTCTTTGGGACAGGTGACAGCTTAATACAGGGTGGAAGTCATGCAGAAAGCTCCTAGAGGAGCATTCTGCATGAATTTCACCCTGCATTAAGCAGTCACCTGCCTAGAATATATAAATTATTCTCTACTAGAATTCCGGTTAAGAGAGGTTTTACTGTATTTCAATTGATTATGATTTCAGATTTCACACAACCGCACGGGCCATTTTGTTTTGCATGTGAGACACAGACGGAAGAAAAGTGTAACAAGTTCCAAGTATGCGGCAGGGATGAGGTGAATAAATGTTATCTTCTACATCCTTTGACACTGTGTCACCTTCTTAGTTTTGCTGTGTCCTAAATGATATTGGTGTGAAACAGGCATTGAAACGTGCCTGAAGGTCGTGAGCGAGCGAGCGCATTAACATGCAATGAACAGTGTGTGAAGGTCGTGAGCGAACGCGCGCATTAACAGACAATAAACAGTGTCTGAAGTTCGTGACCGAGCACGCGCATTAACAGGCAATGAACAGTGTCTAAAGTTCGTGAGCGAGCGCGCGCATTAACAGGCAATGAACAGTTTCTCAAGGGCGAGAGCGAGCACGCGCATTAACAGGCAATGAACAGTGTCTGAAGGTCGTGAGGGAGCGAACGCATTAACAGGCAATGAACAGTTTCTTAAGGGCGAGACCGAGCATGTACATTAACAGGCAATGAACAGTGTCTGAAGGTCGTGAGCGAGCAAGCGCGTTAACAGGCAATGGACAGTGTGTGAAGGTCGTGGGCGTACGCGCGCATTAACAGGCAATGAACAGTTCCAGAAGTTCGTGAGCGAGCATGCGTATTAACCGGCAATGAACAGTGTGTGAAGGTCATCAGCGAGGGCGCGCATTAACAGGCAATGAACAGTTTCTTAAGGGCGAGAGCGATGATGCGCATTAACAGGCAATGAACAGTTTCTGAAGTTCGTGAGCGAACGAGCACATTCACAGGCAATGAACAGTTCCTGAAGTTCGTGAGCGAACGCGCGCATAAACAGCCAATGAACAGTTTCTGAAGTTCGGTAGCGAACGCGCACATTAACAGGCAATGAACATTTCCTGAAGTTCGTGAGCGAGCATGCGCATTCACCGGCAATGAACAGTGTGTGAAGGTCGCCAGCGAGCGCCCGCTTTAACAGGCAATGAACAGTTTCTTAAGGGCGAGACAGAACGCGCGCATTGACAGACAATGAACAGTGTTTGAAGATCGTGAGCGAACGCATGCATCAACAGGCAATGAACGGTGTTTGAAGGTCGTGATCGAGCGAGCGCATTAACAGGCAATGAACAGTTTCCGAAGGTTGTGAGCGAGCACGCTATTCATTTTTTTGGTTTTGGTGTTGCTGAGCACTGTCGTTTGTCATTTTCAAATTTTCAGAAAGGTTGTGTTGAATACCGCCTTCTTTTTTTATATTTCGCTGTTTTGAGTACCGACTTCTACTCTCTCTCTTTAGGTGTGTCGAAAACGCTTAAAACTCAAACTTCTTCAGTTAACCCCTCAAATGCGTTCACTTAATGAACAAACATGGCTGTCTTCTTATATAAACAGATGGGTTGCTTAATGCAGGACGAAAGCTATACAGAAAGCTCCTATAGCAGCTTTTCTACATAACTGCATTAAGCTACCCCTGCATTTGCCACTGTGAATAATAGTCACATTAGAGGAGTTTTACTATTTTTAAATCTATACCAGAACTAATTCACTAAATATTCTGACCGCTATGTTGGACATGTACATGTATTGTACGTAATGTGTATTATCCTTGTCTTCATATAGACGTCAATTCTCACCTTGGCAAACATAGTTGACCCAGATCAGAGGGTTCCTGGTGGTGGGTCCGTTTTGTTTGCTTGTGGAGTTATATAAACCTGATACTGTGGTGTCTGCCTCTGCTATGGCAATTGCATTAGTTCTTACTTTAATGTTTATGCTCGAAAGAGTGAATATAATCTGGCAAAAGGTACAGACAGATACTATTCTAAGTATTGTTCATATGCCACAAGCAATACTAGTTTAAGATGCCATAAACGATTATGTTGTAATATGTCATAAACAACGATATCTCGATATCGCACGAGAACTCGTGTAATAATCCTTATGTTGAACAAAATGTCTGGGGGTTTAAATTTCATTGACTTTCGATTCGATCAAAACTTTATAAAAACATTTGTTTCCTTATTTTCTTTCATGAATATTCAGAAACTGTTATATCAGAAATAAAAGTTGACGTAATCTAAAATGTATCTATGGGGTAAATATGTGACGTATTCGACAATGTACTGTGAGACGTATCTACATGTAGAAAATGTTTGACGAGATCTATAACGTAACCTAATAAGTCTCATTTGAGTAAAGGCGTGACGTTATCTATAACGGAGTCTATTGAATAAAGGGTTTAGCAATTTTATTGTTTTTGCAGGTGTGTTTTGAAACTCTTAATATGGGGGTTGGGGGTGGAGACTCGGTGAAAACTACAAAATGTTTCAGCAAAGCGGTTTGTTTGATTTTTATTACTTTTATTATGTATTCCTTGTTTAAATTTACGTTTATTTGTCAGCTTTTATCTAATATTAGAGAGGTTTCTATTCCTTACTTGTACGTGTACGTATACGTGAAAGCCATAGTGCGTCATCATTTCAATTTACTTGAGAAGGGAAATTAGATGTGTTTAATATATTTTGTGACTCAGTTGAAAAGTTCATCTGAACCGAGTCATGGGCTTTTGTTTGTTAATTTAGCTTTGCAATTAAATCTGTGTTTGCTTCTGTTTTGTGATTCAGTCTGTCTGTCTGTCCGTCCCTACGTACGACAACCCACCCCTCCGCTCAGCCGTCTGTCTTTAAATATATATGTCTGCCTTCCTGTCTGCCTGCGATCTTATGCTTAGTTTGCTATCTGTGATTGTTTAATGTTGCTTTTATAAATACGAATGTTAATGAAATGTCGGTGTTAAAACCTCTGCCGAGCGTATGTTATTTGTTAATTCTATACCGACTTGTAAAAAAGTATTACTTGGCTTGACTTCACTGCATGTCAGTCTATCTGTCTGCCTGCATGTCTGTCTGTCTGTTTATCATTCTCCCTCTATACTGTATGTCCGTATGTCTGTCTTTCTATCTGTATATATATCTGTCTGTATATCTGTATCTATTTGTATATCTATCTATCTTTCTACATGTCTGCCTATCAATCTGTCCATCTATATGTCTAATTATATGTATGTTTATCAAACTGTCTATTTGCCTGTATATCGAACTGTCTATCGATCAGTCTGTCTATTTGTCTCCCTGTATGCCTGTCAGCCTGTCTGTCCGTATATTGATTTTATGTCTATGTTCGTCTTTGTGGCCTAATTTTCCTGCTTTATGCAATTTCTAGTTCTTCCAAATCTATTTATTTGAAAGAAAATGGCATGGCCCCCGCACGAAGTCGTATCGTGACAGATTACCCGTTCGGGTACACGTTATGTGATTTCGAAACATGATACGTGTACGTGTAGACACACGTATACGTACACGTACAAGTGAGAAATCGAAACCTCTCTATTATTTTGTTCGTTCATTATTCGTTCGTTTGTTCATTCGTCGATTGTGTTTTCTAGTCATTCACTTGTTCCTTTATTCAAATGCAGAATAAAATAATGCAGAATAAAAATATCATAAAATAAACATATCATATAGTAAATCAGATCACAAAGTATACAGACCATAAAGTAAAACAATTCATGCTTTTACAGTAAACAGTTTATATAAAAACACACATGGTACAGTAAATCAGATACCTCTTTACAACTGATCACACAGTAAAATAGTTAACACTTGACAACTTGATATGCAGTAAAATCAATAGATCATGCAATTAACACTTTAAAACAGATCATACAATCAGACAGTAAACACTTTACAACAGATCATACAATCAGACAGTAAACACTTTACAACAGATCATACAATCAGACAGTTAACAAGTTATGAACAGTAAAATAGAAAATACTATACAACTGTTCATGTAGAAAATGAACTTTACAACAGATCATACAGTAAAGTTGGTATCACTTTACAACAGCCCACATAGCATAATAGTTAACACTTTAGAACGAAGCATACAAATAACTATAGACCATGCAGCAATATAGGTCATAACATACAACAGAGCGTACAATAAGCAAATGATACTTTAAAACATATCATACAGGTCATACAATAAGTCCGATCATACAATGAATCATATTATACAACAAAAGAACCCATTGAATAAAACAGATCTTAGAATAAAACAGATCATATACGTTTTTCCCAGATCAAACAATTAGACTGATTATACAATAAAATAGATAATACAAATGAAACATTTTATACTTTAAAACATACCATGCAATAAAACATATCAAAAAATACAATAAAACATTTATGCAATAAAACATGCAATACAATAAAACATATCATGTAATGAACAATATCATACAATTAAACATATCATGCAATATAAGCTATAACAGACCATGGAATAAACATCATACACTTTTTCGGATAAAATAATAAAACAGATTATACAACAAAACATTTCATAGAATAAAACCGATTATAGAATTGAACACATTATACAAAAGCTATCGTCTACATGTATATTAAACTAAACTGGCTATAGAATATCTTAGGGACGTATATTGCAGTACATTCGCTTAAAGGCAGATGTACACTTAGATCGTACTTGATTTAGAGTATTCATGAAACATTAAGCATGCCTAACCATTATAATTGCAACACACATTTCATAATAACATGCATGGCTTTACAGTGATATAAATAGTAACATGCACGGCTTTACAGTGATATAAATAGTAACATGCACGGCTTTAAAGTGATATAAATAGTAACATGCACGGCTTTAAAGTGATATAAATAGTAACATGCACGGCTTTAAAGTGATATAAATAGTAACATGCACGGCTTTACAGTGATATAAATAGTAACATGCACGGCTTTACAGTGATATAAATAGTAACATGCACGGCTTTACAGTGATATAAATAGTAACATGCACGGCTTTACAGTGATATAAATAGTAACATGCACGGCTTTAAAGTGATATAAATAGTAACATGCACGGCTTTACAGTGATATAAATAGTAACATGCACGGCTTTACAGTGATATAAATAGTAACATGCACGGCTTTAAAGTGATATAAATAGTAACATGCACGGCTTTAAAGTGATATAAATAGTAACATGCACGGCTTTACAGTGATATAAATAGTAACATGCACGGCTTTAAAGTGATATAAATAGTAACATGCACGGCTTTACAGTGATATAAATAGTAACATGCACGGCTTTAAAGTGATATAAATAGTAACATGCACGGCTTTAAAGTGATATAAATAGTAACATGCACGGCTTTACAGTGATATAAATAGTAACATGCACGGCTTTAAAGTGATATAAATAGTAACATGCACGGCTTTACAGTGATATAAATAGTAACATGCACGGCTTTAAAGTGATATAAATAGTAACATGCACGGCTTTACAGTGATATAAATAGTAACATGCACGGCTTTAAAGTGATATAAATAGTAACATGCACGGCTTTACAGTGATATAAATAGTAACATGCACGGCTTTAAAGTGATATAAATAGTAACATGCACGGCTTTAAAGTGATATAAATAGTAACATGCACGGCTTTACAGTGATATAAATAGTAACATGCACGGCTTTAAAGTGATATAAATAGTAACATGCACGGTTTTACAGTGATATAAATAGTAACATGCACGGCTTTAAAGTGATATAAATAGTAACATGCACGGCTTTACAGTGATATAAATAGTAACATGCACGGCTTTAAAGTGATATAAATAGTAACATGCACGGCTTTAAAGTGATATAAATAGTAACATGCACGGCTTTACAGTGATATAAATAGTAACATGCACGGCTTTACAGTGATATAAATAGTAACATGCACGGCTTTACAGTGATATAAATAGTAACATGCACGGCTTTACAGTGATATAAATAGTAACATGCACGGCTTTACAGTGATATAAATAGTAACATGCACGGCTTTACAGTGATATAAATAGTAACATGCACGGCTTTAAAGTGATATAAATAGTAACATGCACGGCTTTACAGTGATATAAATAGTAACATGCACGGCTTTAAAGTGATATAAATAGTAACATGCACGGCTTTACAGTGATATAAATAGTAACATGCACGGCTTTACAGTGATATAAATAGTAACATGCACGGCTTTACAGTGATATAAATAGTAACATGCACGGCTTTAAAGTGATATAAATAGTAACATGCACGGCTTTACAGTGATATAAATAGTAACATGCACGGCTTTACAGTGATATAAATAGTAACATGCACGGCTTTAAAGTGATATAAATAGTAACATGCACGGCTTTACAGTGATATAAATAGTAACATGCACGGCTTTACAGTGATATAAATAGTAACATGCACGGCTTTAAAGTGATATAAATAGTAACATGCACGGCTTTACAGTGATATAAATAGTAACATGCACGGCTTTACAGTGATATAAATAGTAACATGCACGGCTTTAAAGTGATATAAATAGTAACATGCACGGCTTTACAGTGATATAAATAGTAACATGCACGGCTTTACAGTGATATAAATAGTAACATGCACGGCTTTACAGTGATATAAATAGTAACATGCACGGCTTTACAGTGATATAAATAGTAACATGCACGGCTTTACAGTGATATAAATAGCAGCGGTTGGCTCCTTAACCCTTTCACCGACAATGTCGCGAAAATGCACCATGACAAATAGACAATGTCGCGAAAATGCACCATGACAAATAGACAATGTCGCGAAAATGCACCATGACAAATAGTGCAGTCCAAGACCAGACGCCGCATTTTCAAAACGATGCCTGATCAGAGACTTCACTTTTTGTCTCAGTATCTAGTATACATATGGTTTATTTCTTTGAAATTTACAGTTATTTATATCATTTCCTTATTTACCGAAATGTTTTAACAAAATTGGGTTGCAGACTACAATTAGATATTTGGGTCGAAAGGGTTAAGGTTCGTATCGGTATCAAATAAAGAAGGAGAAATTCTGAGCCCATGCTTATAAAACTTATAGTTGAGTCCGAGTTCGTTCTCAAGTTTTTGATTGGTCAGTGTTGAGCCCTTCGCTCAAATCTGACCAATCAAAAGCTTGAGAACTCAGATCTGTAGCAACCAGATGTTTAAGTTTTGACTGAGACAAACAGTCACGTGTTAAATGTTTATATGTTGATAAATCTACAGCCTCGTACTTTTTATAATCAAGTTTAAAGTGAGAGTAGTAATGTTTTATAATGTTTATACGTTTATTGTGATGTGTTGTCCTTTGGTAACATTCATCGTGCCCAACAAACTCTGCAGATATTCTACAGGCTGACAATTTCAACATTGCCAAAATACGTACACAATTATAATTACCAGTTGTCTATATATACCATTGATTAGATTACCCTCTTCTCCCACCTTTAATGACCGAGACAAGCTTTAAAGTGTTTAAACCCAATTGCGCCCAGTGGACCATGTTTATATATAGGATTAGTCCATTTTGATCTAAGGGATGCCTTGCCTAAATGTTCAATTTTGTTTTATTTTATATTGAAATTCCTATTAGCAAACAGCGTAGACTCTGATCAGACGCCGCATGGTGTGGCGTCTGATCAGAATCTACAATGTTTGCCTATGTCCCATATATGGGATAGTGGGCACAGATGGGTTAATATTGATATGTAAATGTCATTGCAGTAGTTTTACGTCATTGAATAATGTTTCTTATTCTGACGTCATTGTAGTATGTTTTTTCTGAAACCTGTCTTGTGTATTGTGTAGAGATCTCGTGTCTTGCTTGTCATGTCTTCAAAACTTAATGCTGTGTAGTGTTTACACATTTCTGTTATTCGCCTAATTTCATGTTAGTTAACACATATAATCATAAATCGTCATGTACATGTATAGCAGTCATTATTTCCATTTTATTTCCCAATGCTTGTAACAACAACATGTTCCTGTTTACCGTTTCATTTTTTGTCGACGTTATTAACTTATTACATTCCTGTTTACCGTTTCATTTTTTGTCGACGTTATTAACTTATTACATTCCTGTTTACCGTTTCATTTTTTGTCGACGTTATTAACTTATTACATTCCTGTTTTCCGTTTGTATGACTGTTTACTCCATTTTTTTTCTTTGTTTTCTCTTTTAAGGATTCTTTTGTTCTTGTCTTCCATTTTAAGACATGTAACTTATTAATGTTTTCAAGGTCGGGCCTCCAATATTTTACTGTTTTCCTTTGTATGGTGTATCCATTATTTTACTGTCTTCGTTTTTAACAGTACATGTATGTGTCAATATTTAAATCTCGTGAATATATTATTTAAATATTTACCTTTGTAAGGTTTGTAGCTTCGTAAAGTTACTGTTTACTTTTTCAATGATTGTGACTCCATTATTTTACAGTTTTAATTTCAAGGTTTTTGATTCAAATATTTTACTGTTGTTTTTGTTTTGTTTGTTTTATTTTATTTTTTTGTAAGGACCGTAACTTCATTAATTTACTGTTTTCCTTTGTTATTGATCGTGACGCCATGGTATTGATCGTGACTCCATCATTTTTATTGGTTTCTCTTTCAAGGCTTGTGATGCAGTCGTAAGCAGTCTGCAGCAGATTGGAAAGAGAGATGGAGTGTTTTCCCATGATGAATGTGTTAACTGTTGTTCGACAGATTTTTGTAACAATAATTGTACAATGAAGATACCCACTGCAGGTTGGTATAAACATTGTGTTGATATTGGATGTGAGTTGATAAATGATGTTATAATGATGTCGTAACGATGTCATGCGTTTTTCATGCAGTTTTCAACCATAGCCTTGACAGATCCTGTAGGCGAATTGTTTGCTTATGTATTTGTAATAGAACTTACTCTACAGTTTCTACCAATAACAAAAACTACTGTGTACAATCATCTAACAAATATTCATGATCACATGTTTTCTTTCTTGCATTGGCCTACACGACTTGTGAAATTGATTTATATAGCAAACAATGAAGACCCTGACCAGATGATCTCACTAAGATCCCTCGTATATGGGTCCCATAGGATCAAGGGAGTTTATTGGTTAACCTACTTTATGAATGTGCCTAAACATTTGGCAAGAACCAATCTAATATTCACGTGAGGGGAGGCCTCTACAGGAAATACATTGTAATATCCTATGCGCTCCGTGTAAAATAGTTTGTGAAGGAAACATTACTGAATCTGATGAAAAAATCATCTTATATATGTAAACAATGTGTGCCTTTGAGCCATCTTCTCGTATGTGTATACAACGTGTACCTATGTACCCTGAGCCATATTATATGTGTAAACAATGTGCCCTTATGTCCTTTGATTCATCGTATATGTGTATATGTACCGTGTGCATAGGTTGTGAAGTAAATAGTTCAGAGTCTGACAAAATAGCCATTCAATGTATAATTGTGCTTTTACTTTATCTATGTCTACACGTTACTCTTTGTTTATTCCGTATCTTAAGACACCAAGATATGCCTACAATGTGTGTCTATGCCCTTTACTAGGGATACAAGGATATGCCTACAATGTGTGTCTATGCCCTTTACTAGGGATACAAGGATATGCCTACAATGTGTGTCTATGCCCTTTACTAGGGATACAAGAATATGTCTACAATGTGTGTCTATGCCCTTTACTAGGGACACCAAGATATGCCTACAATGTGTGTCTATGCCCTTTACTAGGGACACCAAGATATGCCTACAATGTGTGTCTATGCCCTTTACTAGGGACACCAAGATATGCCTACAATGTGTGTCTATGCCCTTTACTAGGGACACCAAGATATGCCTACAATGTGTGTCTATGCCCTTTACTAGGGACACCAAGATATGCCTACAATGTGTGTCTATGCCCTTTACTAGGGACACCAAGATATGCCTACAATGTGTGTCTATGCCCTTTACTAGGGACACCAAGATATGCCTACAATATGTGTCTATGCCCTTTACTAGGGACACCAAGATATGCCTACAATGTGTGTCTATGCCCTTTCCTAGAGACACCAAGATATGCCTACAATGTGTGTCTATGCCCTTTCCTAGTGATACAAGAATATGCCTACAATGTGTTCTATGCCCTTTACTAGGGATACAAGAATATGTCTACAATTTGTGCCTATGCCCTTTCCTATGGATAAAAGAATATGTCAATAGTGTGTGTCTACACCCTTTCCTAGGGTTACAATGATATGTCTACAATGTGTGTCTATGCCCTTTCCTAGAGATACAAGAAAATGTCTACAATGTGTGTCTATGCCCTTTCCTAAGGATACCATCATGCCAATATTGAGTGTCTTTGCTCTTTCCTGTGGATACAATGATATATCTACAATGTGCATCTTTGCCATTTACTAGAAGTACAAGGATATGTAAATATTGTGTCTATGCAGTATCCTAGGGATACCAGCATATGTCAATATTGTGTCTATGCAGTATCCTAGGGATACCACCATATGTCAATATTGTGTGTATATGCTCTTTCTTCGTGACACATATCGTGCTTAAATTCTGCCTTGGGGACACCGTGATATGTCTCCTAGGGATATATTGCTTTCCTTTTTGTGTATATATGTACTTTCTTAGTGACACCATGATATATCTGCATTGTTTATGTATATTCTGCCGTAGGAACACCAGGTTGTGTCTATATTATGTGCTGACGTCCTTAGTTAGGGACACCAGGTTGTATCTAAATTGTGTGTACGTCCTTTTTGGTTACTAGTCTGTTCGTACATTGTCTGGCTATGATCTTTCTTAAGGACACCAGGTTGTGTCTACATTGTGTGTATGCTTGTTATTGTCGCTGTGCCTATATTATTTGTCTATGTCTTTTCATAGAGACACCATGCATCATTGAGTTCTAATAACACAGTGTAACATTTCATCCCTGTTTACAGCAACGCTTAACAGCATGGGAACAGGAAGTACGACAGTGGGAACTACCACCCCTACAACCCCTACTCCATGTACAGATTTGACACCTCCTGACACATGTAAAATTGCTGCTCAATTTGTATGTAGCGACCGCGACAAAGCTCAAAATGCCAACTGTCTTCATTACTGCAAATGGTGTTAATAAAATAGATCAATATATAAACACGTAGTCTTGTGGTTTTGATTAATTCCAGCTCCTAATACACATTAACCTCCTGAATGCTGAAACTTCCAAATTTGAAATTTTCTGTTATTGTTTATCGGTACATATTCAGTCTGGAGGGAACGAGTGTGCTACAGCAAAAAAACAAGACAGACGCTGATCAGTCAGTCCCCGCTAGGAACCATCTGATCTACGTCTACAATGCTTGTACGTGCTAGTTCCTTAGCCGGTCGGTTTTTAAAAGTTCTAAGGAAACATTTGTAAGTCTTGAACGTGAAATGTAATAATCTAAACGACAGTGCCATACATATACAGTGAAGCTCACTTATAACGAAGTCATCGGGACCCTCTTATTTCTTTCGTTATATCCAAATTTCGTTATATCAGGTCCGTTTTACTATATGTAATCAGAGAGGGGGAATAAATTCTATTTTGTTATAAGCAGTATTTCGTTATATCCAAGTTCGTTATAAGTGAGCTTCACTGTACACGTACATGCTCCACAATTGAGTTCAAACGCACTCCAGTGCAATGCCAGACACATGGCTACCAGAATCATCGAGCTCCACCTACGTCACAAAGCCAGGCACATACGCATCATAACAAACAAGCCCCACCTTGGACACAATCACCATAACCACAAAGCATCAACCACCAAGCTCTGGCTGAAGTGCAATACCATGCAAGCTCTAACTCCAGTACAATGCCCGTCATATAGGCACCAGAATCATCGAGCTCCAACTACGACACCATGTCATACACGTAGGCACACTAACAAACGAGTTCCAACTACGACGTCATGTCATGCACTTAGGCACACTAACAAACGAGCTCCAACTACGAAGCCATGTCATGCATGTAGGCACACTAACAAACGAGCTCCAACTACGAAGCCATGTCATCCACGTAGGCACACTAACAAACGAGCTCCAACTACGAAGCCATGTCATGCATGTAGGCACACTAACAAACGAGCTCCATCTACGAAGCCATGTCATCCACGTAGGCACACTAACAAACGAGCTCCAACTACGAAGCGATGTCATTCACGTAGGCACACTAACAAACGAGCTCCAACTACGAAGCCATGTCATGCATGTTGGCATATCAACAAACGAGCTCCAAACACGTTAACAAACAAGTTCCACCTACGACGTCATGTCATGCACGAATGTACACTAACAAACGAGCTCCAACTACAAAGCCACGTCACGGACACGGATGCTATAACCGCCGAACTGCAATCACTCGTGTGATAGATTAGACATGAACGTTTGGCTTTATGTCAAAGAGATTGATCGTAGTAATAAGCCGAGTAACTCTGCGTCTTATTTAAATCTACGGTGTTCGTTCAAGGTCTGGTTTAGCGTAATTCAACGTCCGATCAATTAATTACTATTAAAGCTGCCTTTACTCGGTTAATCGTCACTAAAGTAATATATGAAAGTTAAAGCTGGCGACCTTTTTGAAAGCAGATTAAGGTTCATGCGTCTATTTCGGTTTTCCTTTTCATTTAACTAGTCACGGGTTTTACGAAACAAGACAAAGAGTATTAATATCAAATCTTACATTTGAAATAGTTGAAACAAATCTCCACAAAACTACGAGTAGCAATGTTCCAAATCGTTGTTTTGGGCACTAAAACAGTATAGTCTATTCCTGTTCATAGACTGACTGGCTGTTGCTATAAACACCGTCCGGGTACTTATGAGGCTATCCAAGGACATATCTGACGTAACCTAGTCCGGACCGAGCCGTAATATGTTATTGGCAAATGGGTTAGGCTCACTTTGTTCGGTTAAAATAAGGAACTTTCTTTAATAGTGCTACATATATATATTTGTGTTTTACAATTGAACTTCGATATATTGAACCCGGATAACTCGAACAAAAAGTCCTTCCAAAACTAACAATACAGAATTGCTCTAAAATGTATCACTACAGATATCTAGAAACACATGTGGCAGCTAATACAGGGATCAAGTACTTTGGACCTGTATTAAGCTGTGGTTTTGACAAATCGTTCAGATTAGAAATCGGATGACTAGAACATATGCTATCTCGAACTAATTTTGTACGGTCCCTTGAAGTTCGACTTATCGAAGTTCAACTGTATATTTCTCTTGTAATACCTGCAAATTAGCACTATGAATATACAGTGATACGTAAAGAATAACTGGTGCCATTTTAAGCAGGTGGCCGCTTAATGAAAGATAAACTTAGGAGCTTTCTGTGTAACTTCCTACCTACTTCAGCTGACATCTCTTTTCTTTCAGGATTATTGATTACAGTGTTCCCTCCCTACAACGACCCTCTCAATAACGATTCCCTCCTAACAACAACGCATGTCACCGTTTCCGAAACAACAAGGCTCTAGAAACAACTTTTTTCCATCGTATTTTCTTTATGCCTCCATCAAACCCTATGTTGTGACACTCTTTAGAATCGTCTCTTTGTGACGATTCTAAAGAGTGGTCACAACATAGGGTTTGATGGAGGCATAACGGTTTTAGTTCTCGAAATACACCTTATCTGGGGATTTGGAAACAAGCTAATTATGTTTGATTTTCCCTCCCTATAACAACTCCCTCTGAACAACACATACAATCTTCGTATCCCAAAGGGTGTCGTTGTAGAGAGGGGGCACTGTAATACTAACAATGGTTTTGTTTGTTTGTTTTTATTTGGGCTGTATTTGGCTTTAATATCACGACATCCAGTTATTTACAGGTGGAGGAAGACCCCACATGTTTATCTGTGCATGGAAGCTACCTTGGTAGAACCCTCTACAGCAAGCCGGGTGGAAGGCTTCCTCGCACGAACAATCCATGTGATGCATTTTAGCTAATTAAACATTTTCTTTATACAAACGCCTTTTTACGCATTCGTAAACAGAGCATACCCAGCTCAGACAGCTCCTATAGGAACAGTCTAATCATGGTCTGTTCTGACAGCGAAACGGTTCATTCGGCACAACGGCAAAGTTTGAAAAGTTGCGGCGTTTTATTTTACACATTGCAGAAAAGTCTGTCGGAATTTTAGGTTACTCGAAGCAAGCACCATTATATGTTGAGTTGACGTGATCTCTGTGCTAACACACCATTAGCTCATATTGATGTTGGCATTACAGGGTGCTATCAATAACCGCCAAACGACTGAAATTAGACAACGGGTCTTAAAATCAAGGCAATATGCATTAAGTATAATATATGTACCCAAAGATCCATAGTTATTTTGTGATTATGTAGCCACTACAGGATGGGGGAGATTACAGGTGGAGGAAGACATCTGTTATTGGTCTATATTCTAAATGGCAAAACGTTACTATGGTTTCCCCAATGTTCGGAGGAAACTCTAAATTTCTGGAAAAGGGAAATTTAACCCTCGATTTATTCAGAACTAGAAACGCTGATATTGAGCTACGTTCGCTCTTGTCCCCGTAGTTGGCAACAATCACACAATCAACATGTTGTCTGAACCGTTTCCCTGTTCTACATGCTGTGTAAACCCCTTCCCTGTTCACCCTTTCCCTGTTTTACATGCTGTGTAAACCCTTTACCTGTTCTACATGCTGTGTAAACCCTTTCCCTGTTATACATGCTGTGTAAACCCTTTCCCTGTTCTACATGCTGTGTAAACCATTTCCCTGTTATACATGCTGTGTAAACCATTTCCCTGTTATACATGCTGTGTAAACCATGTCCCTGTTCTACATGCTGTGTAAACCATTTCCCTGTTATACATGCTGTGTAAACCATGTCCCTGTTATACATGCTGTGTAAACCATTTCCCTGTAATACATGCTGTGTAAACCATTTCCCTGTAATACATGCTGTGTAAACCATTTCCCTGTTCAACATGCTGTGTAAACCATTTCCCTGTTATACATGCTGTGTAAACCATTTCCCTGTAATGCATGCTGTGTGAATCATGTCCCTGTTCTACATGCTGTGTAAACCATGTCCATGTTCTATTTTGTTTCCAGGCCTTATTACCTATACTGAATATTAATTGACAAAATACAGTAAAACCCCACTAATGCGACCACTAAACAGGGGCATCATTCACAGTGGCAAAGGCAGGTGGTTGCTTAATGCAGGACGAAAGTTATGCAGAAAGCTTTCTGCATATTTTTCATCCTGCATTATGCAACCACCTGCTTATGAAAACAAGCTCTATGTTTGTTTAAGTGGTCGCATTAGAGGGGTATTACTGTAGTTTTGATGAAATACGGAAGATGGAACATTGTAGTTACTTTAGAAACTAAGGTAAAAGGGTCTATCAAATCCATGTAGCAAATGGAGCATACACTAATCAGACAGCTCGTGTAGGGGTCGTCTGATCTGGGTCTACTCTGTTTGCAAATACGTGAAAACATGTTTAAAGAAAGGAATGGGGTTAACAGCTCTTCGATGAGACTAAGTGGTACGTATGGCTTTTACAGTTTTGATCCTGATTTTTTCCCCATAGATGTGTAATTGAAAGATTTATAAGATCTACGTGAACATGTTTACACAACGAACATGTTGCGTGTGTGTCGAAGAATACGGGAGAACCCGTCACACGTGGTACCCAAAGGAACGATAACCTAACCTTTTCTAATACAACTGATCAGCGGTGATGTCCCTTAGCTAAAGTGGCATCCACAATTTTCTAGAATTTTACTCCCGAAATCTAATTAAACAAACAAACTTGTTTTTTGAAATCCTATGAACACGTTGTTACTGTTATGCTTAAAATTACGGGAGAATATCGCCATACATGGTCAGCAGACCGGCTGATTAGCGGCGAGGTCCCTTTTTCTTTTGATCCAATTTTCTAATGTTCTGCTCCATTCTTTGCAAACAAACGTGTTATGGTGAATAAATAATATAATGTTAAATAGTTATGTTTAACTGAAAAACATATGTTCTGTTTAAAGATGCAGATATACATGGATTATAGGGGATTGAAAACGCAAAGATCTATGCTTACATTTGCTTGTTATGCAGTGTGTAAACACAATTATGATCTTCCAAAACTCAACATGAATGTATTGTTTGAATATGCCAGCTACAGGAGGCTAGAATATACACTGCAACCCAGGCGGGAATGCTTCAGCATGGACCATCTCAAATACACCCTTGTAGTTGTTTTATTTAGTAACAATTTCTCCCGTTCAAAGCTTAATGCAGCTCGAGAGGAATGCTGTAGGAGCTTTACGTATTATTTTCGACCTGCAGTAAGCTGTGCCACGTGTTTCAAGATATACGTGGTGATATATTTTAAAACAACATTTTGGAAGAACGTAACTGTAGTTCGAGTTACCCGATGTTCGAGTTACCCGATGTTCGAGTGATCCAAGTTCGAGATATCGACGTTTAGGTGTACATAGGTCGAGTTGTAGCGCATGCGATATACATGTATGTGTATAGTACGTGTATCACCCAAGTCATAATGTACCTGTCCTCCATAGCATATATCGTAAGCAAACAGAACAGACCCTGATCATACAGTTTCTATACGAGATGTCTGATCTGGGTCTACCCTGTTTAGAATGGAGCATACATTGCATATGCGTCTCTATCAATTAGAGTGACAACAGGGCTTTTATAATGATAAATGACATTACACGTTTAAAATGGGCCGTAGTGTACCTCTTTTCACTATAGTGACATATATGTTTGATATAGAGCGCGACAACCTATCACCAACTATTTAACTGGAAATAATAAATGGTCATTTTGCATGCCTTGGTACAGTGTTGTATATATATATTTAACCCTTATGCATTTTATCTTTAAACTACACATTGGCATAGAAAATGACAGTAAACGTTCTCTGGGGCAGTTAGAGCACATGTTTAATTTTAACCATAATTAGATCATATTACCGATTTCTTTTTTTTTTCTTTTTTTTTTTTTTTCTTTTCTTTTTTGAGTGTTTATTTTTTTATTTTTTTTGTTATTGAAGGGTTGTTGCTGTTGTTGTGGCAATTGGTAATTTGTCAGTTTAGAAATCGGTTGACTCGGACCTCTCTTATCTCAGAGTAATTCTTATGGTCCCTTGAAGTTCGAGATATCGAAGTTCGACTGTAAGTAGCTGCAATTTGATGACAGAAATAGTCCATAAGCAAGTAGAGTTGATCCTGGTTAGATGGCTAGATGATAGACGGAGCAGTCTGATTTGAGTCTTTTCTGTTTGTCAATTCGTTAAAAGATGTACCATGAATAACAGCTGAAATATCATAATTGTATACAAATACAGGATATGTGTCTTTAACAGGGAATGTCAGCTCATATCGTTAGCACTCTACTGACAAACAGGTCAGACCCAGATTTGAAAGGTTCCAATAGGAGCAGCATGGTCTGGGTCTGCTATATTTGTAAATGGCGTTAAAAAGTGTATGTGTAGTGATTGGTTAACGAACCGGAAACTGGAGTCCGTATTTCAATATCCCCTTCCGGGGCCTCCATCAATCGAGGATGACAAACTATGTATGTCGACATAATACATAAAATTAGAAATTGGTCGCATGGTTTTAATTAATGAACTATTGTTATAGTGTAATTGACTGACATTGTCAATGGTCCTAGCGTGACCTTTTGATGATATCATACCAATACAAAACTGATAAACTTCGTCCGTCCGCCCGTGAAGACTCACGTGAACTGTCAATTGACATTTGTTATCTTAACCCTTCATCTTCTAAATAATTAAAACTTGCTCCTCCTTCTCAGAGTATTAATTAAACAAAAACATCAACACTGAGAAAACAACATTTGTGCGTCAAACGGTGCAGACCCGGACCAAAGGGTTCCGTTAGGAGCCCTTACGTCTGAATCTGCAATGTTTGCCAGGGTCTAATAATTCCCGTTTCACAAACACTAAGGGCCAGCAAGTGATTGCGATTGTACATATTTAATTTATATGGATATCATCCATGCGTTCACTTACTAGTCACTGTTAGCTTTATCCTGGCTTTATCATCCATGCGTTCACTTACTAGTCACTGTTAGCTTTATCCTGGCTTTATCATCCATGCGTTCACTTACTAGTCACTGTTAGCTTTATCCTGGCTTTCGATAATTTTATGACCGAAATGCTGTGGTTACTGTTATAATCTCAACGGTTCGGTCTTAAATTAGCGAATTGTTGCATAACACTGTGACGTATCGTAAATGAGTCGTTCGCGCCAAGAGGAAATTAGTGTTATTATTCACTATACGGTGCCAGGTTTACCAGTAAGCGTACATTGTGACGAGTTGTAAGTTCGAGCAAATAGTCGTTCATGGTGGAAAATAGTCCTATAATGTGGAGAAGGGCGTTTGTCGTAGAATATTAGTAGTACAGTGGAAACGTCATAGCTCGACTTCTGCAGGATAGTCGTACATTGTGCAGGATAGTCGTTCATTGTGCAGGATAGTCGTACATCGTGAACGATAGTTGTAAATCGCGCTTGCTTGTCGAACATCGTACTGGATAGTCATGAACAGTGCAGGATAGTCGTACACAGTGCAGGATAGTCGTACGTCGAGCAGAATATCCTTACATCGTTGTAATTCAGTGGAAAAAATACTAGTACAGTTTGCAGAATATTCGTGTGAATAATAATCGTCCAGTGGGGAAACTCGTACATTTCTATAATGAAGTTTGACGACGTTCTGGAGGAGATCGGAGGTTTTGGGCTCTACCAGAAATGGGTGTTTTTCCTCACACTGCCGCCCAACCTCCTGGCCGGGTTCTTCATGCTTAACCCAGTTTTCCTCCTGGGCACCCCTCTACACAGGTATGTGTGTTGACTGATTGTAGTACATAGAAGTCTTAACCCTTAAAACGCTGAATGGTCATATTAACTACAGTAAAACTCCGCTAATGCGACCACTTAATAAACAGCCACTGGTGTCGTTTAAAGCAGGTGGTTGCTTAATGCAGGGCGAAAGTTATGCAGAAAGCTCCTGTAGGAGCTTTCTGCATAACTTTCGTCCTGCATTAAGCTACCACCTGCCTCTGCCACCCAGATTTATGCCCCTTTTTGGTGGTCGCATTAGAGGGGTTTTACTGTATTCCAAAATGCAAACAGGTCAAGCATATGGTGACTATTTAAGGATTTTCCTAAGACAAAGTGTGACATGACAAACAGCGTAGACCCTGGTGAGAGGACTCCTCTGGGAGCTCTCTCATCTGGATCTACACTGTTTTCAAAATACATTAGTGACTCGTGTGTCGAACAGTAGTGGTTAAAAAGCTAATGGTTTCTTAAAACAGATCAATATTAAAACAGACAGATCCTATGGGAGCTTTTCGTATTACATTCGACCTGCATTAATCTATAACCAGCCTAAACGATACATAATTAGACTTTCACGTACATGTAAATATATGTACAGACAAACCTCTCTAAAACATAGAATCGGTCTTATATTTGACTAAGACGCATATCTGTAACGTCAATCCTTACTGTAGACACAAAATTAGACTTATATCTATCTATCTATCTATCTATCTACCTACTTACCTATCTACCTACGTACATACGTACATACCTAACTACCTATCTACCTA
The DNA here is from genome assembly GCA_963576725.1 of Azorinus chamasolen. NCBI lineage: Eukaryota > Metazoa > Mollusca > Bivalvia > Cardiida > Solecurtidae > Azorinus > Azorinus chamasolen. The sequence continues at coordinate 70,926,466 of OY755250.1, read as the reverse complement.
TCTACTTACCTATCTACCTACGTACCTACGTACCTACCTAACTACCTACGTACCTACCTAACTACCTATGTACCTACGTACCTACGCACCTACCTCCCTCCACCCCTACCTACCTATCTACCTATCTACGTACCTACGTACGTACCTACCTACCTACCTACCTACCTACCTACCTACCTACCTACCTACCTACCTACCTACCTACCTACCTACCTACCTACCTAATCTGTTTGTTTATTTATTTATTTATTTATTTATTTATTTATTCATTTCATTTCATTAATTCATTCATTTATTCATTTAGTCATTTATTTATTTTTTTATTTCATTTATTTCATTTATTAATGTATTCATTTATTTGATTTATTTCATTGATTCATTCGTTCATTCATTCATTCATTCATTCATTCATTCATTCATTCATTCATTCATTCATTCATTTATTTATTTATTTATTTATTTATTCATTGATTTATTGATTTCATTGATTTCATTGATTCAATTGATTTTATTGATTTCATTCATTCATTCATTCATTCATTTAATACAATAGAAGCTATCTTAAGCGGTCATCAAAATATGTCTAATTATGGGTCTATAAGCCAGGTTGTAGCTTAATGAATGTCAAAAGTAATGTAGAAAGCTCCTATTGGAAATTTCACCATTATGTTGCCCTGCATTAAGCAACCTTCTGCTTTTTAAAAGACTCCTATGTTAAATACGGTGAAAACTCGAAACTACTGGTCTAAGTTTTAGTAATGAAGAATTTACGTCTTTGTACATGTATGCAGGTTGCTGCTTAATGGAGGGTGAAATCGTGACTACATGCATGACTTTTCCCCTGCATTAAGCTGCCACCCGTGTTAAGTATCAATAACGGTACGTATCTGAGTGTTTGAATAATCGAGTTCTCATATGAATAGTCGTTAAGACAGAGATATATACATACGTATGTATATGTCTCTGGTTAACACAGGACATTATAGCTATCATGAATATGCTTGAGGTAAAAATTAAACGGCTTGCGGGAGTTTTCTATATACGTTCGTCCTTCATTAACACTGATGAATATTAATGAAGTAATAAATGAACAAATATTTATTAAATAAATCTACAAAATGATATTACAACCATGGGAATAATTACAATGACAGAAACTAACTGTCGTAAAAATGATTTGTGTTATTTCATAATCAAACAAGCAGGCCCTGACAAGACGGTTCATTCAGGAGCCGTCTGATCTGGGTCTACTCTGTTTGCAAAGGTGGCAAGAAGGTGTCTGTATGGAAGAATAGAGTTAAGCCTGTCTCAGAAAATTCGGATTCTGACTGGTTTTTATGACCGTTATTTAAAAACAAAATCTCAGAATATCAGACTGGTTTTAGTGATCGTCATATTGTACCGTAGTTACTATATATAGAATTGGTTATCTCCCAGGTATGTAGGGCAGTATGACGTAGCGGGATGTTGTCACACAATGGTTTAAACTAAATTGAAGACAAGCTTAACCCTTTACTCGCTCAATACGCCCTTCTTATCATTTGTAAACAGAGTAGACCCAGATCAGACGGCTCCTATAGGAGCCATCTGATTAGGGTTTGCTCTGTTTGCTGATTATATAATACAGATATGTTTCTCCAGTTTATGCCACTGCCAATAATTCATGTGTCCACGTGTCATTATAAAAATAGTCTAATTGATATTTATGACGTCATCATTTCTTACACGAATATTTGTGGAGGAAAGGGTTAAAGGTTTTTGCTTGAGGTTTGATGTGGCACACAGTATGTATCCCATTCAGTCCTAGTAACGAATTTGTGATAACATTTGCAAACAGTTTGGATCCAGATGAGACGCCCAGTGATTGAAGCTATTTGGCACACCGGTTGCATTGAAATTGAACAGGTTGTGCATTTTAGATGTAAAAATAGTTAAAATACTGCTTGTGCTTGAAAAATTCATTAGGCGCTGAGTCATTAACACTGAAACATTATTTTACATACTGTTATCACAAGAGTATCTATTATAAAATGTAACCTTTTGTCCTAATATACGTATCAATGTTCTGCTCTCTTTTTTGTCACTCCCATAAATTCAAGAGGGGGTATATTGTGGGAAAACTCCCATTAGATTAAGAGCTACTTTCCAGCCAGACTTTTCCGCCTTTGCGGAAATTGGTCATGGCAGAGAGTGTAGAATCATATCTATATTATATCATAAGCAAACAGATAAAACCCAGATCATACGGCTCCTATGGGAGCTCTCTTATCTGGGTCTGCTGTGTTTGCAAAGGCGTATCCTAAATGCGTACTTAATATAAAGAGTGACGTGTTAACACATGTACTTGCATACAATGCCTAGACGTGCACTTGCTTCTAATTATGGATTTGCTAGGTACGTGCTAGCTTAATGTACCCCAGGGTTATGATTTCCATTTTTTCTAGTATTTTTTTCTCTTTTCGGTACATTCATTCAAATACGTTGTTTCTAAATATAACTTATGACGGAATGAGTTAAACGTTATCATTCACAGCAGATGACGTCACAGATGATCGCAGTCGTATGCGACACAACAAGGGTCCTAAAATCTAGATGACTATTATATAGCCCTTTACCTGTTGCAAGAAATCCTGGGTATTTAATTGCTGAATATTTATGTATACAGTGATTAGGATAGAAATTTAATTATTCTATGAGCGAACAGGACGAACTGAGTAAACCCTGTCTAAATGGTTCCTACAATAGACCCTGTCTAAATGGTTCATACAGGAGACCCTGACTAAATTGTTCCTGTAGGAGCATTCTGACAATGGGTCCCGAGTAGACCCTGTCTAAATGGTTCCTACAGGAGCATTCTGACAATGGGTCCCGAGTAGACCCTGTCTAAATGGTTCCTACAGGGGCATTCTGACATGGGTCAACTCTGTTTGAAAAGGCATGAAAAGCGATTTTATCAAGTACAATTTAATTTGTTAATTAATTATTGTAGTAAGAACACAGTAAAGAATATAATAGTGGTAATACGTAAACGAACACAGGTGTGGCGGTCTGAACAGACAGCTCCTTAAGGATCTACTCTGTTCGCAAAGGCGCGAGCAAGCGTTGCAATTAGGAAATGGTCAATTCATGTAGTTCCTGTATAAATCCTTTACTCCATGGATATTCATGTAACAATTAACGACATCGTGAATATCAATTTGATTGTTTTTGTCATGATCGGACATGGACACATGGTGTTTAGGCAGAAACTGTACACCACGTATCCAGTATATCATAAGCAGGCAGAGTAGACCAAGATTACCCTGTTCCTATGGGATCCGTCAGATCTTGGTCTACTTTGCTTGCAAATGCAAAGAAAAGCGTAAATGGTTAAGAATAATTATCAGATAAAATGTATTGCAAAACAATAGAGAATCTGCAACATGTGAACAAACAGGCAGCTGATCTGATCCGGGTCTACCCTGTTTCCAAATAAGACACGTGTTTTCACGCATCTGCAAACAGAGTAGACCCCGTCTGATCAGGGTCTGCTCTGTTTGGTAATGGAATTTGACAGATCCGTTTCTTTACTTTAAAAATGGGTACAATTTCCCACCATCCATATTTCATTATAGCTAATTTGCCCATTTAACATTCAGTAGGTATTGAAAATTGTAATAAACATAGAACAGGTAAAGGGTTGACAGGTGTCTGTATCAGGTGAATTATTAAATCAGTTACACGTAGCCTCGTCATGATGACGTAGTTGATTGATACCCTGTTACACTGTTGACCCTGGTCACCGGCTGCACTAAAAGGAGGCTTCAGATTAGAGTATAGACCTAGGGTCGTTTATCTTTCAAATGTCTCTTACTATGCTCGTTTACCCTTGCTCTAACGCTGAAATACATCAAGTTTTACTAACGTTCAGTTCGTGATAGCTTTTAAGAAATTATTCGTCAAATTTCAAACTACATGCACTTGAATACGGATCAGCTACCCATTGTTTAAAATACATGTGTGTATTAGAAATAGAAAACGATATAGAACAGCTACGGGGGGTTCTCCCAATGGTTGCTCGCCAGCGCTATCTACGTTTATTTTTTTTATTTGAATTTTCTCGCATTTCTCTCAAAGAACGCGTTTCGAATACAGCTGAACTTCGATTTCAAGAACGTCAAGGGATCATACAAAATACTACGCGTTATTCTATTTCTAATCGGAGCATTTTCGGAGCTTACAGCCATAGTATATAGTATTACTTTAGACCTGCATTAAACTTCACATGTGTTTCTAGAAATGCATACATATACATTTTGGAACAATCCTGCATTGTAAAATTTAGAAGGACCGAAAATTTTATTTCGAGTTATCCAGAGGTTCGGGTTATCTGAGGTCGAGTTAACATTATAAAACATCAGCTTATAAATATTCACGATGTCACAATTTCTTGCGGGAATATTGACCGGGGAAAGGGTCAATATGCCTAAAAGCCCAACCCTTTACAAAACTGTCGATATGATTATTTTCTTCACCACGTCATCCAGTATCGAACAGTTTCACCACCGACTAGATGCGACTGATAGGACTCTCTGCATTGGACGAATATGTCTTCCGGCGAGTCCATGGTAACCCTTGTAAAACAGTTTAGATATAGAGAAGATGCAGAGTACCGGTAACTTGGCGTCTCCGCAGGAACCAAACTGTTGAACACTGGTTATACAGTAGAATGCGACAACTTAATGAATAAACATGTTTGTCTTCATAAGCAAGTGGTGGCTTAATGTAGGACAAAAGTAATGCAGAAAGCTCCTCTAGGAACTTTCTGCATTACTTTTGTCCTGCATTAAGCTACCATCTGCATATAGCACCCATAATTATACCTCTTTTAGGTGGTCGCATTAGCGGGGTTTTACTGTATTTTTATAGACAGACAGACAGACAGATATACTTTATTCGTTTCAACGTGTACATGAGTACCTTGTTGCAACACAATTCACTAATGTCATTTTGGTCACAATACCACTCATCACTCATTCCAACCTCGCGCCCTCTCAAACACCAACCACACACTTTCTCACTCATACACAAAAACACAACTTCTCTCGCAGTATATCTATATAGAGAGATTAAAAATAATGAAAAGGGGATGACAGTCTTAGCCGATAGAATATATTAGTCTCTAAATATGTTTGTCATCCGTGGTGGCGGTGGTCTAGTGGTAACGCGCTTGACTATTAGTCCGGGGGTCCGGGGTTCAAATCCCGGTCCCACCCGGAAATTTCAGAGACGCTTTTCTGTGTCTCCCACCCGCACATACTCTCCACCCAGGGGTTTAAATGGGTACCTGTAAGGGTCACTCGCCGGTACTGCGGCTGCATGATTGCGCCATATGTTAGCAGTGCTCAATATTGTAGGCCAATGACTCAATGACCAGGGGAGTAAATGTACAGTCGGCTGAACGGTCATTCGGACTGAAAGTAGACTATAACTAGGTACTTTTATCCTGACCATTGGTTATGGAAAAGAAGTGGAAGAAAAATGTACTTTTAGAATTGAAGCAGAGGACAATACATGCATTTGCAGATGGTTTAAGTAGATTGCTTCAAACTTTTACAATGAAGAAAATATTCCAAAATAGGGAATTGATATAATACATAGATACTTGAATTGCTCTAATCTAATATTTCGACCACTAAGGACCTTTCTCAAAGACTATCATGTCAAAATACACGTCACATATTTGTTACATGCATTCAGAAAAAATGTGACGTGTATTTTGACATTATAATCTTTGAGAAAGGTCCTTAGTGGTCGAAATATTAGATTAGAGCAATTCAAGTATCAAAATTTTAGTTTAGTATGTTACATGGGAAAAGTTGGTGTACAACCTCTCTAAACTGGACGTTGCATTTAGTATAAATAGACGTCTTGGAGACATGTGTCAGCTTAATGTGAATGGCAGCTTAATGTAGGGTGAAACGAATGTCAAACTAGCCTCTATAAGCTGACTGTGTGACGTTCACCCTGCATCCAGTACCTACCGGCATAAGGTATCTAATTCTGTTTTACTAGAAGTCCGGTTTAGAAAGGCTTATTTGTGTCACTGTTGTTATCGTTGGCATAAGTTCAAGGACCACAGTCTTGTAATGGGCGTAGGACTCTATTACTATATGATACTCCAATATACTTACATGTATATGGCTAAATAAAACATTTATTTCAGCGGCAAAGCATCCACATGTTCACCATTGGCTCACCTGTGGTAGGTTTTCACTGTCACGTATTTTTCAGCACGACTTGGTGTGCAACAAGGAGATTTGGGTGGCCAACGCGGAAATGCTCCTGTACTTTGGCATGCTTGTGGGTTCATTGGCCAGTGGTATATTAGCTGACAGGTAAGTCTTAATGAGACTAGTCACGAGATAATAGCTACACGCCGACTTACAAATGCAGTTGAACGTCGATACAGTGAAACCCCGCTAATGCGACCACGTAATAAACAGCCACTGGTGTTGTTTAAAGCAGGTGGTTGCTTAATGCAGGACGAAAGTTATGCAGAAAGCTCCTATAGGAGCTTTCTGCATAACTTTAGTCCTGCATTAAGCTACCACCTGCCTCTGCCACCCAGAATTATGCCCCTTTTTGGTGGTAGCATTAGCGGAGCTTTACTGTATTTCAAACTTTAAGGGTCCATAAAAACTTTCGTGATAACTATTGTTCGAGTCATCCTATTTTTAACATTGACAAATGCTCGAGTTCGCAGATTGATGCAGTTATAAAGTAATACTGAAAATTACTGCCACATGTATTGATCACTAGATTATTTTTAGTGATACATTTTAGAACAACTCTTTATTGTAAATTTTGGAAGGACCGAACTTTTTCAGTTCGACCTATCTCGAATTTCCAATTATCCTAGATACGTTCTACTGTAGTATAGATACGAAAATACTCCTAAACTTTAAATACGAAAATACTCCTAAACTTTAAATACGAAAATACTCCTAAACTTTATATACGAAAATACTCCTAAACTTTAAATACGAAAATACTCCTAAACTTTAAATACGAAAATACTCCTAAACTTTATACATGATTGGACTTTGTTGAGCCAGTGGTGTCTCAGCTGTGAGACAAGTGTGTAGCGATTTGAATGTGTGTTTGTTTTAACAATTTACTCCATAAATATTCACGGAAGAGAGAATGTCACTGTGAATATTAATTAGATTAATTGTTATAAGAGCACATAGACACAGGCATGTTTGGTCGTGACAGAAATTGTAGAATCATATCTGTATCATATCCTAAAACAAACAGAGTAGACCCGGGTCAGACGGCTCTTACATTCCAAAGATTTACTAATAATACTGATCCTGACCAAACTTATGTTATCGTAACGAAGGTTGCATCCCAAGAGTTACCAATAGTATCATGTATTTGGACTCTGATGTCGTAACGAAGGTTGCAAACCATGATTTACTTATCATGCAGACCCTGGCCGACCGTCGGGTCTCCTATCTTAAAGGTCAGGCGGCACGAGCCGATGTCAATAGAGATTTAAATGCGGATAGCATTTATTTCATGATTAATTAATGAATATCAAACCGTGTAGATCCAAAACTATAGTCAGCTCTCTTTACACCGAGCATGTGCTCCCCTACAGAAAGTGTCGCTGTATTGTTGTGACATCCCTCTACACCGGACATTCAAGTTAGCGTCCGTATATGTCTGTAAGACACCGGACATTCAAGTTAGCGTCCGTATATGTCTGTAAGACACCGGACATTCAAGTTAGCGTCCGTATATGTCTGTAAGACAAGTGGGAGCTTTCTGTGTGACGTCCATCCTACATTAAGAAGCCTCTCTGATAGTTCGAGCTAGTCCAGTCGGGATCCGAAATACCGGACCCCTCAGTTATTAGCTCAACGCTTAATCACTCCTTTTGGAGCTTTTTTCAAGACTTTCAGTCTGTATTAAGCTACTATCTGTCTTAACCTTTAGCCTGCTGAGCAAATTATTTTTACAGAATTGTTCACCTACTACGTTTTCAATTTTCAAGCCATAATCAATGTGGCTACCAAAATGTAATCAGGTTGTCACACCGTTTGAATCCTGATGAGAGGCCGAGTTACCCTGTGTCTCATCTGGATCCAAACTGTTTGCATAGGTATTCACTCATCCGCCCATAGCAGGAAAAAAGTTAACCCTTTCCCTTATATAAGCGCATTTTGATGCATCTGCAAACAGAGTAGACCCAGATCAGACGGCTCCTATAGGAGCTGTCTAATCAGGGTCTGTTCTGTTTGTTTATGGTGTAATATACATCTGATTCTACACCTTCTTCCTGAGCCAAAATGTCCTATGTTCGTTAGCCTTATAAAGAAATAATCTTATTGATATTCATGACGTCATTATTTCTTACATAAATATACAACTGGCAAAGGGTTAAGCACTTGTATTCGTACTAGTTTTAACGCCTGGTTTGAAGGGGTGTTTCCAAAATGTGTGACAAAATTTGTTAATATTCCGAGTATGGAATACCGTTGTAGGACTGTCCTGTAGGTGCCATCTGGGTATACTGTAAACTGGCTCATGGACTTATTATAAAAGTCTGATTCTGCATTTTTGTTGATGCAAGCATTTGCAGTTATTACAATGTATAAGCATTAAGTACATGAATAATCATGAAGTGATGCATAGCTGTTTACTAAAGGAAAGACCTACAAGTCGCTATATATATATGTAAATAGCAATGCGATATATCAGTAAAATGACGTCACAGTTATATCTTAATTGTATTAACCCTTAACCCGCAGTGAAAAAAAATGTTTGCTCAAAGTTGGATCTAGTTCAGTTTAAACTAACATTCGAACAAGCTTTAATGAGATTAATGATCTGGTGTAATACAGATTGAATCCTCATGTATATCGGCGTCTCATCTTGATCAAAGTTGTTTGAGTCAACTTGCGGATATCAGGGTAAGGCTAGGGTAGCGGACTAAGGGTCTAGTTATCAGGAGAAGGGTAAAGGTAGCGAGATAAGGGTAAACGTAGCGGGATAAGGGTCAACGTAGCGGGTTAAGGGTAAACGTAGCGGGATAAGGGTCAACGTAGCGGGATAAGGGTCAACGTACATGTAGCGGGATACGGGTCAACGTAGCGGGAAAAAGCGACTGATTCAGAGGCGCCAAAAAGTATCAATATGAAGGCATGGGTTATAGAAGAGTCAAATGCCTTCAATATGAGTGAATGGCTACAGTGGCACCAAAAGGTATATGAGGTATATATAGGTATGTGATACGAAAGTGGTTTTAATAAATGTTAAAAATATCTGTGTTAGGCTGAAAGTTCATCTTTATCGTTATGAATGCCTTTTAAGTGTACAATAAACCTCTCTGTAACGGCCACTAAATTGTGTTATAAATTTAGTTTGTATTTAGGGCAAATGGCTGCTTAAAGCAATGTGGAAGTAAAACAGAACGCTCCTATTGCAGCGTTCTGTTTTACTTTCCACCTTGTTTTAAGCAGCCACATGCATTTCACACAAAATACTTGATGTAATTTAGTGGCTGTTATAGAGAGGTTTCACTGTACACTTAGATCAGACGGTCCATTGTTGGGATATCTGAGTCCGAGGTTACTCTGTTTTCTGGTATATTTCCGAGGTTACTCTGTTTTCTGGTATATTTTAGATTTCCTATTGCTTGTCGTGGTAATAAATGTCTTTATTTTACATTTCAATACAATGATAAATTTAATTAGTACATGTATTCATAATTGCCATGCATGAGTATTCGTCAGGTAAACGAATGAATAACTGAGTCGTCTTCAGTCGGGTGGCCCAATTAAAAAGACATGAATAAATTCTGAAGGATGATGATCCCCCGAAAGCAAAAATTGCAACACAAAAAGAGAAAATTGCAGATTCGGTTTTATTGAGTCTGTTCATGAGCAGTAATTGAAAGTGCAACACTGCTCATGCCCCCCTAGCACCGGCTTAAGCGGTATTCAATTTTCAGAACAAGAAGTACTGAAATTCATGATCGTGAAGGATCAGAATGTATAACAACACTGAGAATGAAGTACGGGGCGAAGTAAGTTGAACCCTTGTTTGCATTTTTAATAACTGACAACTTTTTTGCAATTTTCTTTTTTCGCACTGCTGCTTTTGTTTTCAAGGGTTCTCCTACTTCAGACTTTATTCCATTTACTTTTAGCAATGCCATTGTTTTAACACTGATATTGTGTAATTGTTAGTTAGGGCTGTTTTACTAGGTATGGTCGTAAGATAGTCATGTACGTCTCCATCATGCTGATGACAGGGTCTTCTATCGGGCTGTCCTGGGCCAACAGCTACACCCTCTTCGTTATCCTGCAGTTTCTCTTGGGCGCCTCCACCATAGGCATGTTTATGCCCGCCTACATAATATGTAAGTATTCAAATAGACCCACCTACACCATTCTGTGAGTTATTAAATAGCCCCGCCTACATACTATGTGAGTATTCAACTAGTCCCGCCTTGTAATAAGTGAGTTTTAAATAGCCCCGCCTACGTAATATACGATGTTTATATGAAGGATATTTGTGACGTCATTTATTACATAATTTATGACGTTTATGTGAGGGAAAGATTTTAAAGTAGTCACTCTAGACTGGTACTGCTGTAATTGAAGTTCTTTCTTTTTTAAATTTTAAAGCTCTGGAAATGACCAGTGTACGAAAGAGGGTGTGGCCAGGGGTTATAGCGGACTTCCCCTACGTTATCGGACTGGTTCTCTACGCTGCCATAGCATACGCATTTAAAGACTGGTTTCGTATCGAGCTCGTAACGTCACTTCCGGGAGTTTTATTTATATCATACTGGTGGTATGTGCTATATGTAATTATTGGAAAGAATGTTTAAATTGGATATTTTATAGTTGTTATTGTAACAGTTATTGTTATTGTTGTTTGTTGTTGTTGTTATTGTTGTTGTCATTGATGATGATGATGATTTACCATTGAACAATTGATGCCTGTTTAGTCAGGTGGTTGTTTAATGCAGTATGAAGGTAGTGCAGACACCTCCTCTACGAGCTTCCTGTATGACTTTCAACTACCACCTGTCTAAAAACCGTTTATGATATTTAGTGTAGTGTTCGAACTACCGGGGATGGGGTGTACTGTATGATGCTAATTTGAGTGTTCAGTGTTCGATCTATCGTGCGTTTGCCGTAATTTCCGAATACATCTAATACATTTTGTAACATACAGATTGAATCCCGATGATAGGCAACAACAACAACAACAGAAGTAACTATGGTTTACATTCAAATTAAAACTTTATCCTTAAATAAAGTACTAAGGTCTTTTTTATTTGAATATTCATGCAGTAAACGGTTAAGTCGTATGTTAGTTGCAGGTTGTGTATATTGCAACATTTAATTTTCATAAAAGAAACACCCAATTTTTTCCTGTAGGCTGATGCCAGAATCTCCTCGTTGGCTTCTGTCGAAGGGGCGTGTCAAAGAGGCGGAGTCTGTAATAATGAAGGCGGCGCGATGGAATGGAACTAAAGTTCCAAAGAATGCATTCGACAAAGACACTTTATCTGATAATGCCACAAAGAACAGAAGTGCCAGTATCTTACAACTGTTTACAACAAAAAACATGTGTGTTAGGTCAATGCTGATCTTCTTCAACTGGTATGGGCCAATGCTTCAATTAAACTACATACAGTAGAAACTGTCCTCAGTGGCCATTCATCTATTGAGTCTTAAAAAGTAGATGGTTGTTTGATGCAGGACAAAAGTCATATAGAAAGCTTCTATAGAAGCTTTCTGTATCACTTTTGTCTTGCATTAATCTACCACTTGCCGCACGGACCCATAATTGACCCGCACGGACCCATAATTGACCCGCACGGACCCATAATTGACCCGCACGGACCAATAATTGACCCGCACGGACCCATAATTGACCCGCACGGACCCATAATTGACCCGCACGGACCCATGATTGACCCGCACGGACCCATAATTGACCTCATTTTGGATGACAACTTAAGACAGGTTCTACTACATGTCGTTCAGAAACATTTTATATGAGGGATACCTGAAAAAGAAATACATGCTAGTAATATCATTTGGCTCTGATTGGTAAAGCAGTGTAGACCCAGTCCAGAGAACTCCTTCGGCAGTCCACTGAACTTGGTCTACATTGTTTTCCTATGTCTCGTATATTGTTTTCCTATGTCTCGTATATTGTTTTCCTAGGTATCGTATATTGTTTTCCTAGGTCTCGTATATTGTTTCCCTATGTCTCGTATATTGTTTTCCTATGTCTCGTATATTGTTTTCCTATGTCTCGTATATTGTTTTCTATATCTCGTATATTGTTTTCCTTTGTCTCGTATATTGTTTTTCAATATCTTGTATATTGTTTTCCTATGCCTCGTATATTGTTTTCTATGTCTCGTATATTGTTTTCCTTTGTCTCGTATATTGTTTTTCAATATCTCGTATATTGTTTTCCTATGTCTCGTATATTATTTTCCTATGTCTCGTATATTGTTTTCTATATCTCGTATACTGTTCTCCTTTGTCTCGTATATTGTTTTTCAATATCTCGTATATTGTTTTCCTATGCCTCGTATATTGTTTCCCTATGTCTCGTATATTGTTTTCTATATCTCGTATATTGTTTTCCTAGGTCTCGTTTATTGTTTCTATGTCTCGTATATTGTTTTCCTATGTCTCGTATATTGTTTCTATGTCTCGTATATTGTTTCCTATGTCTCGTATATTGTTTTCCCATGCCTCGTATATTGTCTCTATGTCTCGTATATTGTTTTCCCATGTCTCGTATATTGTTTTCTATGTCTCGTATATTGTTTTCCCATGCCTCGTATATTGTTTTCCTATGTCCCGTGTATTGTTTTCTATGTCTGGTATATTGTTTCCTATGTCTCGTATATTGGCTTAAATTTGTTTGGATTTCGATCACTCTTTAGAGTCGTCTCGAACAGTGATCAAAAGATAGAGTTTGATAAAGCGGTGGTAACATATGTTCTGGTGGAGAAGTACAGGCGTTATTCGTGAAAATGTTCTTTACTCATTTTATCTGGGCCTGTACTTTACACTACAAAAGTTCTATTATTTCTCCACCGAACTCTGTGTTGTGACTTCTCTTCGAGACGATTCTCGGGAGTGATCACAACATAAGGGTTAAAGAGATGATTCTAAAGAGTGTGGTTTGTTGGAGAAATAAAGGAGTTAGTCTTGATTTTTTAGGAATAAAGTACATGTATTGCCTGTGGTTAAACAAGACACACTTTTTTGTTTTATTTGTTTTATTTGTTAGGACGGTTGTTGCATTTGCCTATTTTGGACTGTCCCTAAACACTGATAACCTCAATGGGAATGTCTACCTCAACTTTGGCCTGGCCGGATTGGTTGAAATCCCCGCCTACTTCATTGTGATTAGCTTAGTAGATAAAATTGGGCGGCGCAAGTTATACTTTCTTACGATGGTTGCGGGCGGAGTCTCGTGTGTGTCTACAATCCTGGCGATTGAATATGCAAAGGGTAAGGGTTTACACACAGAGGTATAGATCAAATAGCATGGAGCCATCTGATCAGAGTCTGTTATGTTTGCTAATTATATTAGCTCTACAGCTTCTACCAATTCCAAATAAAAAGAATAGTAACCATGTGTATAATAGATCTATGCTACCGGTATTATACATATTAAGCAATTAAATTTTCATGCCGTCTTTAGCTATGACATAAATATTCAACAATCTTATCCTTTTAACATTACTAAATTCGGATTGGTTCAAACTTTTGGGATATTGTTGAAAAAGTCAAAAAGCTTAAATCTAGATTCGGCGCATGATCAGGATCCAATTTGTTTGATGAATAGTTTCTCCAAAGTTTCTGTCATGATATCTGATCTACTTGCACCAGATCCAGAACTGAGCCGATATTTTACAATCAGGTAAGAGTTCGTCATTTGCAAACAGACCAGACAGTACGTACATGAGTCTGTTTTGGCGTCTTATTAAATACAATGACCCATGTAAACACTTTATCTTTCTATCTTTACACACAGAATAGAACCAGATCTGACGGCTCTGCGCTGTTTGATAAGATTTTATAATAGCACATGGACACATAAACACCTGATCATTGCAGAAACTGTAGAATCACATCTATATTAATATACCATAAGTAAACAGAACAGACTCTGATCAGACAGTTCTAATAGGGGTCATCTGATCGAGGTTTACTCTAATTGCAAAGGCGTAGAAAGGCGTATTTATGAATTAATGGAATTGTGTAATTTGTGACGTAATTTGTGACGTAATATGTGACGCGTATGGAGTAACTGGTTAAAGCATACAGTAAAATTTAGGACAAAATGTGATTCATAAAGCTCTCATAGGGACCTTTTATACCAGGCCTACTTATGTAATGATTAACCCTTTTGCTTGCTATTCACGTCAATATACGTACCTGTAAATAGTGAAGAGCCAGCTGAGAGAGCTCCTACAGGAGATGTCTCATCAGGGTCTGCACTATTTACAAATTGATTGTGCAACCATTGCACTCCACAGCAGTGATTGGACAGCGAAATACTTGTACACAGTGAATATATATGTAATTATACAACAGGGCATGGATAAAGAAGGAGAAATGTGTTTTAAAATTCAGCAAGAAGGGTATAACCATCTGCATTTAGCCTTTTTAACCCAGTACACGCATCCCATTTGCAAACAGTATAGGAGCCCTCTGATCAGGGTCTGTAGTGTTTGTCACTTAAAATCCATTGAGCCTTGCTGAATGATCTCTGATAGATAAACAACACATGCGAGCCATTCCACATCGATTAGTCAGGGTTGAATGGGTTGAGACTCCCACGTTTATTGATCTAGTGGTCTTTATAGCAAGATGTTACTGCATATATCAATTCGTTTGAAAATAATTTACACATGTTAGAAATAATATATCATTAGATGCATTTTATAAAAGCAAATATACAAGTACACGCGCTTTTTTGTATTGGTGGAAAGTGTACATAGAGCTAGTTATATGATAAATAGTCATAAGAAAAATAGTATATGGTGATCGAACGGCATCTACTGGTCTGAGTCTTCTCTGTTTGGAAAGGCAAAAAACAAGCGGGATTTACAAGATAAAGTTCTAACTTCATGTGTGAATTTTGACTGAAAATGAGAAATCGCTTAAATGAGATACAGTTCAGCAAGGCCGACAGTCAGTAGATCTACAATAGCATCTAGGAACATTCAAGCGAATGTGCGTGTAGATGTACATGTACTTGAAATGTAAATTTAGATCTAAATTATATTTCTATAGTAAGCTTTTCCGAAAAAAAGAAAGCGCACTTAGTCGAAATCAGAAGTTTGATTGACTACATATTTGATCCCATGCGAAGCCTTGGTGTTCTTATCCCGCGGCCCCTTTTTCAAATTGCAGATGCAGAGGCCCTGCCAGTGGTGTTGGCTATGATAGGTAAGCTGGGAGTGACTGCGGGTTACAGCGTACAGTATATCCACAGCGCCGAACTCTTCCCGACTGTCCTCCGTAACGCCGGTATGGGATGTGCCTCGCTGTTTGCCAGGGTTGGAACCATGGTCTCACCATATATAGTAAACCTGGTAACGCAATTTTATTTTCCATCTCAGAACTCATTCCCTCATATTGACGACTTTTGGCGACTCTATAAAAGTGACTTTGTGAAACCATTGTGATAAATAGAGCATTTGCTCCTATAGGAGCAAATGCTCTATTTATCACAATGGTTTTAAACTACAAAATTCTAAAAAAATCCTTTTCTCTAGTTAATGTTCTTTTCGCTGGATTTATTCAAAGAGGTTGTGCCTAAAAATAGCCTATGAGGTAATGCGTTAATCATGCTTCAGTTTTGTAGTGCATTAGTTTCCTGGATTAACCATGCCCCTGTCCAGTGTTCATGTAAGAACCAATGACAACATAAATATGCTATTAGCTCATTTTTTTATATAACTTAACCATTCTCTTGCTGAATTTTAAAATACATTTCCCCTTCTTTACCCATGCCCTGTTGTATAATTACATATATCTTCACTGTGTACACGTATTTCGCTGTCCAATCACTGCTGTGGGGTGCACTGGTTGCACAATCAATTTGTTAATAGTGCAGACCCTGATAAGACAGCTCCTGCAGGAGCTGTCTCATCTGGATCTTCACTATTTACAGATATGTATATTGACGCGAATAGCAAGCGAAGGGTTAAAATATTTCAAGGGGATAGTGTTACTTTGACAACAACTGTAAAATCATATCTATATCAGGTGTATATCATGTCAAAAGCAAACAGACTAGACCCTGATTAGACGACTCCTATAGGATCTACTCTGTTTGCAAATGCGTGAAAAGGCGTTTATGTGATGGAATGCGAAGTTATCTATATGACCAGATTTGTTAGCTTTTAATTTAAACATTTATGTAAATTAAGTATCATATATGCGTTGTTCCGAAGTAAATTCCGGTCTTCGCCGAGCATGACCGTTTGTTTCCGCAGTTTTTCGTTTCTTTAAAATGTCAACCCATTCCCTGATAGGCTATATTTAGACGCAGTCTCTTTGAACAAATTTACCGAAAAGGAGCATTTACTAGAGGAAATGATTTGTTTTAGAATTGCGAAGTTTTTAAACCATAGTGAAGCAATGAAGCATTCGCCCCTATTCATCACAATCGTTTCAAAAGGTAACCTTCAAATTTTATTCCATTTTGTGCATAAAAAATTAATTATTTCCCCTTCCAGACTGATGCCACACATGTACGTAAACTTGTGCGTGCATATCGCTAGTTAGCCATCACAAAGATCTGTATAATTATTCATTCAAAACACATTTTAGTACGAACTCGTGAATAAATGGATAAGTCAAGACTAGTCATCTCCCTTTTCAGGGCGAGAACATAGGGGGATCGCTAGGGGAGGCGTTTCCACTGATCATATTTGGTGGTATGTCATTTCTGTCCGCCATTTTCTCACTGATGCTTCCCGAAACACTGAACAAAAATCTGCCGGAAACTGTCGAAGATGGCGAGAAGTTCGGAAAGTAAGAGCGGTTTTTTTATATTGTTTTTATTCTGCTCATAAATAGCATTTTCATGAATTGCTTCATCATACTGGACCTATTTTTAACGGACATTATAGGGTGGACACACCCAGCCGCTTTTATCTTTATATGTATTGTTTACAACCCTACCATAACTATGACAACCTCGCACGATTTCGTGCGGAACTTGTCGGAGATCGTGGAAAGAAACCTAATTGTACCAAGTACAAGCTTCGTATACAAGGCTGATACGAAATAACATAAGTTTGCATAAAGTTACAAATTACTCAGGGTGTAACTAGTTGGTAGGCTTGGTAATTGGTAGATCTCCTACAGGAGCCGTCTAATCATGGTCTGCTCTGTTTGCTTGTGATATAATATGGGTATGATTCTAAAGCTTCTGTAATGGCCAGGAAATCTTGTGTCCATGTGCTACTATAGCAAATTAATCCAACTAATATTTATGAATAATCATAGAAGAAATGGTTACAACGAATAATAAACGAATTTTAGTAACAGCATAAGAATCATAACTTATTTGTCAGAACCTGTAGAATCAAGCTTATATATACAGTAAAACCCCGCTAATGCGACCACCAAAAAGGGGCATAATTATGTGTGGCAGAGGCAAGTGGTAACTTTCGTCCTGCATTAAGCAACCACCTGCTTTAGACGATATCAGTGGCTGTTTATTAAGTGGTCGCATTAGCGGGGTTTCACTGTATACAAACAAACAGTGCAGACCCAGGATCCGAGGTAATAAAACTTCTAAGTTTGTGTCTGAGATCATTCTAGTGTAGCTGACCAATCAAATGCTTGAGAATGATCTCAGACTCAAACAAAAAGCTTTTAAAGGCATGCGAACAACGGGAGTGTTAGCCATAACAGAAACTGCAATATCAGATCTATACTAGTGCATAAAGAAACAGGTCACACTCTGATCAAGTAGCTCCTATAGTGGCTGTCTGATTTGGATCTATTCTGTTCGCAAAGTCTACTCTCTTCGCAAAGGCGTAAATTGCTTATATGTGGAGAAATTGTTAATAGGCAATGACTTTCTTGAAGTGTTAATGTTGTTGTTTGTATTGTTGTTGTTGTTGTTTTTAATGTTCGTGTTGTTGTTTGTATTGTTGTTGTTGTTGTTTGTATTGTTTTTGTTGCTGTTTGTATTGTTTTTGTTGCTGTTTGTATTGTTTTTGTTTTTATTGTTCTTGTTCTTGTTGCTGCTCTTGTTGTGGGTGTTATTTTGTTGATGTTGTTATTGCTGTTATTAATGTTGCTGTTGTTGCTGCTGCTGTTGCCATCGCTGATTTTGTTGTTCTTGTAGATCCGGGGCCTTTTATTTTGTGAAGAGTTTACGCCTGGATGATGAGTACGAGAAATTACAGAATGAGGAGCCGGACTGCGTGATGTCAACAGAGGACACATACGAGGCTATCAGGAGATGACGACATTGGCCTCCTAGCACGCGCAGAACCTTGTTGTCTGCTCCAATATTTAATCCATTTGTTCCCACGATCCCATATATGGGACGTAAGCAAACAGTGTAGACTCTGATCAGACACCACATCATGCGGTGTCTGATCAGAGTCTACACTGTTTGCTAATAGGAATTTCAATATAAAACAAAACGAAATTTATAAATTAGACCAGGCACCCTTTAAATTAAAATTGGACCAATCCAATTTAAAAACAATCTTTTGACATAATCGACGAAATACGACTATTTTTTTTTCATTTTAATTATATTGAGTTTTTTGTTTAAATTTTAGATACAGTCTATCACTAATTTACTATTTGCTCCATGATTATGTAACATATACAGTCAAACCCCTCTAAACCGGAATTCTAGTAGAGACAAAGTAGATTATTTTATACAGGCGGCTGCTTAATGCAGGGTGAAAGTCATGCAGAAAGCTCCTCGAAGAGCTTTCTGCATGACTTTCACCCTGCATTAAGCCACCGCCTGTCTCTGAGACCGATATTTATACTTATTTGGACGTCCGGTTTAGAGAGGTTTGACTGTATATGCATATTGAATAGCTTAATATTTATAATTACATGCAAAAAATGTTTTTTGGCCCTGGTGAGAAAACTGTAGAATCAGATATATATATAACTCCTACAAGAGCATCTGATCTGCGTCTACTCTGTTTGCAAATGTGTAGAAAGGTGGGTTTAATGGAGTAAAGGTTTAACATATAAAATACTCGTATTATATTGCTTTGATATCTCGAACTCAGGTAACTCAAACTTCGGGATAACTCGAGGTAAAGGTTTGATCCTTCTAAACTTTACAAAATAAAATTGTTCTAAAATGTGTCACTGCGAATGTCTAGAAACAAATGTGACAGCTTAATGAAGCTTTCAACATTACTTTAGATCTGTACTTAAGCTGTGAACCTGAGAAACTGTCCCTAATACAAGTTGGATGACTCAAACTTCTGTTATCTCAAAGTACAGTAAAAAGCTCTCTATAATGGCCACTAAATTACATCAATTAATGTGTGTTCAAGACAGATGGTTGCTTAAAGCAAGGGGAAAGTAAAACAGAAAGCTCCTATAGGAGCGTTCTGTTTTACTTTCACCTTGCTTTAAGCAGCCACCTGTCCTAAATACCAACACCGTTATTGAAAAGTTTATTGTACTGTGTTTGGTCCCTGGAAATACGAGATATTGAAACACGTGCAAACATTACTATATTCGTATAGGGTTCTCCTTTTCTTTGTGCATATTTCAGACTCTATTCTGAATGATATCTGGTAAAATGCAGAATTTCCCAGGTATCTATCAAATCATGACAGATTTACAAAACTGACTGTCGATTGAATGTGCCGAAAATACAGCCTACCCGTGAGTATCATGCTTTAATTTAATTAAGAACACGAGATTTAAAAAAAAATAAATTCGTTGACTTATACATGTCAAATTGTAATCTATGGTGCCACAGGTGTTTGTCGTGTGCTACCCCACTACCCGGACATACCCCCCCCCCCCCCCCCCTTTCCCGTCTGCAACCACACAGAAAAATATTGAATATTGGCCAAAATAATCTAAAAAATGTCAAAACATTGTCAAAATACCATAAAATAACATTTAAAAGTGAACTAAAAAAAAATATTTTTTTTGTTCACATCAATGTAATAGATAATATATATTACATTGATGTGAACAAAAAACACAGATTTTTTTAGTTCACTTTTAAATGTAATTTTATGGTAATTTGACAATGTTTTGACATTTTTTAGATTATTTTGTCCAATATTCAATATTTTTCTGTGTGTTGCAGACGGGAAGGGGGAGGGTTATGGTCGGGTAGTTGGGTAGCACACGACAAACACCTGTGTATGGTGCTATGCCAAGTAGTAAGGACCCAGGTTTGAGCTTTTCTATAAGTAAAAAGATCAGATTCTGTTTCAGACGGGTCCAATAGGGCTTATCTGTTCTGGGTCTACTCTGATTGCAGATGCATCTGTATATGACATAAAGACTTATAGTATATGACGTAAAGACTTATAGTATATGACATAAAGACTTATAGTATATGACGTAAAGACTTATAGTATATGACGTAAAGACTTATAGTATATGACGTAAAGACTTATAGTATATGACATAAAGACTTATAGTATATGACGTAAAGACTTATAGTATATGACGTAAAGACTTATAGTATATGACGTAAAGACTTATAGTATTATAGTATATGACATAAAGACTTATAGTATATGACGTAAAGACTTATAGTATATGACGTAAAGACTTATAGTATATGACGTAAAGACTTATAGTATATGACATAAAAACTTATAGTATATGACGTAAAGACTTATAGTATATGACGTAAAGACTTATAGTATATGTCGTCCATTGTTCTTAATCCTTTCAACCCGAGCCACGCATGAACTGTCATTTGAAAACAGTGTAGATCAAGATCAGAGCGTTTCTAGAGGAATCCTCTCATCTGGGTCTACACTGTTTGTCAATGTTAACTCTTTAACTTATGAATATTCATCTAAAACAAAATGACGTCATTGATATTAACTGGTATATTGTTGTAATGTCAAATGGAGGCGTGAAGGTTTAGTCACAGTAGAAACTACAGAATCGATAATCTAAATACCGAAGAAGACAAGAAGTTCATGACTTTGATATCACGGACCACGATAGTATTACAGTAAAACCCCGCTAATGCGACCACCTAAAAGAGGTATAATTCTGGGTGCTAGGTGCATGTGGTAGCTTAATGCAGGACAAAAGTGATGCAGAAAGCTCCTCTAGGAGCTTTCTGTATTACTTTTGTCCTTCATTAAGCAACCACCTGCTTATAAAGACTGCCATGTTTATTCATTAAGTGGTCGCATTAGCGGGGGTCTAGTGTATATATGTACGACACAGTACAGTAGAACCCGTCACCACTAAAGGTAGACACAAAGGCGGTACTCCTGCTTTCAGCCTATGGTCAATTGTGTTGTTTAATATGCTTAATGTTTAATGTTTTTCGTCTTGATATGCGTCCTGTTATGTTTTGTCTTGTGGCTTTACCGTTTCTTGTTAGATGGTGTTTGGTGCGGTGTCATTTCGTGTGTGGCTCTCCCTGTTTGACTATTTTTCCATATTTATAAAGCAGGTGGTTGCTTATACAGGGCAAAAATAACGAAAAGAACTCAAATAGGAGCTTTGTTTCGTTATTTTAGACCTGCATTAAGGTACCGCCTTCCTTTCAGACCCATATTCAAACTTATTTTTATGGACGCTTAAAGCTGATTCGACTGCATAAGTATCGATGCAAACGGTTAATTTTGTATCACAGTGGCATAGCTCGATATAAGTTCAGAATAACTGAATACAGTGCTCCCTCCCTACAACGGCCCTCTCAATAACGATTCCCTCCTTACAAGAACGCATGTCACTGTTTCCGAAACAAAAAGGCTCAAGAATCAACTTTTTTCCATCGTATTTTCTTTATGCCACCATCAAACCCTATGTTGTGACCACTCTTTAGAATCGTCACTCTGTGACGATTCTACAGAGTGGTCACAACATAGGGTTTGATGGAGGCATAACGGTTTTAGTTTTCGAAATACACCTTATCTGGAGATCTGTAAACAAGCTAATTATGTTTGATTTTCCCTCCCTATAACAACTCCCTCTGAACAACATATACAATCTTCGTATCCTAAAGGGTGTCGTTGTAGAGAGGGAGCACTGTACTACCAACCCCATGCTGTTTGATGTTATTGAAAAGATGTGTTCATTATAGGCACTTTATCCTAGCTGTTCAGTTTTTGTAATGAATACTGATCTCATTAATCGTTATTAGAGCTAACTGATTTTTTTCCAAATGATGTAGACAGAGTTGTGTTGCACTAGTAGAACTTGTTCAGTCATATCTATTATAATTACGTAAGTAATCATAGCATTCCCTGGTCAAATGCTGCTATACGGGTCATCTGTTCTGGGTCTACTCTATTGCAAAGGTGTGAAAAGGGGTTATATATGAGGGAAATGGTATGGCGGATTCTATGACGTTATTTATTCTTATTTCGTCGACTAAATTTAACAAAATTCACTGCCGTATGGTGTACAGTAAAACTGCGATAATGCGACCGCCTAAAAGAGGTATAATTATGGGTGCTAGATGCAGGTGGTAGCTTAATGCAGGATATTTTCACCTTCACTAAGCAACCGCCTACTTATAGAGACACCCATGTTTATTTGTTAAGTGGTCGCATTACATGGGTTTTACTGTATATCCAAATTGGACTTCATATATATATAATATATATGCTTGGGATTTAGGTTGAAACTGCGCTTATACTCTTTAATCCACTACTTTATTTATGCATAACAAACAGAGTAGATTCAGATCGGACATCTACTGTAGCAGCTATCCCTCTGATCTACTGTAGCAGCTATCCCTCTGATCTACTGTAACAGCTATCCCTCTGATCTACTGTAGCAGCTATCCCTCTGATCTACTGTAGCAGCTATCCCTCTGATCTACTGTAGCAGCTATCCCTCTGATCTACTGTAACAGCTATCCCTCTGATCTACTGTAGCAGCTATCCCTCTGATCTACTGTAACAGCTATCCCTCTGATCTACTGTAGCAGCTATCCCTCTGATCTACTGTAGCAGCTATCCCTCTGATCTACTGTAGCAGCTATCCATCTGATCAGGATCTGCTCTGTTTACTTGTCGATTCACACAGTGTCTAGACAGTTTTTTGTTTTGTGTACTTAAAAAGTAGTAAATCATTTCTACCAAAGCCAAAATCAATGACAGTGTTTTCAGAACAAAAAATAAACATATAAACACCCGATGATTTTATGAAAACAATTATTTTGAAGTCAACCCTTTCCTCTATATCAGCGCCATTTTACGCATAAATTTGCAAACAGAGTAGACCCAGGTCAAACGGTACCTAGAGGAGCTGTCTGTCCAGGGTCTACTGTTTGCTTACGGTATAATTTAGATCGGGTCCATGCTTATAAAGCTTTTAGTTGAGTCTGAGTTGAGTTCTCAAGCTTTTGATTGGTCAGATTTGAGCCAGAGGCTCAAATCTGACCAATCAAAAGCTTGAGAACGTACTCAGACTCAACTAAAAGTTTTATAAATATGGACCCGGATTTTGTAGTTTCTAACATCAGTCAAAATGTTTATGTGCCATTATAAAATTTTTTAATTAATATTCATGATGTTATATCATTTCCTACATGAATATTCAACAGGAAAAATGGTCAACTAATGTAGATTAGTATAATTATCCCAGTCCTCACGCAACTCTCCATATAAAACGTTTAGTTTCTTGCATCTGATTGGCCAGATTTTGAACTTACTCTAAATCTAACCAATCAGATACGTGTATTTGAGAATGGACTCATTCTCAGAAGTGTTATAACCTCAAACCGTGTTGTTGATCTGGGTCCATGCTTATAAAGCTTTTAGTTGAGTCTGAGTTTCGTTCTCAGGCTTTTGATTGGTCAGATTTGAGTTCTCAAGCTTTTGATTGGTCAGATTTGAGCCAAAGGCTCAAATCTGACCAATCAAAAGCTTGAGAACGATCTCATACTCAACTAAAAGCTTTATAAGCACGGACCCAGTTTTCATTTATATGTGATTTTGTTATTTGGGGTTATATGCCCATGCTTATATATATATATGCTATTTAGTCCATGGTCTGATTGAGACTGGCTAGAACTGCCTTGTTATTTGTTGTTGATTGTTAGATAATAAAAATAAAACTGTTGAAGTCGGCATTTTTTGTTTGATTTTGAAAAAGTATGTTTTGATAGTATGAAAAAGAGGTGAAAATTAGGAAATAGATAGAAAGCTAGAAAATGGGGGAAAGCCAACAAGAAGTGTTCGTGTGCTTTGTAGTAAATGCTTGCAATTGTGCTTGTTTTATATGTAGTCTAACTTTGCAAGCTCGTTTATATTGTTGATTTACTTTTGTTTTGTTGGAATAAAAGCCCTAAAGGGCTTATGTTGTATTGTTTGCTGTATCCGACGGAAAATAAAATGTGTCTATGTCTAAGTTAATTCTTAAAGAAACAAGACAGAAATTAAAGAAAATAAGTAAGAAAAACAAATAAATATAGATCTATATATACATCTCTGATAGAATGATAGAGAGAACGTGAGAACGAAAATGTGATAGAAAGAAGATATGATTGAACAAAAAATAGAAAAATGATAAACTGAAGGAAAGACTGGGTGAAAAGAATGGAAGAAATATCGTGGATTACACTTAGAATAAAGCAGAAAACATTTCTGGTGAATTTTTAAAGAATTACCTCCCTTTAATAATTTTAGATATCTTTTTTATTATTTTAAGATATTATTCGAGTACATTAACTTTTTAGTCTTTATTTGTACAAATTATTTATATTGTTATTATAAATAATTAATAAAAAATTATATATTTATTGCAAATATATAAAATGCAATTTCTTAATGTGAAATTTGGGATATATATATAAAATGTGCATGACAAATTTGTTATCATCATCGAATACAAAGAAATGATCTTCCTATCATTTATCATCATCAAATTTCTGAGGCCCCGTTTAGAAGAAATGGGGTTAAACCTTTATTCTTAAATAGTAACTAAAGAAATAAAGACATCATGAATATAAATTGTGTAATTACTAGATTCATCTTTATTGTCGTATACAAAATATTTTGGTTTTGGGCATGGCAGAAACTGTAGAATTGGATGAGAAGAGGAGGGCCCAGATCAGACCGCTCCTGCAGCATCGCCAGGAGTCATCTGATCTGGGTCTACTTTGTTTGCAAAGACACCGAAAGGCATATTTCTGGAGTAATTGGGTCAAAAACAATACTTTTAGCCCGTCCCTTATGTAAGCGCATTTTGATGCATCTGAAAACAGAGTAGACACAGATCAGACGGCTCCTAGAAGAGCCGTCTGATCAGGGTCTACTCTGTTTGCTAATAGAAGTTGATAGATCTGCTTCTTTAGTTTCTAAAATGGCTACAGTATCCAACCTTTCATATTCAGTAGGTATTGAACTTTTAAACAAACATAGAACAGGGAAAGGGTTATAACTAGGACATTTTGTCATGTTGGGGGTTTTGACACAGGTCAATAGTCTCTACTATTCGTTTCAACGAATCGAATGTAAGTATAATATGCAGCAGATCAGTGATTGAGCAAACACTATTGAGTTCCTCTGCGACAGAGAAGAAAAATATCATGACAATTTAAAAAGGAAGATAGGTATTGCTAACCCATTAATTATTCAGATCTGGCTTAAATAAAAATGCGTGAGCTTTGTGGAATAGTTTTAAATCCATCTCCTCATGAATACGCTCAGAAAATTTGACCTGGGCCCTCACCTTTATGCAGAATACATAATGAGAGAGATGACGCTGTATAAATAAAACTCCGACGGTAAATCGAAAAGTCTATTCTCGTTGAAATTACGAGAGACCGTTAGCTCGTGCATATGTAAACAATACAATCACGATTGTGTCCATGCATATTTGCTTACCGGGACACGTGCCGAGGATGAACCCGTACAATGCCGAGTGTGTCCATGCATATTTGCTTACCGGGACACGTGCCGAGGATAAACCCGTACAATACCGATGATAAAAAAGAAATGTTACGAATTTGATTGATGCAAATCAAGTAGGTTAGAGTCCAAGTCAACTTTTCCGAGCTATAATGGCTTCATGAATATTAACTCATGCCCTCATATATATTTAGATCCTACGTCTTTGAATACATCTACCGAAAAGGAACATTTACTAGAGGAAATATTTTTTTAGAATTGTGTAATGTAGAAACCATTGTGATAAATAGAACACTTGTTCATATGGAACAAATGATCTATTTATCTGCCAAAATGGTCTCAGTAAGTGACTTTTACAGAGGCGTCAAAAGGCGTCAATATGAGGGTTAATTAACTGATATCTGAAACTGGCATATCAACAGCAACGTTGAAGCCCTGACAATATGTTTATAATTACATAAGCAAACAGACTGATTCCTGGTCAGATAATTCATACAGAAGCTTCTGGTCTGAGTCTACTCAAGGGTGTAAATTTACGGTATAGTTCGACAGGGAATTCCTGACAGTTACGTCATAATTAGTTTACTTGAATATTCACATGACATATTATTTCTTAAAAGAAAAGACTGTCACTATTTGATTATGATGATATGCTTGTGGAGTCCGCGGCGCTGTCCTCCGAATCAAAATGTACCAGGTTCGAAACTCACATAGCCTAAGTCAAATCTTTCTTTCCCTTTTCTTTTTTGCCTCAACAACACATGTTAAAAAAACAGAAAGCAGGATTAAACAATAACAGAAAAAAATTAAAAAGAGAATAGATCCTATAGAGAAAATGTACTGACAAAAGTATTTAAAAATATGAAAACAACAAACAAATAAAATTATAAACGCCGGTGAGTTTCGAACTCGGGTAACGCGCACGCAAAGCCGCATACGTGTCCTTTAGACCACGGAATCGGATATCCACCGGTATAATGTTTGTCTTATTTATTTTTTATCCCATTCTAATCATATATTGAGGAAACCATGTCTATTTTTAGCTTTTAACTGCCAGATCTATACACACAGTATAATCAGGGGAAGCAACTCTTTCGAAAACATTGATTCGAAGAATTGAATCGCCTCCCTTATAAATACTATTTAAGTAGGACACACGGTCGATGTTGTATTGGAAGAGCGTTATTGTCAGGTGAAGCAGTGAACCATGACGGCTATATTTTTACATTTCCCACACATGAACTTTAGTAATTTGAGGCGTGTTTTACTGTAGGTGAGTGCGAAACTATGTCATTTGTGATCTCAACTAATTCTAAACACGGTCACAAGAAACTTGTTTGTGTATTTCGGATTAGAAGCAGTGGATTTATATAACCAAATGGTTTAAGATCACAACTGAACTAAAAGGTAAACATTTTACACTTTATTTTATAGAAGTAATTTCTCTGTCCACCTGGTCTTTGATTACGTAAAGAAAAATATAGTTTGAATGGTTACCTTAATGACTATTGATGTGATGAGTTAATAAATTTAATAATGGCGTCAAAAAATCGTCAGTGACTGACATGTAGTGTAGAATCAGACCTGTACTGATAGATTAACAAACATACACGACTCTGTTCAGGAGCCATCTGATCTGGATCTACTCTTTTTGCAAAGAGACCCAAAAGGGAACTTCTATCGGAGAAATAAAGTGTTTGCCCACTACGAAACATTCGTAGTATCTCTTTACAAACGGTTGGATTTGGTTGTTGTATGGCTTTTATCGGGTTTTACGTCACCATAACAGCATTTCAGTCATACGTATTTTGTTTATGTTTAATTTTGTAAGTTTATGTTTAATTTTGTAAGTTTATGTTTATTTTTGTAAGTTTATGTTGAATGTGTATGTTAATGTCGGTCAAAAGCTATTTACATAGCTAATGTTTACATGTTGTAATTGTCAAACCGACTTTAAATAAAATTTGAATCTGAATCTGAATCTAAACACAGCAAAATTTGGCCTTGTCAGAAACTGTAGAATCACATCAATTTTATATATAAAAAAAGCAAACAGAGCAGACCCTGATTACACGACTCCTACGGGGGCCGTCTGATCTGGGTCTACTCTGTTTGCAAAGGCGTAGTCATGCGTATCTATGGAGTAACGGGTTGAGCCTTTAATGCTGACATACCTCTATAGTTAACCCTTTCCCTCAGAATCCGGGTCAAAACGGCCCACTACCAAAACGGACCGGGTCAAAACGGCCCGGGTCAAAACGGCCCACTTTTTAAACCAAAACGGCCCATGCTTATTATTGTTATATCTATTTATATGATCATTATTAATAATATTTACACTGATTATTACGATTGGTATAGTTGTAGAAATGTTTTATTTATAAATATATGTGTCCATAGTTTGCCTGGTTTACTAAATTCTTCCATAAAATATAAATTTGGGGACAAGCTACGAAACAAACAATCAATTAAAATCCTGGCATGTGCAATCACGTGTTATGTAATTATCCAGGTTGTGAAATAATTATGTAAGAAACGCTTTGATTGTGACTTGCAATGAAGGATTTATAAAGGTGTAAAATGGATGAATTCCTTAACAAGTCAAATCAAAATCATTTTATTCGGCATAACATAATACATGTTTGTTGCCTTACACTAGGCGGTTGATAAACACATATAAAGAGCATTAAGGAGAGAGTGAACATTGCTTTCAAATAACAGGGAGAGTATTACTGGTAGTAGAATAGTATAGATAAACCAATTTGTTACGTGGCCGCGCATCAGCATTGATATCCAGTTTGGTTACAAACCTGGTATTGCATTTTTCTTTTCATTTGAGAAAAAGATGTATTAGATATTCATGTCATAATCTGAGAGAAAACTATGATTCATATATACTGAACTTTAATCAGTGTTCTTATCAACATCGGATCAAGCTCCGGTATAAATGCACCCCGCTCCTAATAAGATACACCGTAACATTATTCGAGAGAAGTGATTCCCTTCTAAATATAGACTATTTAGCAAGAATATTCTCTCATACTGACAACAGAGACAAAGAGAAACTGAGAGAGATAGAAATATTGCTTAACTTGATTACGTAATCTGTCAATTAGAATTTAACATACTCCCTGTTCTATATTTAGCCTAAATTTCAATACCAACTGAATATTCATATATACCGGTTGTTATAAATAAATATGAAAGGTGGAGCATTGTAGACATTTTAGAAAGCAAAGAAACAGATCTTCCAGGTTCTATTAGCAAACAGAGCAGACCCTAATCAGACGGCTACTCTGTTTGCAAATATGTGAAAACAAGTTTATATAAGGGAAAGGGTTAAATGGAGAAGATTAAAGGTACCAATAATCAGGCTAGCTAAAGGTTTTGACTTCAAACATTGCACGTGCATGTGAATAGATAGATGTTAAAACACATACGATTGGGCGAGTTTAGTTTTTTACTTGGACTATAAGGATTTGCTGTTGCGCGTCTATTCATCGGGGAAAGGGTTAAATAATACTTAATTACAATACTTGAGTGAAACATTGTCAGAATATAAAAGTGGGCCGTTTTGACCCGGGCCGTTTTGGTAGTGGGCCGTTTTGACTCGGGGGCCGTTTTCGTAGTGGGCCGTTTTGACTCGAGACCTTCCCTCATATTGACGACTTTTGACGACTCTGTAAAAGTCACTTTGTGAAACCATTGTGATAAATAGAGCATTTGCTCCTATAGGAGCAAATGCTCTATTTATCACAATGGTTTCAAACTACAACATTCTAAAAGTTTCCTTTTCTCTAGTTAATGCTCCTTTTCGGTAGATTTATTCAAAGGGATTGTATCTAAAAATAGCCTTATGAGGGAATGGGTTAAACACTGATGTTTTACCCCAGTCTCTCATAATTCATTATTCAAAGTGTCACCATCTACAGTAGAATCACGCTATTGCGTCCTCATCAGTATTATCACAGGAATCTTGAATTGATTAGTGTTTAACCCTTTCCTTCATGAATATTCATGTCAGAAATAATGACGTCATGAAAAATAATTAAATTAATTTAATTAATTTTCATGACGCCATTATTTCTTACATGCATTCTTGGCCATGGCAGATACTGTATAATCATATCTGTACTATATCATAAGTAAACAGAGCAGACCCTGATCAGACGGCTCCCTACAGGAGCCGTCTGATCTGGGTCTTCTCTGTTTGCATAGGCGAAGAAATGGGTATTTATGGAGTAAAGGGTTAATGTATGTCAAAAGTAAAGCAAAGTACTCTACTAGGAGCTTTCTGCAAAACGTTTGTCCTACGTTAAGCTATCGTATGTATCAAAATACTATACTGCGTGGTCGTAGTAGACAGACTTGCTGTGCTGTCCTATACTCTAAGCTAAACGTAAGAAGAACTGTTTTGGTGCGTGGAGTAATGTAAATAGATTAGAAAGAAAGACATGGCGGATAAAGAAGCTGAAGGGGAATGAGCGATCAGGGAAGAAGGGAGTACAGAGAGTGTTGTGGCAGAAAAAAAAGTAATAGAAAATAGGGAGGTCGGAATAAGATCGAAGAGACTCTCTCTCTCTCTCTCTCTCTCTCTCTCTCTCTCTCTCTCTCTCTCTCTCTCTCTCTCTCTCTCTCCATATATCTGTCTCTCACTTTCTCTGCGCGCGTGTCTGTGTGTGTTGGGGTGGGGTGGGGGTTCAGAAAAAAAAACTGCCGGTATATTTAAGCAGACGACATTATTAGAAGACAACAAATTGCGGAAAGGTTTGACAGATGTTAGACAGCGGCACATTATCACGTCTCAATCCTTGTTGTCCATAGTAACAAAGATTGAACATGACGCCCAATCAATTGCCAGTACCACAGAACCTGTCTACAGTAACTGTTGTCATACAATTCATAAATATGAATGTCGATATTTGCAGGTGGTTGCTTAATACAGGGCGAACGTGATGCAGAGAGGTCCTTAAGGAGCTCCTGGGGGAACTTTCTGTATAACTTCCGTTTTGCATTTAGCTACCACCTGTCTCAAAACCCCAGAATTAGACAGTCTATGTTTGATGGTGTCTGTAGACGGGTTGACTGTACATCTTAGTGGTAACACGTTTTGTCCTCAGTTTACAGCAAAACCCATCTAACGCGACCACTGAACACTTTGCCTTCATATAAACTCATTTGCACACCTTTGCAAACAGGGCAGACTCAGATGAGGCAGCTCAGTTTTATTGTGTCTGTTCATGAGTGCAACACTGCGGTATTCAATTTTCAACACTTAAATCACTGAAATTGATGATCCCGAAGGACCAGAATAAAAAACAACACTTCATTTATTTCTGGCTCTAAGGAACATCTGTGTTTATGGTGTATCTATGCACATGTACTGATACATCTGTCCTATCAATCCGATATGATGTATTGCTGGTGATATGTAGGTAAATGAGGAAAATAGTGTTTAAATCTGTCATGGTATTGTAAAACACAGATCCAGGTAAAACTCGTAAATTTAAACTGATGACCAGGTTTCTCATAGGGTTTGGTGGAGAAATGATTAGTTGTGTATTTGAAGACGCACATTTTTCTGAGTCCTTCGGACGAGACTATAAACCGAGGTCCGATGTATCAGTACTTTACACTGGGCATCTAATAGAACCAGAGAAACTCAGTCGATAATAAGAGTAGGGCATCACGCCCGGGTTTCTCTGTATCCTCTCCCCTCTCTCTGGGGCGTCCATTGAGCCCATAGTGAGCAGAAAAGGACGATAATCAACACAAACAAAACAAACGCACATTCTTCTGTTGGTCTGACACAAGTTACACGAG
Source organism: Azorinus chamasolen (assembly GCA_963576725.1). Taxonomy (NCBI): domain Eukaryota; kingdom Metazoa; phylum Mollusca; class Bivalvia; order Cardiida; family Solecurtidae; genus Azorinus; species Azorinus chamasolen. The sequence goes on along the minus strand of OY755250.1, from coordinate 70,894,515 downwards.
ACAGATCAACATAGTCTAATAGAAATGTGTGCAAAAGTGCCAGCACAATGACCAGTAAGTCAGTTTGATAAACACGAAGACAGACAAACCTCCAGATAGACAGACAAGTGAGGAAATGACACGACGCGTCAGCCAGTCAGTCAGACAGACTCACTAACAGACAACCTCACAAACACAGAACTCGTCGTGACATCTACGTGATTAGAAAATACCACGAGATTAAGCTATTTCATAATGTGAGGGGCATAAATAATTAATGATAAACGAGCATAAATATTGGAAGATCTTGCAGCGTAGGAGATACACGAACCCTTCCACTGCTGGAATTCCAATGCAGAATAGTCAGGATAGTCCATTAGTGTTTAACTATGAGTTCAGTCGGTATGAAAGGGTGAGACTTGCTAGAGAACTCTGAGTGACAAATATTGCAGACCCTGGTCAGATGACTCCTCTAGGAGTCATCCAATCTGAGTCTTCACAGTTTCCAAATACCAGTGCATTGTATGGAATGTAAAGGATTAATCAATTCTGCCAGGATATGGAACAGTTGTTTATCAGTCGTGCGTGTACTAGTGCTAAATATACCGTAGTAGTGTACTAGTGCTAAATATACCCTAGTAGTGTACTAGTGCTAAATATACCGTAGTAGTGTACTAGTGCCAAATATACCTTAGTAGTGTACTAGTGCTAAATATACCCTATTAGTAGTTCACTAGTGCTAAATATACCTTAGTAGTGTACTAGTGCTAAATATACCCTAGAAGTGCACTAATGCTATATACCCTGTACTGTTATAAATAGACAGATATATTATGATATTCATGAAGTAAAAGGTTAAGTCAGATATCGCTTTGTATATAACTGAGGTAAGCTAAAGTTATAAATAGACAGTCATAATTCTGAGCTAAGCTACAGTTATAAATAGACAGTCATAATTCTGAGCTAAGCTGCATTTATAAATAGACAGTCATAATTCTGAGCTAAGCTACAGTTATTTATAAATAGACAGAGATGATTCTGAGCTAAGCTACAGTTATATAAGTAGACAGTCAGAGATAATTCTGAACGCGCGATATGATAGAATGGACCGCTATAAGAGTTCGACAAACCTTTGAATTAAGTACAACATGTCTTAAGCGACCATAAAAAAAGTCTAACTGTGGGTCTGTAAGGCAGGTGGTGGTTTAATGCAGGTCCAGAGTAATGCAGAAAACTCATAAGGAGTTTTTGTAATGTTTTGCCCTGAGTTTAGCTTCCACCTGTTTTTAAGACTCATGTTGTTAATGAATGTATACATATGAATGTCCGCTTAACCCTTTCCCTTATGTAAGCGCATTTTGACGCATCTGCAAACAGAGTAGACCAAGATCAGACGGCTTCTATAGGAGCCGTCTGATCAGGGTCTGCTCTGTTTGCTTATGGTGTAATATAGATCTGATTCTGCAGCTTCTGCCTGAGCCAAAATATCTCGCCAGCCATTATAAAAATAATCTTATTAATATTAATGACGTCATCATTTCCTACATGAATATTCATCAGGGAAAGGATTAAGACATGCTCTACTGTATACGTCTGAAATCCTCAAAACAAATCCCGTGCAACAGCAGTCTTTCTAATCCTGTTATAAGTTATTGACTTAACAAGGACATATTTTAAAAAAACCATAATCTCTGCCATAATTATATACATGTATGCCTGAAAACAAAATCATTAAATAGATAAGCACATCTATAAACTGCACAGTAAATCCCCTATAAAAATGGAAACTTTAACTGGTATTGATACCGGTCTGTAAGATAGGCCGCTGCTTAATGCAGACCGACAGACATGCAGAAGGCATAACGATCATCCTGCATTAAGTGGCCATCTGCATAAACAGGTCTGAATTATTATGTACTAAAATTTCTATTTAGAGAGTGTGTGTGTGTGGCGGTGGTGGTGATGGTGTGTGTGTGTGTGTGTGTGGGGGGGGGGGTTACTGTATTGAACTCGGTAACTTGCAGCTAAGCCTGTGTAACCTTTTACTCCAAGTGTATTCATGTAAGAAATATTGACGTCATGAATATCAATTGACGTCATGAATATCAATTGACGTCATGAATATCAAATATATTACTTGTTATAATAGCATATAGACGCAGCTTGTTTTGGCAATGGCAGACACTGTAGAATCATATCTATTTTATATAATAATAAGCAACCAGACCAGACCCTGATCAGACCGTTCCTACACGAGCCGTCTGATCTGGGTCTACACTGTTTGCAAATGCGTAGACATGTATATTCATGGAGTAAACGGTTAGAGGTAATACATAAACTGGCTTGATATCTTATACAGTGAATATTCTTTAAAATATCCCAGACTTATTGAATACAGCTCATATTCTGGTCAGTGCCTTAACCTTTCCCTATTGTATATTCATGTAAGAAATAATGACGTCATGATTACTAATTGGATCACTTTTTTGTAATGACATATGAACACAGGACATATTGACTCAGGCAGAAGCTGTAGAATCAGGTCTATTTTAAATCTACACCATTAGCAAACAGAGGATACTCTGAACAGACGACTCCTAAAGGGGCCGTCTGATCTTGGTCTGCTGTTTGCTTATTAACACATATAGATCGGATAATACCGTTTCTGTCATGATCAAATACCCTTGTTCAGTGTGCCATTAAAAACAAATTAGTGATTGAAATTATATTTTGTCCAATGGCGTTGCAGTATTTTTCAAATTCTCTGGCGATTTATTTTAGTAAATCAGCCGTTACTGGCCATTTATTTAGTAAGTGTCTATTTACCGAAGTAAGTGACAATTTACCCAGTAAGTCGGTCTATTTTATATTGCACCTGCGTTCAGAATCAGTTCAGGGCGGCTAGTGGCTGAAGCCTGTTGGAGCAAATGAAATTGACATGACGCCTCGATATTCCGGACAGTTTTTAGCAACTGATGTGGATTCAAGCTTTTGAAATGATTTCAAAGAAGGGGGATACAAACGACACAATTATCACAATAAATATTAAAATGATTTTTATAACTCTTTAAGCCATCATGCTGGACGTTAGCATTAAACAAACATGTAAATGAAAAATAAATTAAAAACAGTAATCATTTTTGCTGTCTCTTAACGAACACAATGTTTTATGACACTCTCAGAGGTTTGAATTACTAAACATTGTGTGAGTTGGTTGTTAAAGGGGATTTGTGAGTCTTTAGCTATAACTTGGAGCCAGGTCGGTTTGAAGCAGTGTTTAGCTCTTTCTCTATGGAACATTTATAGATCTACACGAATTGATCAATTCAGGAATATTAATAACCCATTTGTTTAATAATGTAAACTTTTAAGGGAACATTTGGTTCAAGCAAAAACTCTAGGATCAGATCAGATCTATATACTTTTATACGGAAATAGAGCGAACCCTGGTATTAGACGTCTGGTCTTTGTCTACTATGTTTGCGATAAAGCGTTGATATGAGGGAAAGGGTTAAGACCGGTGTTTCCTCGATCGAATATAGACAGAGTTGTGTTGCTGCCAATTTCGCTGATGGGGCCACCAAGTTCTGCCAATAGAAGTCGTCTGTTCTTGCATTTATACAAATAAACTTGCAAACGTTGGTCTACTCCATTTGCAAATGTGTGAAACGCGTTTATATGAAGTAAAGGGTTAAACGATTTGTAGACATGTGCATTGACGAAAATGAATAGATAATTGAGAGCTTGAGTTGCCGTGATCTCATGTTTGGACAGTATTGGTTCATACATACAAATGTATTTCAATAAATCAAAATTCTCCATTTATAATTCGCTTGAATATCCACTGCTATTCTCGGAAAACTATGGTGTTGCTGTCGGAAATGTATCGCGTCTCAGGTATTAATACAAGCGTTTGCCGCACGATACTCTTATGAAAGAGATGACGGATGTTGACAGGTATGTTTATTACATAGGGTGCGCGACAGTTTGTGAACAAAACATAATTTCAATCACTAAATTGGTTAGTATTTGTTAGCCAGCATTTACAACATAAATCGGTCGCGGGGCTGCGCCCCGCCAGACCGATTTATTTTTGTAAATGCTGACTAACAAACACTAACCTATACTTAATAGCTAAATATACAGCACTGACAAGGGACAATTGCATGTAGCTTGAACTGTTTGATCAAACATGGTCAAAATATGTTTAAATTTATGAAATACATTCCTCCATATATATTACAATAGTTACAAACTAAAACGGCCTTGGTAATTATCATTATTTCCTGTATAGATGTAAACATTTTTATATCAAAAAGAAATCGACATGAAATCGAAAAAAAAAATGAAATGAGAGAACCCCATCGAGCACGTTTTCCCGCTTTTAGGACCGTGGTTTTTAGCTCACCAGAGCACAAAGTGCTCAGGGTGAGCTTTTGTGATTGCCTGATGTCCGTCGTCCGTCGGCGTGCGTCGTCCGTCGTCCGTCGTGCGGTGTGCGTCGTGCGTCGTGGGTCGTCAGTCGTCAACAATTTGAACCTTTAAAAATCTTCTCCTCTGAATCTACAGGGTTCTCAGCTTTCATCTTTGGCATGTAGTATCATCTTTAGGTCCTCTACAAAAGTTATATAAATTATGGCCCTGGGGTCAAAATTGGCCCCGCCCCAGGGGTGCCTTGTTTCCAATAGAAACATATAGTAAAACTTTGAAAATCTTCTTCTCTGAAACCAGAAGGTTCTCAGCTTTCATATTTTGCACATAGCATCATGTTCAGGTCCTCTACAGAAGTTATATAAATTATGGCCCTGGGGTCAAAATTGGCCCCGCCCCAGGGGTGGGCAGTTTTCAATAGAAACAAATAGTGAAATCTTTGAAAATCTTCTCCTCTGAAACTGGAATTCTCTCAGCTTTCATATTTGGCACAGAGCATCGTGTTCAGGTCCTCTACAAAAGTTATATAAATTATGGCCCTGGGGTCAAAATTGGCCCCGCCCCAGGGATGGGCAGTTTTCAATAGAAACAAATAGTGAAATCTTTGAAAATCTTCTTATCTGAAACTGGAAGGTTCTCAGCTTTCATATTTGGCACATAGCATCGTGTTCAGGTTCTCTACAAAAGGTATATAAATTATGACCCTGGGGTCAAAATTGACCCCGCCCCAGGGTTGGGCCATTTTCAATAGAAACAAATAGTGAAATCTTTGAAAATCTCGTTCTCTGATACTGGGAGGCTCTCAGCTTTCATATTTGGCACATAGCATCATGTTCAGGTCCTCTACAAAAGTTATATAAATTATGGCCCTGGAGTCAAAATTGGCCATGCCCTAGGGGTATCTTGTTTTCAATAGAAACACATAGTGAAAACTTTGAAAATCTTCTCGTCTGGAACTGGAAGGTTCTCATCTTTCATATTTGGGACATAGCATCATGTTCAGGTCCTCTACAGAAGTTATATAAATTGTGCCACTTGTCTTAAATTTGCTTCACTTTAGGTCCTCTAGAAATGTTACATAAATCATGCCTCTTGGGTCAAAATTGGCCCTCGCCAGGGCTGGCTAGTTTTCTATAGAAACACATAGTGAAAACTTTGACAATCTTTTCCTCTGATTGTCTGGTGAGCGATGTCGGGGCCTTTCAGGCCCTCTTGTTTGTTGTTGTTTTTTCCTTCAGTATATATATACATGTATAATCAAATGCATAAATTTGTCCCATACATGTGGTTGTATAAATATCAATAATACTTGCTTCTCAAACGGCATTGTTAGAATTGTCTTTTTCTATTGTACTGACCATAAACATGACACAATGCTACTAACTTACAATACTTATTGTGAGGTATGATGAGGGTGGTACTCCCCGATACTCACATACCTATGGCGGGGAAAATAAAGCATTTGAAAAAAACAACTTTAACACATAGATAAAAAAATGTGCCATTAGAAAGAAAATCAGTTAATATCCATGGCCTCATTATTTTTGGCATGAATAACCATATAGTAAAGGGTTAAAGCCCTCGTAGACGGGTCAAAGTCCGCGGGTATATACATATAGTGTGTCTACTAGCGACATCATGATGTACCTTTACCCGGCGAGAAACATCGTACATACATGTCCTGGGGTCATTGTACTGCTATGTACAGCTAGACTTCTCCATGACGGACACTGAAACATGTAATTCATAGGTCCAGGAAAACATGCGTAAATTTAAATAATTTCAACAATATCTCCTTTATTTCTCCACCAAACTCTATCATGTGACCACTCTTTAGAATCGTCTTTTTTGAGGAACAACAACATACATCATAGAAGAAACAACAACATGCAAGAAACAATACCACTTTACGTACATGAAACCAAACAAAACATGTACATGTATACAAGATATGTAAATCAACACACATGTACATGACAAATAAATAAGACAATTGGATTCACACGGGCACGCGATTTCTTCTTTTTTCTTCATTTATTTGTTACTTTCAGTGCCTGTTCGGTGGTTTTGACACCCATCGAAGATGGCATAAATGATACCAGTCAAGGGGTTTTCCCCCAAAACTGCCGTGACGTCAGAGAAAAACGGGTTTCCAAACTGCTCAATATACTTCTTTGAAATGTTGAAATACTGGATTCCAGTACAGATAAGAATCATGAATGCATTGTGCGTATTATTCAAACATTGTTTCAAAAAGGACACATAGGTGACCATGTGTTATTATGGTACACCTGTATTGAAGCTTTTCCCCGCCAGCTGTTGTCGTCGGCAAAATATGTCTACTGCTACACATTTGGTTTGTTCATTTTTCTCCCCCTTTTCGTTCAGAAAACATCATGAAAGTTCACAGTAACGAACTGTTTAGATCCTGATAAGACACCCAATAACTGGGCCTCTCATCTGGATCCGAGTCGTTTGTAGTCGGATAACCTCTTCGAGACGATTATAAAGAGTAGGATCACATCTGTAGGTTTTGGTTTCAGAAATAAAGAAGTTAATTTTGAAAATGTTTTGATTTGCACATCTTATCTGGACTTCTGATATGGGTATGTTAAGGGGTGGAGTCAAATAACCATTTGACCCCATGGCCCCATGTGATACTGTGTGTGTCTGAATGGCACTAGCATTGGCACCACTGCTCGCCCTTTGCATGGATGATCGTTAGAGGCGACTTATAAGGGTTAGACGTAAACTGAAGTTTCTGCATCTCTGATTCTTCAGCGCGTTTGTGGATCCATACCCCATATTATATGTAGATATAATTAGATGTAAATGAGATGTTGATCCGGCATATTGTTTTGCCCTCTCTCGGCGCCATATAGCCTTTATAATGGGGCGGTGCCGTAAAACAAAACTCTCCTCTCTATCTCTTTCTCTCTCTCTCCTCTCTCTCTATCCCCCCTCTCTCTCTCTCTCTTTCGTTCTGGCTGTCTGTTTTTCTCTCTCTATTCTATATCTATCTGTATCTCTGTTGCTCTGTCTCTCTGTCTGTCTGTCTATCTCTCTCTACGTATCTCCGTCTGCCTCTCTGTGTGTCTCTTTTATGTCTGTCTCTGTCTCTCAGTTTCTCTGTCTCTCTCTGTGTCTCTGTCTGTCTGCCTCGCGCCGTCTCTCTCTCTCTCTCTTTGTCTCCCTGTTTGTGTCTCTCTGTCTGTGTCTATGTGATTATCTCTCTCTCTTCCTGTCTTTCTCTGCCTCACTGTCCCTGTCTCTCTGTCACTGTTTCTCTATCTCTATGTGTGCCTCTCTCCCCTCTATCTCTGTCTGTCTGTCTCCCCCTTTCTCTCAGTGTGTCTCACCCTGTCTCTCTCCTTCTCCTCTCTCTGTCTCTCTCCCCTCCCTCCACCCCTCTCCCTATTTGCAAATATCAAAGTCAGTGCAAGATAGAAGTTTAAATTGACTGCAGTTTCGTTTTATTTAAAATTTAATTGTTTGGACCGATGCCACATTTTCTGACATGTTTCTACATATGGTAGATGAGTAATGTAGCCAAGTAAATGGTTAACCAAATTATGTATACACATTTATCACAAGGGGAAACTATCTTTATGACAAACGGTGCAGATTCAGATCAAAGGGCTCCCTCAGGAGCCCTTTGATCTGGATCTACACTGTTTGCAAAGGGCTTATATATACCCGGTTTTCGCCACATTAGGCGTTAGATAAACTGACTGCATCTACTGCATAAAAGTTTTCTCTTGCGAATGCTCCTTTTCGTTACATGTTTTTGTTTTTGTTACATGTATAACATAATATTATACAAGGAAATTTGTTAAGCAGTCAACTTCGGCGAAAATTCAACCCAAAGAAAATATATAGGTTTCAGCAGGCGACAATTTGGGCGGAGAATTATGGGATAGTATTACGTGTTTCTAACCGCGGCATACAAACCACACAAACTGCTTTTTGTAGTGAAGTAGAGCGTACCTAGGCTGTGGTTCAAAATAGCAATTTAGTGCACCTCTATTGTATATGTATGCAACATTCTAAATTTTTATTAACAACTGCATATCTTTTGTCTCTCTCGTCTATATCCCTTTATGCTGCTGGTCCCTGTCTGAATGACACGTGTCAACAACTTAGACCCAGATGAGACCAGCCCCCGAGGTTATAAAACTTTTAACGTGAATTTGAGATCATTCTCAAGCACCAAATACTTAAAAATAATCTCAGACCCTGACTCAGTGATTTTCCAGTTTGATAAATGTTAAATCTCTACTCCATGAATGTTCATGTTAGAAATAATGACATCACGAAAAGTAAATAGCTGATTCCTTTAAAATAATAACTTATGGACATAGAGATGATGACTATTTGGCCATGGCAGATACCTACATGTAAGAATCAGATATATATTACAGTAAAACCCTCTAATGCGACCACCAAAAAGGGACATAATTCACAGTGGCAAAGGCAGGTGGTAGCTTAATGCAGGACAAAAGTTATACAGAAAGCTCCTATAGGATTTACGGCATAACTTTCGTCTTGTATTAAGCAACCACCTGTTTATGAAGACAGCCATGTTTGTTCATTAAGTGGTCGCATTAGAGGGGTTTTCCTGTATTTTATAAGCAAACAGAGCAGATCATGGTTAGATGGCTCCTGTAGAAGTAATCTGATCTGGGTTAACGCTGTTTGCAAAGTCGTTATAGGGAGTAAAGAGTTAAATATGATCTGGGGCCAAGCTGTTTGCAATTACCAGTCAGCTCGTACTTACCTTGGTTATAGTCAGTCCTGTTTTCCATTTTGTAAACATGACTTAATCAATAACAGCATTAGTAAGCTTGCTGTTGCACTTATTGTTTGAAGAGGAGAAATTCAGGCCAAGATATGTACTTGTATATTCAAATGTTTTATCACACCCCTACACTGGGTTATTCCATTATTTCGCCCGTTCAAATTATTTGAATATACGCATCTTATCTGGACCTCTGATAGCACAGAATACAGTTGTTGGTTTACTGAATGACCTCGGTATTAACCCTATGCCCCATGAATGTTCAGGTGAGAAGTAATGACATCATGCATATTCATTATTTGTACATGTATTTTTATAATAACATATGAACACATGAATATCTAACCGAGACTTAACTTGCAGAATCTGATCTATATCATGACATAAGCAAACAGAGTAGACCCTGGCCAGTCTGCTTTACAACCGTTTGATTTTGGTTTACTCTGTTTGCGAAGGATTATTACATGTAATTGAGTAAAGGGTTAAGACAGGTCGTAGCATGAACACATATATGCTGAAAGCCCTTATTCAACCATCTAAACGAGGTATAATTACGGGTGCTATATGCAGGTGGTGGCTTAATGCAGGGCAAAAGTAATGCAGAAAGCTCCTAGAGGAGCTTTCTGCATTACTTTTGTCCTGCATTAAGCAACCACTTGCTTATAAAGACAGCATTTTTTATTCATTATGTGGTCGCATTAGAGGGGTTCTAATGTATGTTGAAAGCCCCTATTCAACCATCTGCTTTCACATCAGACTCCTATGTTACATGTAACAGTGTACAGGTATTTCATATTTACTATATTATTTAGTTATTGAAATATCAACCATGTACACACATGCATAGTTACAAGCGTAAAACGTCAAACAATATAACGATGTACACAGTCATTCTTTAAAGAGTTATAAGAGACTATACGTCAATATATCACAACTCATTGCACCAAATACCACATATTTACAGAAATTAAAGCCATGTGATCTCACGGTACGAACTGCTATATGACCATTTCGTTAAAATCTGATTTAGGAAACGTACACAAAACGTGTTTATTTAAAAATGCCTTAAAGAAACATTATTACCTTTGATCAGATCAAAGATAAACTGATTGGCTAAAAGCACATGGACAAGTAATAGATAGTATGTAAACTAAAAATAAATAAAGTTGTCGCATTAGCGAGACTCTGCTGGACCGTACACAACACAAAGAGCACAGAAAGAGGCCAACTATAATAGTATATATAGCATCATCAACATCTTTAGCAACAAACCAACCATAACAGCCAACTATTCCCACGGTATATCTAGGCTGGACCCCTTTAGCATGCAGGGTAAATCTGATAGTCCTACAGTAAGCCTTTCTACGTCATAGAAGACGTCAGAGCTTTACTCAGTTGTAATCAGAGCAGACCAAGGTTCCTGTAGAAGCCGTCTGACCAGGGTCTGCTCTGTTTGCTTATGCCATACAATAGAAATTATTTTATAATTTCTGCCATACCATAAAATCCATGTATCCATTTGCTATTATAAAAGTTAGTAAAAATTGATTTTCGTGATTTCATTTTTTCTTACATAAATGTTCATTGCGAAAAGGGTTAATCCATAAATAAATCTTACTTTTAATATTAATTGATCTATATTACTGAATGTATATGTTAAGTATTGTTATTGAAAAAGAGAATCAAATAATTATGTTACAACGTTATCCAACAGTAAATACTGACCAGACAGCTCCTTCATGTGCTGTTTCATCTGGGTGTCCTCTATTGGCTTTTAATGTATTCCAAACAGAGTAGATCCCAGTAGGAGTGTATGCCATAGCAACACATTCTTTATTCCTATTTAATAATAAATACAGCAAAACAATCCCTTAAATCTGACGTTAAAAACCAGTTGATATCAAAAACCGATATTACAGACAGATGACGGCGTATAATGCATGTTGAAAAGTCATACAGAAACTTTCTGTACGACTTTCATCTTGCACTAAGCAGTCATCTGCCTAATTTGTTATAAAAAATCCGGTTTAGATGGGTTCTACTGTAGTCATGCAGTCATTTGATATTTTTAGCATGGATATTCATAGATTGAAAGGTTAAAGGTTATTTAATAACCGACCTAGAAGAAAACGTTGATCCTGGTGATGCGCATGCGTGTTTTTGTGTATGATCTGGACCCAAGATGTTTTAATGCTTACTGTGCGAGACACGAGTTATTGATGTTCTTTGCAAACAGTGAATACCCAGATGAGATGACTCCTAGAGGAGCCCTCTCACCAGGGTCTGCACTGTTTGTCATGTTAGAGTTTTCTTTAAAAGAAATGCCTTGATATCTACCGTAAGCTTGCCCTGTTCGAATTTTGGATTAGTCCATTTGACAATTAAGCGTTGTAAGGATTAAATGATTAGCAAGTTGCGCATGGGCAATAGATTCTTTACCCCGTGAATATTCGACCAAGAGAAAACATGGCATCATGAATATCAATTGGAATACTTTTCGTTATGGCACGGGAGCACATGCTAGTGTCTTGCCATGACAGAAGCTAGATCAAATTCAAATTCAAATTCACTTTATTTCTCTCAGTTCACAATACATGAATACATGAGGATATATAAATATTAATACAACAAGAGGCTCTGTCTAATTGAGAAGAGCAGGACAGTAATAAATCAATACAGAAAAAGAGGAAACGTATAATTTCCGAGTTTATCATGGAAAAGTCACGTCAAATAATAATAAGCGAGTCTTCTTTTGTGAATGACAAGCAGTTTGGATTCTGATCCGACATCCCATTACGCGAAGTTTGATCTGGATCTTAACTGTTTGCGAACGCCAATGCCACCGTACCTGGCATAAATGAGACTAATCTGTCCGTTATTATTGTTCATTAGGAGAACAGTTACAGCATATACTACAAAATCTCATACAAAAGCCTAACACAAAGGTCTTTATAGGTGAGGTAGAGTTATGAACATATGCTAACGAGCCATATGTTATATAAATAACCCTTCCACTTTCAAACCAGACCAACTTATGACAAACCGTTTGCATTCTGCTCGGACACCGCGTTAAGCGGTGTCTGATCTGGATCATAACTGTTTGCAACGTCAGTTCTGACGAACTTTGAAGTGGAGGGTTAATTAGCTGGCTGTCACTGTTTCTCGGAGGAATCTACCTCTATACAAACTGCTCCCTGAGTTTACTAATTCAATTATACACGCCTACCTTTGTTTATAAGCTCAATTTGACACGGATACTTGTGTTTTAATTCAATTTGACACGGCTACATGTGTTTGTTAATTGTATTTGGCATGGTTTCTTTTGTTTACTGATTCAATTTGACATGGCTTCCTGTATTTACTGATTCAATTTGATATGGCTGCATGTGTGTGCTAATTCAATTTCACACGGCTGCTTCTGCTTGTTAATTCGATTCAACATGGCTACCTCTGTTTGTTAATTTAATTTCCCACGGCTACCTGTGTTTATCAGTTCAATTTGGCATGACTATATGTGTTTACTCATTACATTATACGCGGTTACCTGTGCTTGTAAATTAATTTGACACGGCTACTTGTGTTTGTTGATTCAATTTGACACGGCTGTCTGTGTTTTTAATTAAGTTTGAAACGGCTACCTGTGTTTATATAGGCAGATCGTGTATGCGATTTAAACGTAGGTCGTTAAACGCATGACGTCATGATATTGTGAATTCTGAGTCACCACTTATTCCCACTGTCGTCTCGCCTAATCGTTCACGGTTCGAATTACAACCGCGTGACATATTTTAACTGATATAGATAAATCAGACACGATTTACTAGCATGGATACTTAGTAATAAAAACACTATGGATATTCTACTCTATTTGCAAATGCATCAGAATATATCTCTATATACATGTATACGGTAAAGGATAAATTAATGTTCACATTTGATTGGGGTCCGCCATGAATATTGTTGAGGTCAGAGGTTATAGACTGAGACTGACCAATCAAGAGTTTTACCTACTAGTCTCCTCGTACTCTATGACTATTGTACAAATATCACATCCTATGGAGAGCGACAGTGTTAATCTCCAATATGCCACCGTGACATAGAAATATTGTCAGACCCAACGGAAAAAATACTGTCTCCCGCTACCATAGGCATGGGGACATCTAGATCAGTGGGCGCTTAATAAATTGTGTGCGTGACGTCATCCGATTGACGTCATCTGAAGCTTGCAATTGGATCAACAAACGTCATTTTGACAATATTTTTTTTATTGTTTTTACTTTTGTTTAACTACTTGATAAATGTCGCGTTATGCGACTATTTCGGAGGAGGATCTGTCAAGACTTACTAACGCCTCGGTGTACATTATCAACCTAGGGTTGACAATACGTGCTGTCGCTCTCCATAGGATGTGATATTTATTTTATTATACCGAACAGTACGATCAATTTCGTCAGAAAAAAGCTTTATTCAATGACAACAATAGACAGTATGAAACAAAAGTTAAAGTCGGTGCTTAAAAATCGCGGAACATCTTCACATTTCTAATCATTACACGTTAAGTACTGGCGGAGTCCTTTTCACTGTTCAATATTGACAGATCCTCCTCCGAAATAGTCGCATAACGCGACAATTCTCAAATAACTAAACGAAAAAGGTCAAAATGACGTTTGTTGATAAAATTGCAAGCCCCAGATGACGTCAGTCGATGACGAAAGTCGGTTGACGTCACGCTCCCAATCGAGATAATGTTGCATGGAACAGTACAACTTGATTCATGGCAGATATATGGAAAAATTGTATAGGAAAGCTACGTGAGGTATGATAAGAAATAATGGCGACATACATATTGAATAGATTACAGTAAACCCCTCTAATGCGACCACATTAAAGAGGTATAATTCTGGGTGGTAGAGGTAGGTGGTAGCTTAATGCAGGGCAAAGGTAATGCAGAAAGCTCATAGAGATATTTTCTGAATTACGTGTGTCCTGCATTAAACTTCCACCTGCTTATAACGACACGCACGTTTATTCATTAAGTGGTCGCAGTAGAGGCATTCTACTGTACACATAATTGTTGTAATGACACATGGATACAGATACATGGCACATGGATACAGATTTGTCTTTACCCTGGCAGAAACTATAGAATCATATCTATATTATATCATAAGCAAACAGAGTCGTCTGATCTGGGTCTACTGATTGCAAAGGAACGGGAAAGCGTTTTTATGGAGTAAAGCGTTAATGTTGACAGTTGAAAGTGGAATAGTCCAGCATTGTTTAACCTTTAATGGCAGTGTTCATTAAGAACGAAAATATTAGAAAAATAGTTCACATATCCGAAACAAGAACAGAGAAAATCGTCTTTCGAGGAGTCGATGTAAAGTGGATACATATACTGCAGTGAGAACCCGATTATTCAGTCACCCAGATATCTCGATTATTCGAACACCCAAATATCTCGATTATTCGAACACCCAAATATCTCTATTATTCGAACACATTATCGATATTTAAGATGGCAGCTTAATGCAGGGTGAACGTCATGCAGAAAACTCCTCTGGGAGATGTTTGTGTTACTTCTGTCATTCATTTAATAACCACCTACCTATTCATGTCTAACTTCTTATGTACTAAAATTTCGAATGATCGGGTTTACTGTTGAATTATTTCCTTAAGTCCTGAATGGTATAGACTCTGATCACGTCCCAGTTTCCCTTATAAGGTAATGTTAAAGTTCAGACAAGTGCTCAATTTATGTTTCAAGACATGACTTATAAAATGTCATACTCTAAAGACTTTTACTCCATGAATATTAATGCAAGAAATACTGACACCATGACATATTATTTGGATTAATTGTTATATAGCTTGAACAATTTGACTTGGACCCTCACCTTTATACATAATGAGAGGGATGACGCTGAATAAATAAAACGCCGCCGTTAAACCATGAAGTCTATTCTCGTTGAACCTAACCCGTGCATATTTAAACCATACAATCACGAGTGTGTCCATGCATAGTTGCTTACCGGGACACGTGCCGAGGATAAAACGTGCAATGTTACGCATTTTTATTTATGCAAATTAAGTAGGTCAGGGTCCAGGTCAAATTGTTCGAGCATTTTTTTTATAATAGCCAATCACCAGACACTTCGTCTTTCACGCGTTTTTAGTCTGAGTGTACACTGTTTACAAAACTTTATCAACCTGCTGAGAATTGTTTTATTAATAGAAACTTATTTTGAAAGTCGAAAGAAGACGTGGTCGGCGGGTCAAACAGTTTGGATCCAGATGAGATACCGAGTTACTCGGCGTCTCATCAGGATCCAAACTGTTTGCGTGGATCATAATGGATTTTGCCCGAATCAGACAATAGCCCAAATAGCCCTTTAACTCCCGCGATCCAATGAATGGGCCATAGGCAAACAGTACTGACCTAGATCAAAGGGCTCATTGAGAAACCCTCTGGTCAGGGTCAAAACTGTGTGCTGAACTCCTAGATGTTTATGGTTCATTGATTACACCCCTTCAATATTACAAATGGACGGGTTCACATGACAAATGGACGAGTTCACATATGACAAATGGACGGGTTCACATATGACAAATGGACGGGTTCACATATTACAAATGGACGGGTTCACATATGACAAATGGACGGGTTCACATATGACAAATGGACGGGTTCACATATGACAAATGGACGGGTTCACATATGACAACTGGACGGGTTCACATATGACAACTGGACGGGTTCAAATATGACGGGTTCACATATGACAAATGGACGAGTTCACATATGACAAATGGACGGGTTCACATATGACAACTGGACGGGTTCACATATGACGGGTTCACATATGACAAATGGACGGGTTCACATATGACAACTGGACGGGTTCAAATATGACGGGTTCACATATGACATCTGGACGGGTTCAAATATGACGAGTTCACATATGACAAATGGACGGGTTCAAATATGACAACTGGACGGGTTCAAATATGACGGGTTCACATATGACAAATGGACGGGTTCACATATGACAACTGGACGGGTTCAAATATGACGAGTTCACATATGACAAATGGACGGGTTCACATATTACAACTGGACGGGTTCAAATATGACGGGTTCACATATGACAAATGGACGAGTTCACATATGACAAATGGACGGGTTCACATATGACGGGTTCACATGACAAATGGACGAGTTCACATATGACAAATGGACGAGGTCACATATGACGGCTTCACATGACAAATGGACGAGTTCACATATGACAACTGGACGAGTTCACATATGACAACTGGACGGGTTCACATGTGACAAATGGACGGGTTCCCAGAATTGGACGAGCTGATGGTACATGTTACTGTATGTCAAATAAGACTAAAATGTCTAGTTTGATACACGGATTATACTTGAGACAAGTTTTAAATAAACATGTTTATATATCAATCAGTATCAAGCTAAGAGTAACCTGACTGGTCTGTACAAACAACGTGAGATCCAGATAAGATGCCGAGTAACTCGGCGTTAGTACGGTTACATCAGGATCCAGGCTGATTGACGCTCGGCCATTAGTGTCTCAAAAGCTTGAGCTAATCGGACTCCCATTAATTCTACCGCACGCCTGTATTTGATTGGACGCGATTTTTCACAGCAGGGTAAGGGTTAAAACATCGACTCATCGTGTGATCGCCCCTTGGCTGTTTATTAGCCACAACCTATTGAACTAATTCACTTTCGGTGGTAAAAGCAAACATGTTGGACCAAGTTAGGACGCCAAGTAAGTCGGCGTCTCATCTGGATCCAAACTGTTTGCCAGATGATTATATTCTTAAACCAAAAAGAGAAAAGAAATGAAATAGAAATATAAGTTGAGCAGACGACAGTATCTGTCATCGCGAGAGTTAAAGGTAAAACTTTTTAACCCTTACACAGCTTCAAACAAAACCAAAACAAAATCACCTAGTGTTGGTTTTGACTACCTCCTTTGGGAGAATCTACCGACCGAGTTCCCAAACAGCCTGACTCCTGGAGGGACGCCGAGTTACTCGACGTCTGCTTTGGATCCAAGCTGTTTGCAACTGCAATGGAGAAAAGCGGAAAGCGGGGTGTGGGTAATTTTAGCCTGTAGGCGGGATGTGGGTTATTATATCCTGCTGTAGGCGGGATGTGGGTAATTATAGCCTGCTGTAGGCGGATTGATGACAAACTCGGTGTTGCATCAGGATCCAAGAGTATTTAGTATTTAGTTTTCTGTACTTAGGCCAAATTTCATTACCTGCTGAATATTCCTTAACAAAATACACAATGAAGAAAATATTCCAAAATAGTGAATTAATATAGTTTCAAAGAAATATGGTAGATGGAACATTGTAGACATTTTAGAAAGCGAAGAAACATATCTATCAAATTCCATTAGCAAACAGAACAGACCCTGATCAGACGTCTCCTACTCTGTTTGCAAATGCGTGAAAACACATTTATATAAGGGAAAGGGTTAAACACGCTTTATGTTGAGGTTTTAATAAGTGTCTACTCCAAACTGCCAATTTCCATAAATGCTGTCAGTGTAGTTTAATGGAAGAACATAGAATGGGGTTCTAGGTTCAAATCCTAGCACTTCAGAATGGAATTGCGTGTTGAGTCAGCTATTGAATTTGTTTTACCCTTCTCTGTTCTATGTTAGTACACATTTTAATATTACTGAATATTTATGGACGAAATAGTTATTCTGAAATATGGAAAGTAGAAAATTGTAACCATTTTAGAAAGTAAAGAAACGGATCTATCACATTCTATGAGCAAAAAGAGCAGACCCTGATCAGACGGCTCCTCTAGGAGCCGTCTGATCTGGGTCTACTCTGTTTGCAAATGCGTGAAAACACGTTTAAATGAGGGAAAGGGTTAACACGTTAAGTGAATATTAATGTTTATTCCAATGTCTCCCACATTTTGATTGATACATTTCTAATAAGTCCCACATTCAAAGCCTATCTTTCTTTCTTCTTTTCTTTCTTTCTTTCTTCCAGTATTTGATGGAAAAAGTTGAGGGTTGAATGTTATTAAAGTATTACATGTAATTAATTAATTCAGATTGCTAAAAAGATAATTAGTATTGTTTGTAATTGTATAAATCACATAATCCAAGTCATATTTTCCCCCTAAAATGACTACTTGTTGTTTAATTAAAAGTATTAAAATTAATATATTGTTGGTTTATATTACTATTTACCTATAGCATCATTCTGTGAAACAGACTTTACCAGATATTTGACCCTAGGCTATGAAATAGGTGTTACTTTTAGCTAAGGATTTCCAATATCTCCCTCATCTAGTTTGACCCAAAATCTAAAATGTGGGAGACATTGGAAGACACCAGATAATTGACCCTAGGCTATGAAATAGGTGCTACTTTTAGCTAAGGATTTCCAATTCCAATTCAATTCCAATTTTATTTCAAATAATACAAAGTCTCGCTTTAATGCAAGAGGCATTTACATCTATCATACAGTATACAGTAAATACAGTCACATGGTCACAATGAGGGAAAATGGCTATTTTCATGTTCCATGTATGGAAATAGCATATCCAGAGACATATCCATACATATCTCTGACATATTCTACCCAAGAAGGAGAAAAGAAATAATATTGCTAATTTGATCCAAAATCTTACAATGTGGGAGACATTGGAAGACACCTAAATGGGTACGAACAATTCTGTAACAATAATTTGCCCAACAGCCTTAAGGATAAACAAGGTTGTGTCCATACCAGTACATATAGAAACGATCTTATGATGTACATACATACCACGTACTAGCAGGTATGCAAATTTGATTTTTCATGGTGATGTTTGTTTCATTTCTGGGCGGCTTGCCAGACTGTTAAGCCGTTTCTATTGTTTCAAAACTATCGTGGGTTTATTTTTTACCCTTTTACCCCATAAATGTATATGTATGTCTTTTAGGACCTTTGCCAATAGAGTACACCCTGATCAGGCGGCTCCAGTAGGCGCTCTGTTTGTTTATTGAATACTATAGATTACTCGATGAATACGCATTTTCACACATTAACACTGTCATATATTTTTTACCAATGCTGTGACCACTCTTTAGAATCGTCTGTATGAGAAATCACAGCGCATGGTTTCATAGGGAAATAAGTAGATATACATGTATGTTCTTGTAACTGTTTTAACTTAAAACTCCTTTAACTGAGCCTCTGGATCACCAGGATTAACCCGTCACTTCATAAATACACACAGTGCTACGTCATGAAATCAAGGTAGACCCAGATCAGACGGCTCCTATGGAGCCGTCTGATCAGGGTCTGCTCTATTTTCATTTGAACTAATATATAGATATGATTCTACAGTTTCTGCCAACACTAAACCGTCCTGTGTTTATGTGTCATTATCAAAATACAGTGAAACCCCGCTAATGCGACCACTTAATAAACAGCCACTGATGTCGTCTAAAGCGGGTGGTTGCTTAATGCAGGACAAAAGTTATGCAGAAAACTCCAATAGGAGCTTTCTGCATAACTTTCGTCTTATAGGAGCTTTCTGCATAACTTTCGTCCTGCATTAAGCTACCACCTGCCTCACTCACCCAGAATTGTGCCCTTTTTTTGGTGGTCGCATTAGCGGGATTTTACTGTATACAGTTTGATATTCATGATGTCATTATTTGTTACATACATAGGCCTATCCAATGAGTAAAGGATTAAAATGTACTGTGCCTGGGGCCAAACAATCGCTCTGTGTCACTGATCTACTGTAAGTCTTCATTTGACTGGTTCATTCTGGCGTGGTTATTATCATTTGATCATAATATTTACAAGTCTAAACGTTCGTATTTTTATGGCTCTATTAAGCAAGTGTTTTAATGAGACGAATTAATCTTGATGTGTCGATCACTGTAAAATGATCTAATTACGTATAGTCTCAGAGAGTTAGCTTGAGAGACAAAGATAGACAGACAATCAGAGAGACAGGGACAGAGAGAGAGACAGAGAGAGACAGAGAAAGAGACAATGAGAGATACAGAGAGAGACAGATAGAGAGAGAGAGTGAGAGAAACATACACACAGACATACAGACACTGACCGAGAGACATACACAGACAGACACAGCCACAGAGAGAAGGCAGAGCCACAGTGAGACAGACAGAGATACACAGACAGACATACAGAGAGAGAGAGAGAGAGAGAGAGAGAGTGAGACGGACAGACAGACAGACAGACAGACCAGAAAGACATATAGATAGATAACCAGACTGATAGACAGAGAGACGGACACAAGTGGGGTTAGAGAAAGATGGAGTGTGTAATGAGTACATACAAGGAAAGTCAAGTGGTAAGAGTAATGATTAGAATAGACTGAAAAGAGATGAAAGAAGACATTGTCTGAGATAGAGAGCGAAAGCGAGTAATTCTGGGTTCAACTCCTTCTCTATTTGAATATTCATTTCAGAAATAATGACGTCATCAATATTTATTAACTGACGTTTTACATTTGAAAGTGATGTTTGGTAGATCTATTGGTAGGAGCTGAAGCATTTTCATATGCAAACATAGCATACCCTAAGCAGACGGTTCCTACATGAGCCATCTGATCTGGATCTACTCTGTTTGCAAATACATGTACGTTTAAAATGTTTATAAAAGGGAAATGGATAAACAGCGAAATGAATCGATAGACAGTGCGAGAAAGACAAAGGTGGACAAACTAAGATAAAACGATAACTACTGAGAAATGAAGAGATACAGAGAAGTGAAAGGAGATAGAAAGAGAGGAAAGGGAAAACAGAGGGAAAACCGGGAGAGGGGGGGAGAAAGGAGGAGGAGGAGGAGAGAGAGAGAGAGAGAGAGAGAGAGAGAGAGAGAGATTGAAGGAACGACTGTAGTATATACAAAGAAAGAAATGACAGAAATAAAAAGTAGGAAAACAGTATCAGTGATAGCGAAAGAAAAAAAGAGTAAGTGAGAAAATAGAATGGCAAAAAGGAGGGATGAAGAAGGAAAGAAAGAGGGACAGGGAGAAATAAAGATAAAGAGCGCGCGAGAGAGAGTGAGTGAGTGAGGGAGGGAGGGAGGGAGGGAGAGAGAGAAAGAGAGAGAGAGCATACATATAGAGCAGAGAGAGAGAGACAGAGAAATAGAGATAAACAGAGAGAGAGAGAGAGTGAGAGAGAGAGTGAGAGAGAGAATGAGAGAGAGAGAGAGAGAGTGAGAGAGAGAGAGAGAGCGAGTGTGGGTTGGATGTCCTATTCATGTATTTGCTAACTAACCCATACTTATAAGTGATACATTTACATTCAAAAATGCGCATTCAACTGCAGATATATTCACCTAACGGATTCTTTAGGTGTTTTAATTAATATTCTGCAACATTTGTGGACTTCTTTTCATCTAAATGAAGTCTTATGCATTCCACGTTCATATGGTACTTAGCATGTATATATAATTTACATGTAGTTAATCTTTAACCTCTTCGCTGCCAAACTCTGTCGTCTGCTAACTTTGTCGTCTGCTACAAATTTTCATTATTTTGATTTCCTTCAATTTTGTTTCAAAAACATAGTAACAGTAACAAACACCTTAAGGACGCCGAGTTACTCGGCGTGTCATCTGGATCCAAACTGTTTGCATAGGTAATCACAGATCCGGCATCGGCAGCGAAAGGGTTAATATGCTTCAGGCAATTTAAAAACGACTAATTACTTCATAGACATGCCTCATTACGCCGTTACAAAGTAGATCCAGATCAGACAATTTCTAAAGGGACAGTCTAATCTGGATCCACCCTGTATGCTTATGAAATGATATAGATTTGTTTGAACAGAGTCTGCTGTGGCCGAGCATTCCTGTATTGATATGCCACTATAAGAACTCATCTATTTAATATTCATGATGGCACTATTTATGATATGAATATTCATGGAATAAAGAATTAAAAACAGTCTGGGTCCAAATTTGTTTGACAATCTGTATTTTTCTTTGGAACAAATTGTAAAAGAAATAACGACATTGAAACTTTTAAGATTTCAAATACAGTGAAATCTCGATTATTCGATTTTTTCGTATAGGAGAATTTAGATTATTTTAGGCAGGCGGCTGCTTAATGCACGATGAAATACTTTCGCCATACATTAAGCTGCCGCCTGTCTTAAACATCGATAATGATAATATTTTAGTGTTCGAATAATCGAGATTTTACTGTAGATAAAAAATGTTAGCGATAAGAATTTCAACAGCTAAACACTTACCTCATAGAGGCGCCTTTTATTACATTGTGACGCGTTGTGACACATTGCGACGACCTATGACGCATTTTGACGCCATTTGATGCCATTTGACGCATCGTTACACCTCGTGACACCTTGTGACACATTATGGCACCTTTTGACGCATATTGACAAAATGCGACGCCTTTTGGCGCATTGTGACACTTTGTGACGCATTTGGACGCATTGTGACATCTTGTGACGCCTTTTGGCGCATTGCGACGCATTTTGACGCCTTTGGACACATTGTGACGCTTTTGGAGAGCCTTTGGCGCACAGTGAGGCATTTCGACGCATTGTTACGCTTTGAAACGCATTGTGCCGAATTTTGACTTCTTTTGACGGCTCTTGAAGTTCTTTTGAAAATTGATTTGATTGATATCGTACAGCTCCTGTAGGGGTCGTCTGATCAGGGTCTGCTTTGTTTCCTTATCAAATTATACAGATCTAATATCTACAGTTTCTTCTCTTGCCAAAACATCATGTACTCAGTACAGTGATACCTCTCTATAACGGCCATTAAATTACATCAAGTACTTTATTTTGAAGGCAGGTGGCTGCTTAAAGCAAGGTGAAAGTAAAACAGAACGCTCCTATAGGAGCGTTCTGTTTTACTTTCGCCTTGCTTTAAGCCGGTACCAACTAATTAACACTATTTAGTGGCCGTTATAGAGAGGGTTTACTGTATGTAAATGAAATCAGTATTTACGGAGAATATTATCTAAATGGTGTAGAGTTGTAAGGATTTACCTATTAGTAAGGTTAATTGGCGACAATAATTGTTATATGCATATTCATGAGAAAATAGTTTTAACCCTTTCCTGCATGCAGGAATACTCATGTAAGACATAGTAACATCATAAATATTAATAATATCAATTGTTATAATAGCACAGCGGCACATGGATGTTTTGGCCATGGCAGAAACTGGATTATATCTGAGCAGATCTTGACCAGACGGCTCCTATATTAGCTGTCTTATCTCTCCTGACCAGACGGCTCCTATATTAGCTGTCTTATCTCTGTCTACTCGGTTTGCAGAGGCGTATAAAGGCGTATTTATGGAGTAACGTTTATTTATGATGAGCATTTTTTACCTGAACAAAATATCGTGCAGTTCATATTACACTTAATCATGTCTATGAACAAATGCAATTGGGATGATACACAGTTTGGACACTGAGTTACTCGGCGTCTCATCTGGATCCAAACTGTTGGCAAATGATGTCACGAATTCCTTGCTAAGGGTTGGCTGTTTTATCCTTAACAGATGCTACACTTTGGGAAGTTTGTTTTACAAATTTCACACTCAAGTTACACATTCCATTGTAGTCTGTTTCTTCCGGCTGCAAACAAATGTCGTCTGCTATGATTCTCAAATTTTATCTTTAATTAACAAAAACAACAGTACCAGTGTGTCAACCAGAGACGCCATACTGAATGTAAACTGCTGTCAAAGATCACCAGAACTTGGTGTATTTGTGAGTCGCTTTTCCTGCTCGACGTTTACTACGCTTTGCAATTAAAACTACAGTACAACCCCGCTAATGCGACCACTTAATAAACAGCCACTAATGTCGTCTAAAGCAGGTGGTTGCTTAATGCAGGACGAAAGTTATGCAGAAAGCTCCTATAGGAGCTTTCTGCATAACTTTCGTCCAGCATTAAGCTACCACCTGCCTCTGCCACCCAGAGTTATGCCCCTTTTTGGTGGTCGCATTAGCGGGGTTTTACTGTATATTAAACTTGTATGTTAGTGTAAATGTATTTGGGTAGAAGTGATTAATCCATTTACATATGTATTCTAGTTTAAATTAATTCTATTCAACTTTATTAACCAATCAGCAAAATATATTTTCTTTGGCCATTTACAAAATACAAAATACACATTTGGGATGAAATGGTTAACCAATTCACATATGTATTTTATGTAAATGTATTTGGGTTGAATTGGTTAAACCATTCACATCCGTATTTTAGTGTAAATGTATTTAGGTTAAACTGATGTAACCCATTCACATCCGTATATTTCGTGTCGAACGACTTGTCCAACAATGTACATTTCTTTTGAATATTTATTCTAGTGAAATAGTTGGGTTGGTGTGTCGCTGTAACACTTTCTATATTCATTATAAGTAACATTGCCAGCATGACTATTTATTAGCTGATTTTTTATAATGTTAAGTTTTCAAGTGAGTGTTTTGTTTTGACAAAAGCTGTAGAATCAGATCTATATCGTGTAAAAAACAAATATAATAGACCCTGATCATATAGGAGCCGTTTGATTAAGGTCTACTCTGTTTTTAAATGTGTGAAAATGCTTTTATGTATAGGAAAGTATTAATAATTTCCCCTGTGAATGATTGTTTATAATAACACATTAACCTTTAGCCTGCTGAGCAAATTAATTTTACAGAAATGTTTACCCACTACATTTTCAAAATTCAAGCAATAATCAATTGTTCTACCAACATGCAATCTGGGTGTCAAACAGTTTGGATCCTGATGAGACGCCGAGTAACTCGGCGTCTCATCTGGATCCAAACTGTTTGCATAGGTAATCACTTATCCACCATAGCAGACTAAAGGTTAACAATGATAATTTTTGGCAGCGAAAGAAGCTTAAGAATCAGAATATATTATTTTTTAACCCTTTCCCTCATATACATGTTTTCCACGCATTAGCAAACAGAGTAGACCCTGATCTGACGGCTCCTCTGTCTGCTCATGATATTAAATACAGCAGAACCTCTCTTATACGACCACTTATTAAATACACACGGTTGTGATTATAAGCAGGTGGTAGCTTAATGCAGGGCAAAAGCAATGCAGAAAGCTCCTCTACATTAAGCTACCACCTGCATCAAGCACCCCAAATTATACCTCTTTTAGGTGGTCGCGTTAGCGGAGTTTTACCATAGATATAACACTAAAAAGTCTGCCATGGTCACAAATACTTGTGTCCATGTGCAATTATAAAATATCTAATCTAATCTAATGAATATTCATGAAGTTATTATTTCTAACACGAATATTCAACACGATAAGGTGTGAGAAAACAGTATAGATCCTGCCCAGATGACAGGTTCTCCATTTCTCGGCGTCTCATGTGGATCCAACCTGTTTGCCAGTTCCAGTCGAGACACATTTTGTACGAGATGAGATACAATAACAAACAAAACAGTGGTAGATATTGCAGCAATGATACGGTTTGAGACAGACGGCACACTGGGCAGCAGACGACATTTTTAAGCAGAAGATATGACGTAGCAGTCCTGGTTTTGATACATTTTCAGCAAAGTTTGTCAACCCATTTTTTGTGTTTTCACGGCGTATTTAACCATTATACAGCTGTCAACAAAATACTGTCTGCTCAAATTTAGATCTCGTGCAGTATTGACTACTTCCGATTTGATCAAGCGTTTGAGAAACTAAGACTGAGTGCATAACAGTATGGGTCCGGATAAGACACTACGTTACTCGACGTCTGACTTGGATCCAGTCTGTTTACAGGTGCGTGTCAGGTAGAGATTAACATGGTGAAGTGTAGGCCTAATCCCGCGTGACTTGCATCCTTTAAACATTTGAAAAACCATATACATGTATAGTGAGTTCGCGATACTCATTGCAAACAGTTTGGATCCAGATCGCGATACTCATTGCAAACAGTTTGGATCCAGATGAGACGCTGAGTGACTCCGTGTCTCATCAGGATCCGAACTGTTTGCCACTTTGATATACGTGTTTTTATAAGAAATTGAAGAAATGTGTACTTTCAAAATTAAAGCAGACGGCTTTTTATCAGACAGTTGCATAATGCACAAGCGATTAGCATAAGTTGCATTTCATTCCACAAATAAATTTTGTCTGAAAAGAGTGTCGTCTGCTTTAGGTTCACTGAATTTCTTCTCTACAACGTAAGTAGTGCGTCCAATAGTGCGGGCCCTGTAAGTCCCTAATGCAACCACATATTCACCCACTGAAGAAATCCATTTGAGTCGTTTTCTGACGACTTCAGCTGTAACCTGCCATAGTATTTCAGTATAGGTCCGGCTGAACTTTAGTCATCTCAAATTCGCCCCGAATCTTATTTTAATGAAATTTCACACATGACAAATTTTGCATGTATCATTCAGCACGTGTGTTACATGCGTTAGAAATGCATGATGACGTTATCGTCATAAAAGTTCCCACTGAATAACTAATTGGTAATATATAATGAAAGTGGGAGATCCTTCGAAAGCGAAAGTAGCCATGCGAAAAGAGAAAATTGCAGATTGGGTTTTATTGAGTCTGTTCATGAGTAGTAATTAAAAGTGCAACACTACTCAAGCCCAATGGCACCGTTTAAGCATTATCCATTTTTTTCAAAAAGGACCAGAAAATATAACAGCACTGAAAATGAGCCTACT
Source organism: Azorinus chamasolen (assembly GCA_963576725.1). Classification (NCBI taxonomy): domain Eukaryota; kingdom Metazoa; phylum Mollusca; class Bivalvia; order Cardiida; family Solecurtidae; genus Azorinus; species Azorinus chamasolen. Next base: position 70,867,588 of record OY755250.1, on the reverse strand, counting down.
CTAATAAATTAAATGACGTGTGCTTCAATTTCTACAGATCTCTAGGTAAGTAACGTAAATTAGATCATTTTCCAGAACAATTTCTGTATTTCTCCACCAAACCATGTGTTGTGACTACTCATCTCTTCGAGACGAGTCTAAAAAGCAGTTCCAACATAGGGTTAGGCAGAGAGAAATGACCATTGTTAGGCAGAGAGAAATGACCATTGTTAGGCCGAGAGAAATGACCATTGTTAGGCAGAGAGAAATGACCATTTTAGTATTTGAGTAAGGACGTTTATCTGTTGCTCTGATTTCTATCTCATGGAACGTTTGGTTCCGTCAAGCTTTACAGAATCCTCTAATCGAATTTCAAACAGCTCGGATCCACACTAGGCACCGAGTTACTCAGAGTCTGATCAGGATCAAAACTGTTTGTAAACGTGAACCGGCTCGCAGAATTACTAAAATTAAATATATACCTCTTACATGTTGTAAAATCGCCCGATTTTGTATTTATGAACGAATCTACTTCCATATTTTGGGTAAGCATTTGTTCTGGAAGAGACAATACTACGATACTAACAAGTGACACAGAGTTTGGTGGGACAAATGCCATTTTGAACCATTTCAAGCCGGGACCCAGATGCTGTCAGTTGCATACGGTGTATAACCAGATCAAAGGAACCCTAGAGGCGCCATCTGGGTCCATGCTTATAAAGCTTTTAGTTGAGTCTGAGATCGTTCTCAAGCTTTTGATTGGTCAGATTTGAGCCTTTGGCTCAAATCTGACCAATCAGAAGCTTGAGAACTCAAATCTGACCAATCAAAAGCCTGAGAACGAAACTCAGACTCAACTAAAAGCTTTATAAGCATAGACCCTGATCTGGTTCTGCACTGTTTGCCATTTAAAACCTTTCAGACTGAGTGGAGTCTATAGATAAATACTAATGGACCTGTCCACTGTAAACACTTAGAGTTGAAATGATTAATATTTGAAATACACCCATTACCGGTATCTGTAGCAACAAATTGCAGTTTTCCTTTATTATTGCGGATCTTCTCATTTTTACATTGTGCTTTCTAAACTGTGACACAACATGAACGATCTGTTACATGTGTATCCTGTTTTGTTCAAACACACCTTTCTTTCCCTTTGATCATTCCCTAATGTAAACGCCATTTTATGCTTTAAGCAAAATAACAGGACCAGATCAGGTCGGTCCTGTATGAGTCGTCTGATCAGGGTCTACTATGATTGTGTATGGAGGGATATATTTGTGATTCTACAGTCCGATCCAACGTGAAAAAAACTGTGTCCCTATACCATTCTAAACATACAGCTAATATAAATTCGTGAATATTGAACAGGTGAAAGGTTAAGTAAATCGAATTGACATGTGACACAAGTCACTATGTTGTTAACGTGTTTCTTTGGTGGGAAATAACTACAATTAAACATCGATAATTCGAATTCGAACTTCGGATTATTCGAAGTAATAGTTTGCATCTTCCAGAATAATTATTGTTCTACAACGCATCACTGGGCCTATCCACAAACACATGTGAAAGCTGAATGCAGATAGAACGTTATGCTGATTGCTCATTGAGAAATTGCTCAGAACAGAGAATCGTATAACTCGAACATTTGTTATGTCGAAGTAATTGGTATGGTCCCTTGAGGTTCAACTGTATGTGTTCGTATGTCTACACAGTGAAGGGCTGGCACCTATCATACGGAGTATGTCTCACTGTATGTATGTAATGTTGATGTTTACATAACCTGCAACTGTAAATCGTCTATCGATCTGACATTATTGGTTATTGTGTAAGCTGAGTTTAACTCTTTTCAGCACCGAATTTCTACCTGTCGTCTGCAAACCAATTTTGTTAAATAATTCGGTAAAATAAAGAAAATGAGATAGTTAAATGAATTACAAAGGAATAAAACACATATTTGGAAATAGAGTTTGAGACAAAAAGTGAAGTCCCTGATTAGACGCCGCTTTGAAAAGGTGGCGTCTGGTCTGGGACAGCACTATTTGTCGTGATGCATTTATGCGACATTGACGGTTAAATAGTTTACATTTTACTTGACATAGACACTCCTTACATTAATTCATTATATAATAGCACATGGACACAGGAATGTGTGATCATAGCAGGAAGTGCAGAATCAGGTCTATATATGACATAAGCAAACAGAACAGGTCCTAATCAGTCGGCTCCTACTCCGTTCGCAACTTTCTGCTCAGAAAGGCATATGAGTAGTTATGGAGTAAAGATATGACGTAATCTATGACGTAATCTATGACGTAATCTATGACGTAATCTATGACGTTTTTACGGAGTAAACGATGAAGGGCATTGAGACTGAAATACTTTTCTCACATACCTTCCCCTATCTCCGAGTTAGAACAACAGGTTAAGATTTCCTTATCTGTAACACGTGTAAGATCACTTTAGAACGTATCACGTCATATATGACGTCAGACCATGGAAACCTATGTTTACATGTCATTAAAACGGCGAAAATACACTTTTTTGATATGTGAGAAAAAGAATCTGATGCTCGTTGTCTTTTAAGATCACATGTTCCTAAACTCACCAAGAAAATGTTATTAAGCTCGCCAAGGCTCGCTTAATGACATTTTCTAAGGCTCGTTTAGGAACATGTGATCTTAAAAGACAACTCGCAACAGATCCTCTATATCTCATATCGAAGGCTTGGTGCAAAACTATTCTAACTCCTTCACTTTGTGAAGGAGTTAGAATAGTTTTGCACCAAGCCCTCGATATGGTGATTTTATAAATATTGTTATTCCTGAAAGTGTTGCATCATACACAGATGTTTATTTGAATGAAACGATCATCAGATCTATATTTGTTCCTATTTTCTTCTTGACCTCATTGACATGTCAGTACACCGGAAATGATGCCGGGGCGCAGTTAGAGGAGGGACCACAAGACAATCTCTTCCCTGTTCACTATTCATGTAATTATGACATCATGAATATTTATAAGCTGAAGTTTTATATAAACTTTTCAACATTTGTTTTCTTTTGGCAAACACTGTAGAATCAGACCATATCATCATAATCATGTTAACAGCAAACAGAGCAGACCCTGATCAGACGGCTCCCATAAGAGCCATCTGATCTGGGTCTACTCTGTTTGCAAATGCTTGAAAAAGCGTTTACATGAAGGAATGGGTTAACCTAAAGTCTTTGGATGCTAAATAATCAAAATCGAATTACCCAGCCGTGTTTAACTAGAGTCTATTTTGTATTTGCTGAAATTAAATTTGTAACAGGACTTTGAATGACAAACTGTGCAGATCCTGATTAGAAGAATCCTATGAGTTCTCTGATCGAGGTTTTAACAGTTTGCAAATGCACTCCACTTCAAGGACTGATACAGATGTCCCTAATCCTTTCCTCCATAAATACGCCTTTCTACGCCTCTGTAACAGTCACATGTTTAACCCTGGTTCCCTGTTCTATATTTAGGCCAAATCTCAATACCTACTGAATATTTATTAACAAAATAGTTATACAGAAATCCTGATCAGACGGCTCCTCTAGGAGCCGTCTGATCTGGGTCTACTCTGTTTGCAGATGCGTTAGGGAATGCTTATATGAGGGAAAGGGTTAAACCACTGTGATAAATAGAGCATTTGCTCCTATAGGAGATTATGCAGTATTTATCACAATGGTTTTCAACTACAAAATTCTACAATTTACCTTTTTTCTATATAAAACATGATCCTTTTCGGTAGATTTATTCAAAGTGGTTGGATCTAAAAATAGCCTATGAGGGAATAGGTTAAATCATCACTTCCTTATTTGAAACATAACAGACCAAACCAATCCTTATTTGAAACATAACAGACCAAACCAATCCTCATTTGAAACATAACAGACCAAACCAATCCTTATTTGAAAATCAATTGATTTTGCCATGCATCTTCAAACACAGTAGACCCAGATACAGACAGCTCCTATAGACGGAAACTATAGAAACG